>JAWNOE010000114.1:0-64912 GCA_035046095.1 Drosophila pseudotakahashii | reverse complement strand
TTTGAGCCCGAACCGAGTTTTCCGTATCAGATATCTTTTTTTGATCACGAAAAAAAAAAATGAAAATAAAATAAATTGTCCCTCCGCGTTAGAGGCACGAAACACCTTATATTTTTTACCGCGAAAATGTAGAGGCTAACAACCGTCGCCGAGATGCAACGGAACCTTTAACTTGGTTGTTGTTGTTCTTGCCGATAAATTGCCTGCCTAGCAACAGCGGATATATGTAATTGGCAACGAATGTATGTATGGCTATATGTACATATGTACATTTATGTAATATGCGCTATTAACAACCATTAAATGCAATTCACTTGTATTATTTGCACAACACAGTTTTGGTGTTTTTTCACAGCGCGGAATGTACAAAAAAAATCGAACGGCCGGCTGTGCACCTTTATATGCACATATGTATGTTCGTGTTTTTGTGACCGAATGCACGAAAACGACAGCGAAACAAAGCGTTTGTTGAAACTATATTAAACAATCGCGAGACCGAGTTGCAGACTCCGATAAAAACTGCTATCACGTCGGGGTCACCAAATGTTTATGGGGAAAACAACGAATATGCCACCCTTGAATATTTATAATTTAAAACGCACGAATAGGTTTTATTATATGTGTATCGTTTATTCGGTGCGGCAAACGGACTGTGTAAGCTTGGCTCCAAGCTCTTAATATATATACAGGCCTACAAAGTAGTCGCTGAATAGATAAGCGACAGCTTTAGTAGAATAAGAAAGACGGCGACAAAAGATAAGCAGAGAGCGCTGCAGGTGCCGCCGTACACCTATGCGCGCATGACTAGGCGCTGGCGCTCTGCTCCGAACAACCCCTATAAACGAAAATTTGCGAATGCTATACTCCGCATATTTCAATTTTAAAGTGAAGGACGCTTCCCTGAGACTAAAAAGCCAAACTCCTCACATTGGTAGCGGAAGTACCTTAAGTTGATGCTTCGCAGAATTCGATGAAATCCCTGGAATGCTGTATACTCTCACTTGTCTATCGAGCGGTCACATCTTTTATAAAGTTAATAGGACGAACAATCAAAATATAATAAGCAAGCCGCTATTACTTTAACGGTGACCGGAGCTTTTCAAAAAAAATTTTTTGTAATTTTACAACAAAAGGAGTTAATTAAATCAATTACATTTTTAAATCAATCAAAAAACGGTGTTTTGTTTTATTTTAGGTGTTAAAAGGATTTTGCAGAAGTTCTATCGCTTGCTTTACTTAAATTCCATTTGCATAAATATTAATATTAAATAGTCTTAAAAGTATTTTTGTATAGAAAAGTTCTTTTTTTTATTTAAAAATATATTTATTAAATTTTTTGCCAGTTTTTCATATTAGTCTTTTTAAAAGCTGCTAGAGCTTCTCAATTTTTACAAATTACCAATCTGATTTGTCACGAGGAATTTCCTAGTTGGAAACCCCTTTTATACCCTTGCAGAGGGTATTATGATTTCAGTCAGAAAATTGCAACGCAGTGAAGGAGACGTTTCCAACCCCATAAAGTATATATATTCTTGATCAGCATGACAACACGAGTCGATCTAGCCATGTCCGTCTGTCCGTCCGTCTGTCTGTTTCTACGCAAACTAGTCTCTCAGTTTTAAAGCTATCGGGCTCAAACTTTCCCAAAAGTCTTCTTTCTATTGCAGGTAGTATATTTGTCGGAACCGACCGGATCAGACAACCATATCTTATAGCTCCCATGGGAAGAATCGAAAAAAGAAACCTAAAAAAAATTCTAGCTTTGGTGTTTTTTGAAATATTACCTTCTACTTTTGGGAATAATATTTTTTAAATATTTCTGAATTTCGAATAAAATTTTTAAAAAATCGGATGACTATTTCATATAGTTGCCATAGGAACGGTCGGGAAATTAAATGGAAATTAATAGGAAAAAAATTATATCTTTGTTGATTTTTATTACATTGTCTTCTCCTCTGGGATATGGCTTTTCTTTAACATTTCAAAGTTTCGAATAAAATTTAACAAAATTCGGACGGCTATATTATATAGCTGCTAAAAAATTATTATCTTAAAAATTCGGGAAAAGACGCCTCTAGATGCCTGTCAAATATTTTATTATATTTTATTTATTGTATTTTTTAAGCCTGTTCACCGCATCAAGTTGGTTGGGAATAGAGGTGAACAAATTACTTCAATGGCTTATAGGCTTTGATTGACTCAAATTATGATGGAAACTTATATGCCATTATGTAGAATGGCATCTAAGCAATTTTTTGGCATAGGTTTTATTACAGCTGAGCACAGACCCTCGAAGATATCTTAAATCAAAAAATTAAATGTTGCTACTTTTTTCAAACCGAGATTGCACAAATACCACCGGTTAAACGCGAAAACTAAGTATGCAGATATGCTTATATACGTCTATATTAACACAATTTAATGCCCATAGGGCTGCACCAAAAACACTGTCGGCCTGTGTTATCACCATACTTCAATCAAAAATTTGCCCTCACGATCAACAAAAAATTGCTTTGCCTACACACAGATGCCAAACGTGTAATAATTCCAGTATCTCTTTAAGAGCATATACTGAAGCTGTTAAATGAAGGACATTGGGGCATTGTTCGACTGAAGCAGTTAGCTAGACAACATGTTTGGTGGCCTACAATCGACACAGACATTAAATACCTTCCTCAGTCATGCAGCAGCTGCAAGTGCAACAATCCTGCTCCTCCAAAAGAGTACCAAAGTTGGCTTGCAGCAACAACAGCGTGGGAGTGAATTCATATCGACTTCGCCGGCCCAATATACGATTCTATGTGGCTAATCTGCGTGGACGCTTACTCGCAGTTCCCATTTGTAGTTTAAATGTCGTCTACTACAACCGCTAACACGATCGCTGCACTATCATCGATATTCGCCATCGAAGGATATCCAAAAACCATGGTTCACTCCAAATTCCCACGGAAAATCTCCTGCCGAGTTAATCCATGGTCGTCCAGTCCGTACCGTACTAAGTCAACTTTTCGAGCAGCCTGTCGAAGCGAAGCAATCGGTTACCAAGTACGTCCCAAATCAAATGATCTACGCTCGTAACTATTCGAGGGGAGAAAAGTTGATTGAAGGCATTATCGATCGTCCAATTGGAAAAATGCTCTTCATCGTTCGCAACACAAATGGTTATATGAAGCGCCATTTTAACCAGCTAAAATCGAAGTTCTCAGCAAGCAGCTCCATCGAAAAACCTCCAGAGTTCTGGTGGGTTCCGACAATTTCGCAAACATCTTTAAATCAACCACAACAACAACAAGATCTACCGTGATCCTGAAGCTGAACCACCCGAGAGCTCCACATCATCTACCCAACAACCAAGGCAAATACAAGCAGCACGACTCTCATCCGGCATACCTGTTCGCCAAAGTAGTCGTACTCGCCAAGAACTGGATCGTTTTAAGCCCAAGGATTTCAGAAAATCTAAAAATCCTATTCGTTCTTAATTAATATATTGTCAATCTCTCATCTGTTTTGTATTCCTCCATTCAATATATCTTCTTTGTAGTAGTTTAAGAAAATCTGGAAACTCTGTAAGCTTCTCATTGAATAAACCAGTCTGAAATAAGAACTCAACTAGAACACAACACCCAGTATTTTAACACATTGGATCTTAAATCGGGTTTCCATCAAATTGAGTTAGCAGAAATAGATAGGAAAAAACCGCTTTCTCTGTTACCATTTTCCAAAGGGCAATCGATGATGTCCTACGGGAACAAATATCAAAGACATGCTATGTGTATTTGGATGATGTTATCATCTTCTCTAAAACTAAAGAAGATCATATTAAAGATATAAACAGGGTTCTTAAAAGTTTATATGAAGCCGGCATAATGGTATCTCAGAAAAAGTCCAAGTTCTTCAATAAAAGCGTAGAGTACCTGGGCTTTATTGTATCATGCGCAGGACTAACAACGTCCCCTGATAAAATAAAGGCCATCGAAGCCTTCCAACCACCTTCGTCACTTTATAGCCTTAGATCATTTTTGGGTCTCTGCAGTGATTATAATCATTATTATAATATTATAGGTGTTTTATAAAAAGCTTTGCCACAATGGCAATACCCCTAACGGAGATCTCGGAAAATGGTAAAGTCAGCGCAAACCAATCAAGAAAAATGAAAATTAAGTTATCAAGTAAACAATTAAAATAATTTAAACAAGAGAGATCGCTATAGTCGGGTGCCCCGACCATCAGATACCTGTTACTCAGCTAAAGGGAGTGCGAGGGAGATGGAGATATACAATTTAATCACGCATAACTTTTTAACGAATGGTCCGATTTAAAAAATGTTTCTTCTAGATTTCGATAGGTATTATTAAACACAATTAAACTGCATTTTTACTTTTCCGAAATATTTAAATTTTTTTTCACGTACACCATAGAGTCAGTAGATAAACCCTTTAATTCTTTTCGTAATCAGATAATCATCGAGGAAGCAGACTTCCCATCTACTATAACTTTTATTCTATTTAAAGAAAAAACTAGGCATATTATTTGAGTATCCGGCCGCAAAACTATTCTAACAACACTACTAGACATAGTAAAAGCAGATGTTGCAATGCCATTCATTGCGAACTGCCAATTCTTGCTTTCATTCAGCATAAACTAATCGAGGCATTTCCCTCGACGACTTTCAAACATTGTAAAGCTCTAGTAACGGGTATTCCTGATCAAACAGAACAAAGGAAAATAGTAACTTTAGAATGCAATAGAGCTCAAGAAAATGTAAAACAGATTCTGCGGGACTATTTCTTCCCAAAAATGCTTCGGCTAGCAACAGAGGAAACACTAAATTGTAAAGTTTGCTCTATGGCAAAGTACACCGGTCACCCTTCAAGGCAAACAGTTGGCCAAAAGCCAATCCCCTGTTGTTCAGGAGAAATCCTCCATATAGACATATTTTTAACGAATGGAAAATCTTCCTCACATGTATTGATACATTTTCTAAGTTCTCTATTGTACAGCCGATCGCATCAAGAGCTATCGTGGATGTAAAATCCCCAATTTTAAATATCGTTAATTTTTTTCCTAACACACAAACAATTTACTGTGACATTGAGAGATCATTAAACTCAGAGCCTGTCGGCAGAGACGCCGGCAAAGCTGCGGTCGACGCTTATGTAGAATTGGGTATATATATGAGAGAGAGATATTATGTTCACTTGGCCGTCGGAGCAGTCGCACATATCAAATATGCTGACACTGCAGTTCCCACGCACTCGACGGTGGCCATATAAACGGGCACACGGGAACTGCTAGGTTTATATATTTGTGTTTTGGTATTGTGGCCAAATGCAAAATGCCAAATAAGGTGTCTGTACTTAAATCGATGCGTAACACTGAGTACAGTGTGCATTCGATATGTGAACATTAGGGTGGTTTTTTTTTGTATGAAAAATTCTAAGGTCCTACACTCACCCCCTTATACTTTGCGCATTGCTGCATTTAAGACATACCAAAAAGAAAAAGTTTAAAAAAATGCGATTTAGTGCTTGCGCATTGACCTTTAAGTTTATCACTCATACGTACTGTTGCCCTTGATCAAAAATTTTAATTTCATATAGGTGGCGTAGACTTGTCATAACTTATTGAGTCTAAACATAAACAAACGGGTAAAGAAAAATAAAATCGCTGTGGCTATATAAGTTCCAATATTTAAGGAAGTCGCACCACAGAATCAAAATTTTTTTTTTTTTATTTATCGCCCCCAAACCATATGCAGAATATGCTATTATAAGCTATTAACATATTTTTAAAAGAAGTAACATGGGGTGACCCTCTTAAGAGTGTATCGTGGCCAAAATAATTGTTGAGGCACCGATGTTAATAATAGGCGAAACAGTTTAAGGTTGACAAATTTATGTAGCGGTCTTTATTTAAATCAAATTTTAAATTATAATAGAGAGCTTTAAAAAACTTTGTGTTGCTGCTTCGCTGGTTTTTTTTCAAGTAGAGCTGCCATACTATATGTTGGTAGTGCCATATTCGCATAAGTGGCAATTCGATTTGGCGGCAGGCTTAACAATTTAAATTACGGCGGTAACAATAATTAAAAACAAACAAAGCAATATAATTGTACCGAAAATTCATAAATTTATGGCTCTGGCCATCCACCTTGCCTGGTGAATGCCTCCTGGCGCTTTGATTGATATTGCATTCAGATTTGATTGCGTGATTGATTCTAAATACGGTATCCAAAGAAATTTCAAATAAATTTAACCTGTTGCGGTAAAGTTCTCCCGTACGATTAATATTTTTTTTAATATTAAAATTTTCTTTATGCACCCGCAAAATTTGCTCTTTAATGTGATGCAAAGGACGTACTCGAATTTCCTTTCTCTCCCATACGGTAGCCATCATTTTTGCAACAAGCTGAGCACTTTCGGATAAGGTTTGCTTCAGAAGAACTGTCCTGTAGAGCAAAGAGGACAGTACGGTCCTCTTTGACGGCAAAGTTTCCTCTTCATCAAAATTCAGATTCAGCTTTCCAACCAAAAAAAAGGTGCTCTCCATTTTGTTAACGATTTTGAACGAAATCAAATATTTGACAAGTCTAGATATGGGAAAAGATTTGCCTACCCAAAACTCATACTGGCTTACGTGCCGTATGAGTAATCTTTTTGGAAACTTTGAGACCATTGCGCAAGCCCTTAGACTTAATTTAAAATTTTTTGGATTTTAGTTTAAGTTATTTTGCACAACTATCTTGTGTTTAAAAGGGTGAGATAAAAATTCCTTATAAAAAACTGAACATATTACATCTCCCTCCTTTTGAAAAATATCGTAATTATATGAAGTTATTTTCTAAGTGTATATTTAATATAAATGATAAAATTTTTATTATTTTTTGTTTGTTTATATGTAGTTTAATTTATAAAAAAATTTTTTTTGTCGAATCAGAAAGTATTTTTTGAATCAAAAGTACTATTTAGAAATAATTTTTTTTTTTCGTCCAATATAATTATGGTTTATTTTTGTGTATGGTTCTTATTGCATATGGCCATACGAGATATATCTCTATATTAATATAAGGGAAGGCATAAAAAATGTCCAGTAGCAAATTCCACTCAGAACAAATTGTCATAAAAATCTAAAAAAAAATCACAAAGTGCCCTAAAATTCGATTCGTTTTTTTTTTTAATTTTTTCTTTTGCTATTTCTCTGTTATAAATGTTGTTAAAATGGGTTAAAAATGTGATGTTCATAATCTTATGGCATACCCGCAAATAACTGCATTTAAATTTTTTGGAAATTCAGCCTCCTTTACCAAGTCCCCAATATTTTCAAATTTTGTTTTGCCTTCTGACGTCACGGCCTCCACATATGTATGTATGTATGTTCTGCTGGCGCACTTTGCATAAAGTCGTACATGTATGTGTGTATGTCATACTGTCGCACTTTAAGTGTGACCGCGCAAGGGGAATTTAAGTGTGACCGCGCAAGGGAAAAAATGAAAATACCACAGTCTCAGCAGATTTAAAATGCGCGGTTGAAAAATCGATTATATCGAAAATCGATTATTTTACACTATTTTTTTTTTAGCAAAAAGTTAAATTTTAAAAAAGATTTTCCTGTATGCAAAATCAAGCTGCTTCACACACAATCACTAGATATGTGCGTGTGTGTGCGCATTGCAGCTGACTAAGGAAGTGAGATTCGCTAGGATTCCAATTCATGATAACACTGATATCCTTTTGCTAAAAGAATATTCCATTTACATTTCCCCAACAGATTTAAAACATTTTCTTACAGATTTTTGTGTTTAAAAATTCAAATCGCATTGAAAATATTAAAAGAACACTAAATATTCAAATCAATTGATTCTCTTGCTCTTCCTTACACGTGCCTCAAATTGTTTAAACAAATGGAAATATTTAAACAATTTGATTCACGTCATCCCCTTCCACCTGCCTTCCTGTCGTTAATAATATAATTTAAATTAAGGTGAAAAATGAATGATAACAGAAATTGATTTTTTTACATTGCTTCGCATATTTGTTTCCTTTATAAAAGTTGTCTACTGTGGTAGCAAAATCGCCAAGAGTATTTCGTTATTACTTAGCTTTTTGTTACCTATGTGCATAAATTACCTTGGCTTCATTCTTAGGTAATTAATTAATTATCAAGAACAAACATCTTCAAAAGAAGTAAACGGAACTTGGTTTAAATAGTTTTAAAATTTAGTCTTTGATAAACAAAAAATACAGGGACAATTAACAAAGGCTAAAAAGTAAAACGAGGTAGCAAGGCCAAGATCAACAGGATTTGTTTTCAAGGACCGATAAAATAAAATCCAGCCTAAAATTTTCATTCCTTTCAAAAATGTTCTTAGACTTATAATATGAGTGTCCGTCCACTTAAGGGCAATAGTATTGGTTCAATTTATTAAAATTAGAATTGGAGACAATAATTTTTCAACTGCGAAAATCGTAAATCTTAACCAAAATTATCATATTTGTTGTTGGAGAGCTATGTATATCTTTAAGCAATTCGTTTTCATTTTTTTTAAAGAAATTAAGTTTATTTGCATAGGAAAAAATACTGTTTTTTTTTACCGAAATTAAGGAAAAAAGTTCTGATAAAATCTTTTCTCGGTTTATAGGCTAAAAATTAGTCATTTTTTAAATTTAGAATAAGTAGCTTCATTTTCAATTTTAGTTTCCGCAGGCTGCGGGCTACCGACCCTGCTAGCTGTATATATAAGAGAATTAAAGTGATTATAAAATAAAAATTTTTAACCTATCCTTATGCTTCTTATTTTTGTTATTTGAAGTGTATTTAAAGTCTAGCTTATGCCCTGTTTAATTTTTCAATAAAACTTGGTCTCCTACTTTTCAATTAAAATTTAAAATATTTCTGTCATAGTTAAGTTTTTGTTTTTGTTTATGACATTCTAGCATTAATCTAGCTCTCTTAAATGCTTGTCTAAACTTAGATTCTTTAGCATAATCATCTGTGTTATATAATGGTTTTATATTATCTATACTATTAATGTGTTTGGGTAAATTAGATGTTTTACCAAAAACTAACTCAGATGGACAATAGCCATGTGCCATAGAGGGTGTTGTGTTGAAACAGTATACGAAGTATTGCAACCATATATCCCAATCTGTTTTATCAAGTGAGATGTATGAGCGGATCAACTCAGTAAATGTTTGATTGGTATTGCTACAAGGTACTTAGTTAAATTCATTTCCTTGTTCAGATTTAGGTAGTGGACCGATCGTATCCACAATTACCCTGTCGAGAGCCGTTTGTGGCGTTTCGGTGATAGCTAAGGGGTCTTTGTGTGTTTTTTATACCCGTTACTCGTAGAGTAAAAGGGTATATTGTATTCGTGCAAAAGTATGTAACAGGGAGAAGGAAGCTTTTCCGACCCTATAAAGTATATATATTCTTGATCAGGATCACTAGCCGAGTCGAACTAGCCATGTCCGTCTGTCCGTCTGTCCGTCTGTCCGTCCGTATGAACGCTGAGATCTCGGAAACTATAAAAGCTAGAGGACTGGCATTTTGCATGCATATTCTTGGAGTTCCTACGCAGCGCAAGTTTATTTCAAAATGGTGCCACGCCCCTCTAACGCCCTCAATCGCCCTACACCATTTTTTTAAAGGTGTCTGGCGCCCACACCATTAAAGATTTTGGAAAACTAAAAATGCAGTTTTATTGTGACTATCAATACCTATCGAAATGTAGAAGAAATTTTTCAAATCGGACCATTCGTTAAAAAGTTATGCCCGATCAAAGATTTTATATATCTATCTCCCTCGCACTCCTTTAGCTGAGTAACGGGTATCTGATAGTCGGGACACCCGACTATAGCGTTCTCTCTTGTTTTTTTTTTTGCTTTTCGCCATTTAGGACATTTTCTTATATATTTATACCAGTTATTCGTAGAGTAAAAGGGTATATTGTATTCGTGCAAAAGTATGTAACAGGGAGAAGGAAGCGTTTCCGACCCTATAAAGTATATATATTCTTGATCATGATCACTAGCCGAGTCGATCTAGCAATGTCCGTCCGTCCGTCTGTCCGCCTGTCCGCCTTTCCGTCTGTCCGTCTGTCTGTCTGTCCGTCCGAATGAACGCTGAGATTTCGGAAGCTACAAAAGCTAGAAAGTTGGGATTACCCACACAAATTATTGGGCTTCCTACGCAGCGCAAGTTTATTTCAGATGAGCGCCACGCCCCCTCTAACGCCCACAATCGCCCATAATCGCCCACAAACGATTTTAAAATGTGTCTGGCGCCCACATTTTTAAAGATTTCGGAGAAGTACAAATGCAATTTTGTTGCGTTTATTTATACCTATCTAAATATAGAAGAAATTTTTAAAATCTGATCTTTCATTAAAAAGTTATGTCCGATCAAAGTTTTATATCTCCATCTCCCTCTCACTTTCTCTAGCTAAGTAACGGGAATCTGATAATCGGGGCACCCGACTATAGCGTTCTCTCATGTTTTTTATATCTTTGGTCATGTTTTTCCAATAATAATGTCTTTTTATGTTCTAGCTATGCCTGTATGACCTCCTTGTATTGGATCATCATGGAATGTAAACAGTACTGCTTCTTTCGCTTTATCATTATTTGATAATTGGGCTTGAGTAGCGCTACTCTTAATGATTCTAATTTTTTATTGCCCATAATTTCAAAAGATTCCATTGAAATGGTTTTTAAGATCTTTTCGCTCGCTGCCACTTTGAGTTGGCTGATATTAAGTATACCGGCTTCTTTTTCAAGCCTTTAAAAGAACTGACCTAAGTCGACAATTTCATTGGTGTAAAAATCGCTAACATCAATTCATGCTATAACCTTTTTTCATGCTTTAGTAAGCAAAGTGAATCAGTTAATCGCAAGGTCACTACTTTTCGTACCTCGTTATTAACAATAACTTCGTATACGTTGGGCTGAGAAGCTTTATTTAGAATATGCCTAGGCAAATCTATTTTTTCTTTTTCTGTTCCTGTGCAGGAATTTTTCTGTTTACTTTGATTTCTGGTAGTGACTTTCAGAATTTTATTATTTGTCTGGATATTTTTTAAATCCGTTATTGTTATTCTTGATAACGCGTCGGCTATATGGTTGTCTTTTCCCTTAAGATATTCCACAGTAAAATCATATTCTTCCAAGTCTAATCTCATTCGTGTTAATTTCGAACTTGGATTTGTCATTGAAAATAGATAGGTTAAAGGCCTATGGTCTGTTTTGACTGTGAAATGTTGTCCATAAATATATGGTCGAAAATGGTTTATTGCCCAGTATATGGCTGCTAACTCTTGTTCTGTTGTATTTTTATTACTTTCTCCTTTCGTAAAGGATCTTGATGCATAGGCTACTGGTATCTGAGTGTAATCGTAATCTTGAGTAAGAACAGCTCCACATGCTTGTTTGCTTGCATCTGTTGTTATGCAAAATTCTTTATTAAAATCGGGGTATTGCAATAATGTGGGTTTCATCAATTGGGTTTTTATGTATTCGAATGCGTATTGACATTTATCTGTCCAGTCAAATTTAACATTCTTTTTACATAATCTAGTTATGTGACGTGAATAATCGAAACAATTTTTAATACAACGTCTGCAGTTATTGCAAAATGCAACGAATCTTCTAGCGCTGTCTGCGTCCGTTGGGACTGGGTATTTTTCTATTACTTCGTATTTTTTACTATCTGGTAAAATACCTTTGTCAATACACTTGTGTCCAAGAAAGATCACTTCGTGTCTGAAAAATGTGCACTTCTCTGGGTGCAGTTTAAGATTGTTTTTTCTACATAGATCAAAAACGTTTGTAAGATTTTTAATCATGTGTTTTTCTGAAAAACCGATGACAATTAAGTAAGACAATTAAGAATGCCTGAGATGGTTCGATACCTGAAAATGCAATTGTCATCTTTCTATGGAAAGAATTGGGCGCTATTTTTAAACCATAAGGTAATCGTGTAAAACGATAGGAGCCATTGCTCGTGGAGAAGGACGTTATATTTCTAGACGTATCTTCGAGTTCTATTTGATGAAATCCTGACATTAGATCTAGACATAAAAAGTATTTAGCTCTACCCAATTGGTCAAGAATATCGTCTATTCTTGGTAGTGAAAATGTATCTGATTAAATTTTTTTGTTAGTTTGGCAGTAATCAATTACTAAACGCCATCTTTTTGTATTGCAATTTTGAACGGGTGTTTCTGGCATTTTTGGACAAGCTGGACAGCTGTTTCTGGCGACTCTGAGAAGCAGTTCACAACAGCAGTTGAAACAGCGAAGGTTCGAATTCTGCTGCCATTCGCAACGAAGAAGAAGAAGACAAGAAAGAGAAGCTGGTCGCGTTTAAAACCGATTTTGTTCTATTTCCTAATTTTGTACATTAACTAACAATAAGTCAAAGATTGAAAGTAAATTCAGTTCATACAACTGGTGAAGTTCTACATCCTTCTTAGTTTTCATTTACAAAGTGTGTGAAAGACCCCCAGAGCAGACTTCTGCTCAACTTTGACGATCGGGTTGCGAGTCGTCACAACATTTTGGTGGCCCATGAGGGGACCATACACTCATAACTTCACCAGCTTCCGATAATTGTACACTTACTTCAATCTTTGTGCTTAGTTGTGTGCAAAACTTATATTCATTTAAACCAGCGAACTTACGTAACATTTGCCACGTGCATTGCCTGAACGAAGCCTCGAACAACGGAGAATCAAGAAATCAAGAAGAACAACGGATTACAAGATTCCTCTACACACTCCTTCGTGAAGTTGCCAGATCTCCAAAGCTGAGCGCGATTGTGAGAGTGTTGGTGCGCGGTATTTCAAAGTAGAGTGCAATAAGAAACATTATAATGGGTAAAAATAACAAATATGAAAGTAATGGTAGTGACTCGGCACAACAAAGTCCAGCACCAGTGGTTGTGGTCGATCCGTTTGCAGACATGTACGCAATGCAAATAGACTTATCGTTCAGGTTGACCCAACTAATTAAAAATGCTAAAAAGGACGGTCAAATAAAGAAAACTAAATCCTACTATGAATTTCGACTCAACAAGCTCAACGAACTTTCAAAACAATTTTACACCAACCATCAAGCGCTCATTTTACAGCAATGTCCCCGCTCTCATCCATACTTTGCGGACACTGTTGAAGACAAATTTGAGCAATCATACAGTGACATTTATTGTTCATTCACCGATGAATTCGAAACCAAGTTTCCAGTCCCAGTACAAGTGTCAGGGGAAAAATCCATAAATAACACCCTTGTATCCACACCTGTTTCCACAATTCAGCTGCCGAAATTGCCCGTACCCAACTTTTCAGGAAATTTTGCGGATTGGCCATCCTTTTATGACAGCTTTACTCAACTAATACATGAAAATCCATCCCTTTCCAACATTCAAAAATTTCATTTCTTGAAGCAAGCTCTACCGGACGGACGAGATCAGGATATAAACCATATGGCATTAACGGAAACCAATTATTCAGTGGCATGGAACCTTGTAGTAAAACGATACAACAACCCTCGGCTGCAGTTCATGTACAATATGAATGCACTGTACGGAATCGAGCCGATCTAAGGAGATCGCGGTGGACATTAGGAATTTGTTAAATTTGGCCAATGTATGTATCTATGAATTCCGACGACTGCACATTTCCATTGATGCCTGTGATCAGTGGTTGGTACATCACCTACTTACAAAGCTGCCTATCAGCACAACACAGGCCTGGAAGCATTCCCAGCCGTTCCAGTAAGATCTTCATCTACACAATCAACAAACCATCGCCAAACAACCAGACCATCAGGAAACTCCACAGTTAGGGGACACAGCTTCCACAGCACCGTTGAGTCTGGATCCATCAGATGCCCGCTCTGCCAACAGAATCACGTTCTAAGACGGTGCCCGGACTTCCTTGCCAAGGATTGTTTTGCGCGAAAGGTGATAGCCGACCGTTCAAAGGCATGCATCAATTGCCTTAGTTCTTCTCATTCTCTTAGTCAATGCAGCAGCAACCGCAACTGCTCGCAATGTGGTCAACGGCACCACACTTTGTTACATTTTCCGAATGCTCAACAAAGTTCCTCATTGACTCCTGGAGCATCACGACAGCATGCTTCAGACTCTGCTCATAGCGCAGACGCTACACAGAATGGACCACCGACGCAACTCTTAAGCGCAGTTGCCTCCAATCTAAAATCAACCACACTTCTTGCTACTGCACTGGTTCGGATCGTAAATAACTCCACCGGGCAATCAGCTTTAGTTCGAGCTCTCATCGATCATGGATCGATGAGCACCCTCATCACGGAAAACATCTTTCAATCGCTCCGACTCAAACGGCATCCTGTACGAGCTGAGATCACGGAAATTGGTAACACGTCCCATAGTCAGTGCAGGCACAGCACCGATTTCACCATAGTCTCATGTTCATCTCAATTTAATGCCTACGTGTCCTCAGCCTTCATCCTTCGGTCGCTAACAGGTCATTTACCTAAACAAAATGTAGACATTAAGTCCTGTAAACATCTCCAAGGGATATCTTTTGCAGATCCTAATTTCATCAGGTCGGGTCGCATTGACCTACTTATCGGGGTCGACATTATCCCACAACTAATACTTCCGGACATACGCAAAGGGACGGTTGCAGAACCAATTGCACAAAACACACAGCTGGGCTGGAAAGTTTTTGGACCAGCCGAAGCAGCCCAAACTCCTTCAATCTCTATTCGTTGTAATTTGGCAAACCTAAACAACATGGTACAGAGGTTTTTCGAATCGGATCAGGTTTCCACGACAAGACAACTCACCGCAGAGGAGAAATGGTGTGAAGACCATTTTCAACAAACTCATACCCGTCAGCCGAATGGGAAATATCTAGTCCGTTTACCTTTAAAAACGTTGTTTGATCCCACACAGGTGCTCGGCCGGTCACGGCAAATTGCATTAAACCGTTTCCACGCCCTGGAAAGGAAACTTGATCATCGGCCAGAATTTAGTCAACAGTATGCCAGCACTATTCAAGAGTATTTTGATTTAAAGCAGATAAAAGAGGTCGAAAGCACTGAAGAGGAGCACATCAGGATCAACGCTCAAAGGCAGCTCTCAATCTCCGCGTGCACCGTTCCGCATCATGCGGTGATTAAAGAAAACAGTCTAATTACAAAGATGCGCGTCGTATACGACGCTTCGTGTAAAACGTCTAACGGGAGGTCGTTGAATGACATTCTATGCACAGGTCCCGCCCTACAAAACGATCTCGGAGGAGTCATACTCAACTGGCGTCTCCATCGCTATGTCTTCGTGGCCGATATAACAAAAATGTATCGCTGCATAGATATGCATGAAGAAGATGCTCAGTATCAGAGAATTTTCTGGCGCGATGAAAAAGGACTCATTAAGGAACATTTTTTGACTACAGTAACGTTTTGCACCGCCTCGGCACACTTCACAGCTATTCGAGTCATCCATCAGATTGCATCCGACGAGCGCGAACGCTATCCTCTGGCTGAGCAGGTTCTTAGACGAGAAATCTATGTGGATGATGTTCAAAACAGGACATGAGACCATCGACGGAGCTCTCAAAATTCGCAATGATGTCATCGCAGCTCGCAGTAACATTTTTGAGATAGACAACAAAGACTCCATTAAAACGTTAGGGTTGTATTGGCATCCACACAATGATGTTTTTGGTTTTAATTTCAAGTTTTCACTCAATCCTCCATTCACTAAACGATCTCTACTATCCACAGTAGCACTCTTATTCGATGCGTTGGGATACCTGACACCAGTAATCATCGCTGCAAAAATCCTGTTAAAGGAAGTTTGGAGTTTTCGTATCGAGCGCAAAGATGAGCCTCCAGCATCGTTAGATTGGGACGACCCCTTGCCAGACCACCTTGCCGAGCAGTGGCAACAAATCACCCAAGAGCTTCCCGATATTCAAGAGCTACACATCCCTCGCTGGTCAGGCTTCGATCTAAAGCATGTCTCGACTCTGCAACTACACATGTTTTGTGACGGATCATCCAAGGCGTATGCAGCATGCGCTTATCTCCGAGCTAGTTGTACGGATGGCTCCGTGCAGGTCAACTTATTGGCCGCCCGCAGTCGAGTCACACCTGTTAAGCCGCTAACAATTCCGAGAGTGGAGTTATCCGGAGCTGTGCTGTGTACACAATTAACCGAGTGGATTATCAACCAACTTCAAGTATCACATCACAATATATCTGTACACTACTGGTCAGATGCAATGATAGTGCTGTATTGGATAAGTGGTGACCCCAAACGTTGGAAGACATTTGTGTCGAATAGAATTGGAACAATCCTGGACGCAAGTTCGCCCTCGCAGTGGAGACACGTACTTACGCAAGAAAACCCGTCAGATTGTGCTACGCGCGGCCTCACCCCTTCCCAGCTGAAGCGTCACACGCTTTGGTGGAACGGACCACATTGGCTGCATCTTTCCGAGGAGCACTGGCCATGCAATCCAATGCTGTCCCCAAGATCAGAACTTATTTCGGGGGAGCAATCCGTAAAGCAGATCGGAACACACATTTGTACAGAAGGGCAACCGTTTATCGAATTATATTCCTCCTATAACCAACTCTTATTCATTACAGCCTACGTCAACCGATTTATTCATAATACTCTTCACAAAACATCGGATAGACTCACCGGCCCTATCAAAGTATCTGAATTCCAACAGGCTTTGTTTGCACTGGTGCGGATTGTTCAACAAGAAGTCTATTCGGAAGAGCTATCAAGACTTCGATCCAATAAATTTTTATCTAGACACAATAAGCTCAGCCAACTTTCACCGTTTCTTGACGATCAGGGGCTCATGAGAGTTAAAGGCAGACTTAAAAATGCTTTACAGCTCTCCATATCTCAACGTACACCAATAATCCTTCCAAAGGCACACCACCTGACGGTTTTGATTATAAGGAACGCTCATCAAAACACCTTACATGGCGGTGTACAACTAACGTTAGCTACAATTTATCAAGTATTCTGGATCGTCAACGGTAAACAGGCAGTAAAAAGGATTCTGCGACAGTGCGTAACGTGTTTCAAGCACCGTCCGACCCCATCCAGCCAACTGATGGGAGATTTACCAGCGCACCGTGTCAATCTGCCCAAACGGGCATTCGAAGCAACTGGAGTTGATTACACTGGCGCGATTGAGATAAAGTCATCCAGATTCAGAGGACACACTTGCTATAAAGCATACATTGCGGTTTTCATTTGCTTAGCAAGCAAAGCGATTCATTTGGAAGCGGTCACGGGAATGTCAGCACAGCATTTTCTGTGGGCACTGCAGCGTTTTATCGGCCGTAGAGGTTTTTGTCAACATCTATACAGCGACTGTGGAACCAACTTTATCTCATCCGACAAATCTCTAAAGCTGTGGACCAAGGATTTCTATCAAGGAGTTGAAGAAACAGTAGTTCCCAATATTCAATGGCATTTTAATCCCCCACACAGTCCAAACTTTGGAGGACTCTGGGAATCCAACGTTAAAGCTGTTAAAACCCACCTTCATCGAACGTGTAATGGTATTAAAATGACGTAAGAACAGCTGTCTACGATTTTTGTCCAGATAGAAGCATGCTTGAACTCTAGACCACTATGCCCTTTAACGTCAAACTTAGATGATTTGCACGCTTTAACCCCGGCACATTTTTTGATCGGTGATTCCATGATGTCACTCCCTGAACCAAGCCTTAAGGATTCTTCACTAAACACAGAGTTTCTGAACGGGCAAAGGATGTTTCGCACCTTTTGGAGAAAATGGAGTGCAGATTGGCTTTCGCATCTACAAGCGCGCCCCAAGTGGCGCCACGAAACTGTCAACCTTCAGCGTAACGACATGGTCATCATCAAGGATGATCGAACTGGTTCTTCTGACTGGAAATTAGGGCGAATCATCGACTTACATCCTGGGGCCAATGGGCTCGTTCGAGTAGCTACAATCAAGACCTCAACCGGAATTTACAAGAGGTCGATGTCAAAAATTTGCCGTTTACCCTTGCCAAGATTTACTGAAGAATCTAGCCCTAGCACAAAACCCATGCACCTTTGAATATACCCGCATTCATTCCATAACATACTTTACCTTTTTTAGAGTTCAGCATGGTCGAAGGCTTGGAATACTGGGTCCAGTATTGGGGGCGGCATGAACGGGTGTTTCTGGCATTTTTGGACAAGCTGGACAGCTGTTTCTGGCGACTCTGAGAAGCAGTTCACAACAGCAGTTGAAACAGCGAAGGTTCGAATTCTGCTGCCATTCGCAACGCAACGAAGAAGAAGAAGACAAGAAAGAGAAGCTGGTCGCGTTTAAAACCGATTTTGTTCTATTCCCTAATTTTGTACATTAACTAACAATAAGTCAAAGATTGCAAGTAAATACAGTTCATACAACTGGTGAAGTTCTACATCCTTCTTAGTTTTCATTTACAAAGTGTGTGAAAGACCCCCAGAGCAGACTTCTGCTCAACTTTGACGATCGGGTTGCAAATCGTCACAACAAATTTGGTAATGATTTTTTCGGGACTATTAATAATGGACTGTTGTATTCTGAAAATGATGGTTATTTTATTTTATCTTTAATTAGTTTTTCTACTTCTATAATTCTTAATAGGTGGAAAATTTTTGTTAAGTTTTTCTAATATTTTTTCTTAGTTTGTATTGGTATTAGATTTAATTATGTCACAATTACCCAATGGTTCAACTTCAAGTGTATTTAATTGAAGAATTGCTGTTTTATTTCTTATATTTAGAATTCGGACAAAGGTGTTTTTAGATGTGAGCCTTACATCCATTAAAAAAATATATAAATACATGTTGTGTGCAAGCCGTGACGGTGCGAAGTATACATTTATTTTTCAATTCCTAGCGCTCATTTGCGCAGCTCAGCAACCAACTGCAAATATCTCGCAGAACATTTTTTCCGAATTATCTTTTTTTCGCTATTCCGCTATTAGGAATTTCGATTATTTTTGGGCTGCACTTGTATCATCGGCAAGTTATCGATTTTCGTCGTTCGTTTTCTTCGGAATTCAATCCGTTGACCCGCAATAGAGTGACCACATTCTAGGACAGACTTTTCCGGGCGGTTCTAATTTTTATGAAGCCAACTAGGGTTGCCCAGTTAAGTTGATTTAAATGCCCGGAGGAGACAATACAAAGTTATTGGTTCTGTCTGAAAATAAAACGCGATAGCTATCCGCATCTCCTTGCGCGAGTTACCACCTTGGCATACACCCCCGGCGGTTCCACGCCGAAACCCCTGTGCCAGTCCGCCAGTTAGAAGAATGTCAACGCAGCACTAAATATCGGGGCCACTCCAGAGCCACTCCAATTACGGCCGTCCCGCAAGATCAGCACTTATTGTAAACCACAAAAGAAAAGAATTCTAAATAAACTTCACTCTTGATATTACCACCCTAATAATAAGACGTCTTTATTGATTGCCACTGGCATTAATGCAAACCATATAGCCAAGAACCTTATATTTATTATTAACTCGCGCGCAGAGCAAGCCCAGTAGCCCCAAGGTCGATAACGAAGGCAAATAACGATAACGAAGGCCACGAATCCAGACCAAGTCCGTAAAGTTGCTAGCAACTCGTTCTCAGGCAAAAATGAGTACCGAAATTGCATTGTAGCCCTCGCAAGGTTTATTACGGTGTCCGATCGAATGAGTCATTTCAGAGCGACGATTGAAACTGCATGGCCGTCACCTCCGTCTGTCCACACCTGCCAAGTCCGTAAGGAAAAAGTCCGCTCGCTCTGGGACAAAGCCAAACAGGAATTCGAAGCGTGTCTAGACACTATTTCTAGTATTACGACTGAAGGGGCGAAGGAAATTTTGCCAACTCTGCACCGAAAGTATGAATATTGTTACTCGGCGTACGAAAAGCTAGCGGTTCAGCTTAGCGAACTAATCGACCGAGCCAATTCAGCGACCAATATCTACAACCAATAATTATTGATTATAATCAGTCCACTTACATTCCGTCTGGGTGCCTATTGCCTCCATATGATACAAAAGTATTCGAAGGAGACTATCTCAAATGTCCAACATTCAGAGACCCTTTCACTGCCGTCTATGTCAAGAACACACGGTCGAGAAGTTATTCCACCTTAACGCTAAGACGGAGAGTCAAAGGAAATTGTGGCCAAGTCCACGCTCACCAATGATGGGTTCGCTTTCGGTTTGGAGGCGCTTCAAGGCCGTGTTAGTGGTCCGTCTACTTCCAAAAATTCCCAGGTTACGAAGAAGCTTCAATCCCTTGAAGCCAAAGTGAGTGCCAAACCTGAGCTGCGATTTGTGCTCTAAGGAGAGTCACCCAGTGCGTTTGTGCCCACGCTTCATCCAGATGGCAATCGAGGCAAAGGAAAATTATATAAAAAAGAAGCAGTTGTGCTTAAATTGCTTCGCGAAAGGCCATTAGCTTAGGGATTGTTTCAGTACACACAGCTGTTTCGTACGCCAAGGGAGACATCACACGCTGTTGCAACGAGTCAACCGTTTTTCCAAAAATCCAAGTTCCTCGGGAATGGCGAGACCTAGACCAGATCCTACTTCGGGAGATATTCCCGATGAACAGTCAAATGTGCAAGTCTGTTTTGCCTCAGGCTCAAAGGCAGTTCTCTTGGGGAAGGCAATGATTGATATCTGCCACCTCGGTACCCACTTTCGAGCACGCGATCTGATCGACTCGGGATCTGAAGCGACGTTCATTACGGAGCGTCTTTTCAAGTTGGTTAATCTGCCGTTCCGCCCCATTCAAGCTCAAGTGTCTGGTTTAAATCAGACAGTTTCTGCCCAGGTGGAAAGTCGACCATCAAAAATGGTTAAAGAGTCCGATTCCCACTGCGAAAGTAATTTTCTACGAACCACGACTAGAGACGGGAGCGGGAAGTACGTAGTGACGTTACAGTTCTGCGACCCCGATCATTGTGGATCTAAGTTGGGATACTCAGGGTCTATAGCACTTGCTCAGTTTCTAAGAAACGAGAACCGTTTACAAAGAGACACAACATTAAAAGAGCAGTACAACTTCAAGAATATTTTTATCTAAGCCATATGAGAGAGTCGAGAATTGGTCACATGTTCGATCCGAGCAAACTCCGCCGATCTGCCCAGTAGAGGCGTTTCATTAACCGATCTGGCTAATAGCCAACTCTGGTGGCATGGATCAGAGTGGTTTCAAAGGTCGCGAAACCAATGCCCAGCGCAAAGTGACGACAATCCTGTCACCAACTTAGAGCAGCGTGCCGTGAAGGTCTGCTTTGCAAAAGCCCCAGCTGAGGTCTTGTTCGAACGGTTCTCGATGCTAGACGAAGCTCTGCGGGTTCTCGCCTATGTGCTGCGTATTATTAAGAGCTGCCGGAAATTGCCGATAGAGCAAGATCGGCGTCCCACTAGCGTTGAGAACCGAGAAAAGCGTTTTGTTGCTAGACGAGGTTGTCCCTAGCGGGTCCATTCCGATGGATTGTTGGTGCCTCAACTCTTCTTTTCCGTGACCTTACGCAAGCACAAAAGGAGTCTGTGACTGAGACGTATAGCCATCAAGGACTCGTGTTGCGATTCATACTACCAGGAGCTCCGCATATGGGAGGCAGGAGTAAAGAGTTTTAAAACTCTGTTTTACAAATCCTCGTCCGCTCGCAAGTATATTTTCGAAGAGCTTTCCACGCTTCTTGCCAAGATTGAAGCCTGCTTTAATTCCAGACCGCATTCTCCAATGTCAGAAGACTCGTCGGACTTGCTGTCACAAATGCCAGGCCATTTCCTGATCGGGGGTCCGTTGCTTTTCACGGCGAAGCCTGAAATCAAAGGTCGATTATAAATCGATGGCAACATCTCAAGCCCCAGAATCAACACTTTAGTGCGCTATGGAAAGAAGAGTATCTAAAAGAACTCCTTAAGCGCAACAAGTGGCAAAATCCATCCAGAAAAGGTAAGAACACGTTGTTTGAGTTTACTCTGACTTACGATGCACCCCCCCGCAGCCGTGTGACCCCTTACACTAAAGTTCTATTCTGTACTCGTCCGTAGAGGCTCGAGGTACCCAGAAGGTTTGCTTTGACCACCGTAGCCGTACGATCACCACGGAAAAGAAGCCGTCTAGGTCCAAATACCAACGAAAATCGACGCAGCTATACATCGGCCATTGTTGGTAGCTTACGACAGCACTAAGGTGTTTTCGCATATCACAAAGTACGATCCTAGGCGATTCCAGCAGAGCCCGGCGCTACAAACAGCGCATGGCAAGAATGTTACGGCAACCACGTGGACCGTTCCCCTAATTATCCTCTACTTGAGCGATACTGGGGTAGCCAGATATTCCAACCACCGCCACAAACCATCATTTTTGGACAAGCGCCAACCAAGGAGAGATCGGTCAAGCCCCAGCACCAGTATCCGTACCGCCGCGGAGCCATTCTACTATTATTACTTTATAGAATTCCAAATTTTTCAGTTTGCTTGCGTGGGCATCCTCATATTTGGTCTTGATTGCCTCCCAACAGCTTCAACCGGCCTGCTGACACCGCTGGACACAATTTGAAGAAGTGAGTATAGCCGAATGGGTATTAATACCCTTTTGTACACGCCCACATATGAAACCGCCCGCAAAAGCTTACAAAGATAACGCCATACTTTAAGTAATCAAGATTTTGCCCCACGACCCTGAATGCACAGAGAAATAGCATAAAGTAGAGTAAACCGACACTGATTCTTGAATGCTTTATTTTGTTCCTTTTAAGAATTATCCTGTCAATCAATTTAGCGTCGCTTGTGAACGGTTGTGTTTTCTTTTGTGCTCTAAGTTTTTTGTGTTTTTCAGTAATTTTTTGCGACTGTCTTGCGATTGTTTATAAACAAAGCTTAGCCTTAAAAGTGTGTTAGTGTTTTTAAATAAATCTCCCAATAAACGGGTACATAATTTTAGTTATATTGGATTTAATCGCTTGTCTTGGTGAGTGTAAATTACACGCTCTGAACTTGTAATCTATTTCCCACTCTCCCGCTCTCTCTCTCTTGCTTGCTTGCTTGGTTTATATTTGTAACTGTTCGTGCGTATAGTTGTTGTTGCCCCACAAGCCACGCTCAGCCCCTATAATTACCGAAAGTTCTCTCTTAAGAGATTAAACAACGACAACGCCTACTTATTCACCCGGTCCTGATGGACTTCCTGGGTGTGTGCTTAAGTTTTGTGCATCAACCATTTGCAAACCTATTCTTAAACTTTTTCATTTGTCTATTTCATCATCAGTTTTTCCAACTATCTGGGAGGACTCTTTTATTGTTCCACTTCACAAAAAGGGTGCGAAGACGGATGCCCAGAATTATAGAGGTATTTCTAAATTGACGGCAGTAGTAGGATAATACGGGTCCTGGCTCACTAGGTAATAAATCATGTCAAAAAAAGGGGGTGGGGTGGCCCTAATTAGTCACGCATGGTTGCACACAGGTGTTCTAATGACCTAATTAGCATAATTAACTAATAAAAGTGTGGGAGAAAGGGGGAAAAATGGGGAGTGTGGGTGACCGTTAGGATGCACACAGGTGTTCTAATGACCTAATTAGTATAAAAAGGTCAGTTAATTAAGTTAGAAAGGGTGTGGGGGGTTCGGATCCCCCCAAAGAAATGGTGAAAGTGGGAGGTGTGTTTTGTCATGCGATTGAATTTTTGATTGCTTGTGTGAGAGGGGTGTTTTGTCATGCGTAGAATTGTGGTTGTTGTTAAGACAAGGGCTTTTCCTTGAATATAATTTAAAGTCGGACGGTGCTAGTTTAATAATGAGTTCAGGTAAATTCAATGCACTTGACTTCCTCGTGCGAAGGTTACAATAATACTACAAAAATTCCATATTTTTCCATTTCTATCTTCTCTCTTTCTTGCGGTCGAGTTGGCAGCATCACATTTCTTATCGATTTAAGATAACTATCAAGAATCGGCGCAAAATTTAAAATACAAAATATTAATGACAAGGGCAATTAAGTTTTGACCCAACATACCGCCCCCTTGAAGGTACGCGATTGACTTTCAAGAGACTGGTAGTAATGCTAATTTCCGAATAGGTCGGCGTATAATTCCTCTGGCAGTGCGTATGTTAGCTACGCGCACAATGTTGTCGTGTCCCTTGATGGTGTCGACAATACGTCCAAGAAGCCAACGTTGTGGAGGAAGGTTATCCTCATGGACTATGACCATGTCGTTGACTTCTAGGTTTGGAGCTGTCTTCGTCCAATCTGTAGCTCGTTGATATACTCCTGGCTCCAGCGTTTCCATATGCGCTGCTTATTAGCGCTGACCTTCTGCCATCGATCCAGACTGTCGAAATTGTCGTCGGCTATTGGAAGTTCCGGTAATGCTCGGAGCGCGTCTCCCACCAGGAAGTGTCCAGGCGTCAGCGCGCCCAAATCGCTTGGATCCGACGATAGCGGAGTCAAGGGGCGAGAATTTAAGATCGCCTCAACGTCCGCGGCTGCAGTAGATAGCTCTTCAAAGGTGAGCTCCCTTGACACTTTTGACTGCCGCCTCCCATATACCCCCAAAATGCGGGGCCCTGGGCGGGATAAAGTGGAAGTTAATAAATTGCATATTACAAAAATTGGTGATCGAATTAACAGTTTCACCCTTAAAAAGGAACTGCTTCAGCGACTCTAGCTTGTTGTTGGCCCCTGCGAAATTCGTAGCGTTATCGCAGAAGATGTCGGATGGGAGTCCACGTCGGGCAATCAAGCGTTTGAGGGCTGCTATGAAGCTGTCTGTGGTAAGATCCGAAACCACCTCCACGTGTATTGCCTTTGTGGCAAAGCAAATAAAAACGGCTAAGTAAGCCTTGCTGGGGAGTTTTCCGCGGATGCGCAGGTAGACGTTGACCGGCCCGCAGAAGTCGATTCCGCATCTTGAAAACGGCCGAGACGGTGTGATGCGTTCCTTGGGTAGCTGACCCATTAATTGCGTTTCCAGAGTTGGTCGATAGCGAACGCAATGTACGCATGAGCGAACGACTTGTCGTGCCAAATCTCTCGCGTTCACTACCCAGAACTGCTGTCGGATTAGTGCGACAAGGGCCTTTGGTCCAGCGTGATAGTTTTGGAGATGGAGATGACGAACGAATAACTCTACGAAGTGATCCTTTCTGGGTAGAAGAATTGGGTGCTTTTGAGAATCTGGGTAGTTTGCAAGTTCCAGACGCCCTCCAACCCTTAGAAGCTCGAAGCCATCAGTCACCTGTAAAAACAAACTAAGGTTTTTTAGGTTATTACGAAGAGGATGACCCTTGCGCAGCAACGATGTTTCTTGATGGAAGTGCTCGGTTTGGATGTTCCACACGATGCAGTGTAATGCCCGCTGCAACTCTGTGGGGGTCGGCAATAGCGACTGAGTCAGGAACCCTTTACGGAAGCGATCCGAAAATCTGTACATCCATGCAACAACAAGTAGACGGCGAAAATACGAGCTGAAGTTATGAATTCCTGAGAGCAGTGGGTTATTGACGGTGCGTACGACGAAGGCTGATTTCCTTGTCTCCAGTTGCACAACCTCCATGTCGATGTCTTCCTTATTGTCCTTTGGCCAATGATGCTGGTCTCTCCGTAAAAATGCAGGTCCCTGAAACCATATCGAGGTTTGATGGTCAGCCACTGTACAGCCTCTGGTGAGTAGATCTGCCGGGTTGCAGTGTGTTGGAACGTGTCTCCAATGACAATCTGCTGTTGATTCCTGAATTTCCGAAATTCGATTGCCGACGAAGGTTGACAACGTGGCTGAGTGCTGGCGATTCCAGTGTAGGACGATTTGGGAGTTACACCACAAGTATATGGTTGGCTCTCTGTCCGCGTAGATTCCTGCGATTTTCCGATAGAGTTGTGAGAGCAGATGTGCCCCACAGAGTTCAACCTTAGGCAGCGAAAGTTTCTTGGTTGGAGCAACTCTGGACTTGGATGTTAGGAGTTGGACTTTGATGAGACCATCTGATCCAAGTGTCCGAGCGTAGACGCAGCAGCCGTACGCCCTGATAGATGCGTCGCAGAATCCATGTATCTCCAGAGAGCATGTCGCCGGTTAGAGACAGTATCGTGGGATGGCTACAGATTCTAAAGACGTGAGCGATTGGAGGAGCGATGTCCAAGAGGTATGGATGCCTTGCGGAACGGACTCATCCCAGTGCAGTTTTAATAACCACAGTTCTTGAAGGATGATTTTGGCAACTATTATAATTGGTGTTACTAATCCCAATGGGTCGAACAGCGAGGACGCTATTGACAGAATAGTACGCTTGGTAACAAGGTCCGAGGTGGTTCTAGGTGAAAACGTGAGTATGAATATGTCCAAATCTTGATCCCATTTTAGACCAAGTGTGCTGGTGACCTTGTCCTCATCTAAATTTAACAGTTTGATGGTATCGTCTTTCACAAACTTACTGTGATTTGAATGCCGTTTAGCGAGTTCAAATTGGCCGTCTTTTAGGATAGCTGTGACTTCCTCCTCAATTTGATGAAGTTCCATTTCTGTGTCTGCTCCACCAAGGAAGTCATCAACGTAGAACGATGATTTAATGGCTCTAGCTCCGAGCTTATAGTTGTCGATGTGTTGATCTGCAAGGTAAGCCATGCTGCGTATGGCTAAATACGGTGCGGCCGCAGTGCCATAAGTGACCTTATTCAGTTCAGGTGCGCAGTGGCTCTGATTGCGAATTTCTCCAAATGATGTACTGGTATCTCCGGTCCTCTGCAGATACCTGCACCTGACGAAACATTTTGACCACATCAGCAGTGATTGCGTACTGATATATACGAAAACGAAGGAGCAATGTGTAGAGATCTGGCTGAATGGTCGGTCCCACCATTAGTAGATCGTTGAGGGATTTCTGAGATGTTGTCTGACAAGAGGCGTCGAAGACTACTCTCAGCTTAGTCGATGTGCTGCTGGGCTCGAGCACGCAGTGGTGCGGAATGTAGAAATGTGAAGTATTGAGGGTTGGGTGGCCTACCAAGCTCATGTGGCCCAAGGCTTCGAACTCCTGCATGAACTCAATGTACTTGGCCTTGACCTCAGGCTTACGGTTAAGGCTTCGTTCGAGAGCGAGAAATCTTCTTTTAGCGGTGTCGTAGGAGGAGCCGAGCAGACTGGGTTCGTCCTTGAATGGTAGTCGTACCATTATCCGACCATCTCCGGTGCGTCGGACCGTTTTTTTTATACCCGTTACTCGTAGAGTAAAAGGGTATATTGTATTCGTGCAAAAGTATGTAACAGGGAGAAGGAAGCCTTTCCGACCCTATAAAGTATATATATTCTTGATCAGGATCACTAGCCGAGTCGAACTAGCCATGTCCGTCTGTCCGTCTGTCCGTCTGTCCGTCCGTATGAACGCTGAGATCTCGGAAACTATAAAAGCTAGAGAATTGACATTTTGCATGCATATTCTTGGAGTTCCTACGCAGCGCAAGTTTATTTCAAAATGGTGCCACGCCCCCTCTAACGCCCTCAATCGCCCTACACCATTTTTTGAAAGGTGTCTGGCGCCCACACCATTAAAGATATTGGAAAAATGCAGTTTTATTTTGACTATCAATACCTATCGAAATGTAGAAGAAATTTTTCAAATCGGACCATTCGTTAAAAAGTTATGCCTGATCAAAGATTTTATATATCTATCTCCCTCGCACTCCCTTAGCTGAGTAACGGGTATCTGATAGTCGGGGCACCCGACTATAGCGTTCTCTCTTGTTTTTTTTTATTTTCCTTTATTTGGTCTGACTTACAAGTAGTTAACACAAAATATATGTTGGATTGGATAGGAAGCTCGGTCGCGCGGGACTGCCGCAAAGCATTGCTTCGCGCGACTTCAGCCGCCTACTCCATCTGCCCGTTCCTCCTTCGCTCCAGACGTCTTAACGTCTTCATGATGTTGGCAGCGAATTCTGCCGTTGCGTCCCATAAGTCCTGGCTGACCAGCATTGTTGGAACCAGTGTGTGGACCTCCACGCTGACTCCCGTTGCGTCTTGGAGTGCCTTTCGTTCGTGGTAGAACCTGTGACACTCGAATAGGACGTGCCGGGCATCCTCCTTGACGCCGCTTCCGCACTCTGGGCAGCCGTTTGCCGTGTCGTGCCCGTACTTTTTCAGGTACCCGCGGAAGCATCCGTATCCGCTGAGTACTTGAGTCAGGTAGAAGTCTACCTCCCCGTGCTTTCGACCTATCCAGGGTCTGATGTCCGGTATGAGCTTGTGGGTCCAGCGCCCTTTTGTGGAGTTGTCCCACCTGCTCTGCCACCTTTCCATGCTCCTGGCTCTGGCTTCGGATTTTGCCTCGGACCTCGCTCCTTGCTCCCCGGGCTCGCCTAGGTCACGGACCTCCTTCGCTTCGCGCACTAGCTCTGGTAGCGGCACTTGGCCAGCAATGACCAGTGCCGCGTCGTCCGACACCGTCCTAAAGGCGCAGGCAACCCTCAGGGCGCATAGGCGATATGTGGATATGGCTCCTCTCATGTAGCTCTTATGCTCCGTGGCGTCTGCCCACACTGCGGCTGCGTATAGCAGCTGGGACGTCACAACACTCGCAAGCAGCTTCCTTCTCCCTTGCTTGGGTCCTCTGGTGTTGAGGAGTATCCTGGACAAGGCTCTGGCAGTCGCGTTCGCCTTCTCGTGTGCGTACTCCAGGTGCTGCTTGAAGCAGAGCCTGGTGTCCAGTATGACCCCCAGGTATCTGATCGCCCGTTGAGAAGTGATCTCGTTTCCGCCGACCGTTATCTTGGCTGTATCCACCTGTTTCCTGCTTGAGATCAGGACGGCTTCCGTCTTTTGCGAGGCCAACTCTAGACCTGCCACCGCTAGCCATGCCTGGACTGCACGGATCGCTGTGTTGGCTGCCATTTCTGCATCGCGAATCTCTTTTGCTACCACTACCAGCGCGACGTCATCTGCAAAACCAACGATTATGGTATTGTCTGGTAGGGACAGGTTTAGCACTCCGTTGTACATGGTGTTCCACAGCAGTGGACCCAGTACTGATCCTTGCGGGACTCAGGCGGTGATCTCGTGGGACCTGGTGCCTTCGGAGGTGTCCAGAAGGAGGACCCTGCTGTCGAAGTAGCTGCGAACTATTTTCAGCAGATATTCGGGGTCGTGGAACGCTTTCAGTGCCTCCAGCGTCCGCCCCCAGTCCGCCGAGTTGAAGGCGTTGCGGATATCCAGCGTTACCACTAGGCAGTACTCCTTCGTGCCACCTTTCCACCTGGTGCCCTCAATGGCTTTCTCGGCAAGGCTTTTCACTTTTGTGATCGCGTCCAGAGTCGACCTCTTCTTCCTGAAGCCAAACTGGCTCGGGGACAGTCCGCCTGCGTGCTCAATTGCTGCCTCCAACCTGGTCACGATTACCTTCTCGAAGACCTTTCCTATCGTGTCCAATAGGCAAATCGGTCTGAAGGAGGAGGGATCCCCTGCTGGTTTGCCGGGCTTGACGAGGAGCAATAGTTTTTGCTGCTTCCAGCGCGCGGGGAAGGTACCTTCCGTCAGGCATTGGTTGAAGAGCGCTGCCATCTTCTCGGGGTGCAGGTGTAGTAGGAGCTTGGTTGCTCTGCTAGGGACCATGTCTGGGCCGGGTGCCTTTTTACTGGCCAGCTTCCTTCCCACTTCAACGACTTCTTGCTCAGTGACAGGACAGATGTCGCTTTCGCCGGTCGCCGTCGTCCTGGGGGCTGGTATTGGTTGCCCCCTTGGAAACAGGACATAGGCAGGCATTGTCTTCCAGGGCTTCCGGATCAGTAGGTGCATTGTTGCCAGCGTTCACTCGTTTCACCACCATTCTGTACGCTCCGCCCCACGGATCCTTTTCGGCTTCGTCGCACAGCTTGAGGAAGCACTCTCTCTTACTCGCTCTTATGGCCTTTTTGAGGGCCTTCCTGGCGGTCCTGAACCTGTCGTTGCAGGCGTCGAGGCTCAAGGAGTGGCGGGCTCTTTGGACTTGCCTTCTTAGTCGAAGGCAGCTAGCGCGTAAAATGGCTATTTCCTCGTTCCACCAGAAAACGGGTTGGTGGTGTTTCCGATACTTTTTCCGCTGCTGCATACTTATATCGCAGGCTGTCTCCGTGTCGGCTGCCAGCTTGTTCGCTGCGTCGTTGGCGCAATTCATCCCGGTTAGGTTCAGGTCCTCCAGCGCTGCAGCAAAGGCTGGGACACTTAGGGTGTCCTGGCGGTAGGCCTTCCTTGCTAAGGGAGGCTTCGACCTGTGCGCGGATCCCTCTCTGATTGAGACCAGGATGGCTTCGTGGTCGCTTCCCGTGTCGATGTCGCTGATCCTCCAGCGTGCCTGGCGCGCGAGGGAGCTGCTAGCGTACGTGAGGTCGATTATCGATCCCGCTCCGGCTCGGTTAAATGTTTGCTGTGTACCCTCGTTCAGCAAAGTTATGTCGAGCGCGGCAAAGGCCTCCAGTACCACGCGTCCTCTGGCGTTTGTCGTTTGTGAGCCCCAATCCTGGGCCCAGGCGTTGAAGTCGCCGCCGACCACTACGTTGCTGCGACCTCGAATGTCGCTGGAGCACTGGGCAGCCTTGTGGCCCTGATCTCCGCATTTGAAGCAGCAACCGCTTCGGTCAATTCGGCTTACGCATTTGCTAGCGATGTGCCCAGTCTCCAGACATCTGTAGCACCGCGGGAGGCCTCCCCGCTCTTTGATCCTGCAAATAGTCCAGCCGATTCGGACCACGCACCCTTTGGTTACCACCTTCCCAATGGTGAGTGGTAAGCTGATTACAGCAATCTGGGACTCCGAGTATCCAGGGCGAATGCTCCGAACTTTGACCTTGCCCTCGTCGAAGTCGTATTGCTTTGCCAGAGCCGCGGCAATATCCGACTTTTTGGTCAAGGCGTCCAGGTCTCGGATTTCGAGGACCACCACTTTTGACTCCTCGGACGATGATCGTACTTCCGCCTCTCCCCCGAGCACCTGCGCAATGCTATCCTTAATGGACTCGGCGCTCGTGGTGCTTCCTTTGGCCACCTCCAGCAGCAGGTTTCCCTTGTTTGTACGGCCTACCTTGCTGACGCAGCTCCCCAGGCCTGAGAGCTTGTCGTCGTCCCTTCTGGTGACCATGGCGAGAATCTCGCTGTACGATTTCCCATTCGCTGTGACGATAACCGCATTCGGACGAGTGCGCGTCAGCTTCTGTCTTGCCCTCGTGACGGTCCTCCAGGGATTTGCCGCCCTTTCCGGGCCCTCCCTGGGCGCTCCGTTGCTCGTCGACGGCGCCTCCAGCAATGGTTGCTGGGTGCTGGCTGCTGCTGCTCTTGCGGGCCTCTTCTGGCGGGATTTTTCCCCTTCCGCGCATTCGCGAGCGGTGCTAGGTTCCGTCCAGCACGCGAGTCTCCGTTGGCTGGTGCGGGCTTCGGCTCCTCGGGATCGGTTTGGGTACCGATGGCCTTGTTCCAGACCTTCTGGGTTTGCTGCTCCTTGTCGGCTTTATTTTGCCTGTCCTCGATGCCTTGCAGGCATTTCCGGCAGACTGCCACTCCCTCCGGGTCCTGCTCCTTCTGAGATGGTCGTCTGGAGATCTTTCAGTTTCGCCAGTTTCGACTTCATGGCTACCGTTATGTGGCGGACCTGTTTGTCGTTCACATCGCTGAGGAGTTCATCCAGGATCTTGCCCAGTTCCGTGACGATGTGTAGGCAGTTTGGCTCCTGGGCTGCCCTACACCTCTTCGGCGGCGTTTTCCGTTGCTCGCTGCTTGGACTCGTGTTATCCCGCGACCTTTTCGGCGTTTGGGTATCCGTGTCCATGTCCGGATGGGCTGCCGCCCCCGCTAAAAGGATCGGGGATCTCAGAATCCTACTGCTTTTCCTGAAGGCCGAGGGGCCTACAGACTCCTCATCTCTGTTTCCTTGGCTTGGTGCATTACCTGCCGTGGCGGTCAAGTCAGCCACCGCCACTTCAGGGGTTTTGGGAATGTTTTTTAGGGCCTCCAGAATCCTTGCCCTAGCCGCGGGTTCCCCCGCGGGTGGATTTCCACTTGAGTGGCTGCCACCCGGAGTAATGATGTTTTGCGAAGACATTCCTTTTTGGGTTGCATTATGACCCATGCTGGGCTGCATTTTATACCTTCTGGCAGGTGTGATGACTGCCGGCCACTGTGGTACAGACGCAGACCACGTAGCCGCCCAGTGTGGGACAGACGCTTCGTGGGTTTTTCGGATCGAGGACTCCAACGGTGGTCGCGCATTTCCCCCCGACTTCTCCGAAGGAGGCTATACCGCCTCTGCTCGGTCGCCAGGGCCCCGTTTTTTCGGTGTGCCGCGTTAGCGGAGGGGTTGGCAGTTGGTCTGCTCCATGACCTTTAGCACCTAAACGTCCTCTACCGTGGGAGAATGTTTACACATGTCTAAACCCGGACTCCTTGCCAGAGAGTTCGAGCAGCCGCCCTCAAATGTGTGCTACACTCGGTCGCCTACCGACATGTGCAACCCGTAACCGGTAGCAATTGTCCGTTAGTGGCTACGCCCAGAAGTATGCAATATCATTGCTTCACGGGGGGCCGCACCAACACGACCTCTACCTTTGGGGTCACGATCCGTCATGGCAGGGAGCGTTCGTAAGCTTGACGTGCGATCAGCTGAGTCCGTTGGCGTTGTACAGCACTACCCATGCCAGCTGGGCATGGTGCGGCACAAAGCGTGGGAAGCTGGAGTGGAAGTGCAACAACAATATTTACCCGCCATCCGAAAAGCACTCAAGAGAGTGTTTCTTGGTGCCGCTGGATTTCCGAGGAATCTCGATATCGGCCTGGGTACCTACTGGAGTTCTCGAAAGGGCTTGCCTTCATGCGCGGAGACAGGTGAGTCCCTGGGCGGCCCGCTGGAAGCCACCCGCTGCCGTGGCGCTGCCTGTGGGCGCTGCTGGCAGACTTTTCCGGCGGAGCGCCGCTTTACGCACCTTCACTCACTGCACTCACACTCCAGATCCCTCCGCTTCTGGGTGATAGGCAATGTGTGATGTAACGCAAAAATCAAGGAGCAACTCAAAATCAGTTTGTCGAGATTTAACTGTGGTAGCTGTATGATGCTTAATTTGCGTTTGTGTGTCCCCGATGCTGCGAATCTCCATGTTGCGTTTGTTCCGAGGCAATCGCAGCTTCTGGGCGAACTCTTCCGAAATTAAGTTCACCTGGGAACAGGAATCCAGTAGGGCTCGTCCTACCTTGTAGCATCCAGATGCGTCCTTTACCAATACTAATGCCGTGGCGAGTATGACACAATCAGAATGAGTATCAGTGTGGGTATGAGTGACTGCGTCCGAAACTTGCGATGTTTCTGTTCTGGGCTGCAGCGCATTTGGTGCAACGGATTCAGGAACGTGTCGATGAAGCAATGAATGATGCGCTGATGAACATATGCGGCATCTCTGAATAGATGGGCATTTGGCTACATGATAGCCCTTATTGAGGCAATTGATGCAAAGCCGAAGGCGCTTCACTTTATCTAAGCGACTGTCCGGCGTAAGCTTGATTAGATCGGGACATCTAAATATCTTGTGGTCTGTGCTTGAACACATGTTGCAAGTTTGGGTTGTACAGTTGAAAGACAAACTTGATGGGTTCCTCTGCGTGCGAGGCTTGTGACCACCTGGCTAGCTCACGAAGGCGTCAGCAGATGGCTTTCTATCCGATTCTAAATATTGACAGTGCCGTTCCACGATTTGAACGCATCTGTCCCACGAAGGTAATACGGAGTAATCGAGCGATTCGTTCCACTTCCTCTTGGTCTCCTGATCGACCTTGCCCATGACTATGGATATGAGCATGGCCTGCGAGATCTGCGATTCAGTGCCCAGAGATCGCAAAGAGTTGTATAATGCGGAGGCATTATCTATAAGGCTGCGCAGCTGATTCCCGCTGGACTTGGCGGCAGGTTGCAATGCGAACAATGACGATATGTTGTCGAGAAAAACAAGCGTAGGGTTATCATAACGGTTTCTCAGGCGCTCCAGCGCCTTCGTGTAGTTGTCGGGAGTAACCTGGAAAGCTCGAACTGTTTCCAGAGCTGGCCCTTTTAGGCAGTTAAACAGCTGGTTGAACTTCTCAATTTTAGACAGGCTTAACTGGTTCGCTACGACTTGGTTGAATGATGTGATAAAGTTCTGATACTCGGAATATTTACCGTCGAATAATGGCAGTGATATACGTGGCAGTTTGACTGCTGACGTATGACCGACATTAACCGTAGTTTCATGAATCGCGGTGCTGTTTGCATCTGGTCCGAGCTGATCCTGAATAGAGACTTTGGTGTGGATGAACAGCTCTTCTATTTCACGACGAGAATCACGTTGCGATTCTGCCGGGTCCATGATCTCTATATTTTCTTGTATCGACAATGCGAGTTTGAAGTAGGAATCCAGAATCGTCATACGGCACGTCAGTTCCAACGGCAAAAGGTTGAAACCAGGGTTCACTGACTGGCTAATTCTGGAAAGATTCCTGTGAGCGTCCACACGCTGCGCTTCAAGTTGTTCGATGGTAGGCATGTTGTAAGTTCCACGTTCCAGTTATGTGATGAGTTGATCTGGCAACGCCGTGGACAGAATGCACACACACACGTATGAGAGTGCGAAAGAGATGACGATATGTAGTGAAATGTTTTGGCTTGCCAGGCTTGTTATGCAATAGGCTGGCGGATGCGAACACGCGATGTGAAGATCGAGGTTATGTCCGAGATTGGTGGCTGCTGTGTCCGCCGAGTACGATGTGAAGATGGGGGACCGAATGTCGACCCCAACTTTGGCCTGATAGATCTGGAGGACTGCTGTCGACTCCAACGACGAAGTGTTGATAGACTTGGAGGACGGGGTGTCGACTCCAACGACGAGGTGTTGATAGACTTGGAGGACAGGGTGTCGACTCCAACGACGAGAGGGTGATAGACTTGGAGGACGGGGTGTCGACTCCAACGACGAGAGGGTGATGAGTGTGGCGCTGAGCAGCGGTGGGGCAGCGAAGCACCAATATGTTGCGCGTAGGCGGGCTACTTAACAATGCGCGAGCGACAATTTGGAGCGAAATACAGTAGCAGAGAACTTAACCTCAACTCATACAAAAACCACTCAAAACTAGCAAAGTCCTGTCACAGTCGCCAAAATGTTAGGACAAGGGCTTTTCCTTGAATATAATTTGAAGTCGGACGGTGCTAGTTTATGAATATTTATAATGAGTTCAGGTAAATTCAATGCACTTGACTTCCTCGTGCAAAGGTTACAATAATACTACAAAAATTCCATATTTTTCCATTTCTATCTTCACTCTTTCTTGCGGTCGAGTTGGCAGCATCACATTTCTTATCGATTTAAGATATCTATCAAGAATCGGCGCAAGATTTAAAATACAAAATATTAATGACAAGGGCAATTGGGTTTTGACCCAACAGTTGTTTAGAGTGATCTTTAACCGAAAATGGTGTGTGTAGGAGCGTGAGAGAGGGGTGTTTTGTCATGCGTTTAAATTTGTGATTGCTTGTGTTAGAGGGGTGTTTTGTCATGCGTAGAATTGTGGTTGTTTAGAGTGATCTTTACCCGAAAATGGTGTGTTTAGGAGAGTGAGAGAGGGGTGTTTTGTCATGCGTAGAATTTGGGATTGCTTGTGTGTGAGAGGGGCGTTTTGTCATGCCTAGAATTTTTGGTTGTTTAGAGTGATCTTTACCCGAAAATGGTGTGTGTAGAAGCGTGAGAGAGGGGTGTTTTGTCATGCGTAGAATTTGGGATTGCTTGTGTGTGAGAGGGGCGTTTTGTCATGCCTAGAATTTTTGGTTGTTGAGAGTGATCTTTACCCGAAAATGGTGTGTGTAGGAGCGTGAGAGAGGGGTTTTTTGTCATGCGTGTCCGTTTTGTTGATTCAATTAGGATTGTAGATGATATCTGTTAGTGTAACCTGTCTTCAGTGGTTTTGTGGTCAATAGGTGTTAGTTTGAGGGAAACAAGAGTGAGTTCGAGAACTCCCCCTCTTTAGCGAGCATTAGGTCTTAAATGTTTCAATTCTATAGTGGAGGTGGTGGTGGTGGTGGTGGTTCCTAACAGAATATACACAAAAACAAATGAGACCGTTTATTAAGTCAAATGCGTTTTTATTTATTTAATCATATTCATGTGAAATTAGTTTCCATTGAGTTTTTTAAACAAATTAATGTATCGTTCCACCAGTTTTAAGGCATCTTCTTCTTTCTTTTCAATATGCATACACCTGCAGGTATCAGGTCCGACTTTACAATCATCATATGCCCATGCACAGGATGATAGGTGTTCCCCATACTTGGAATGAATTACTGGGGTGGCTTTAACATCTTTAAAAAATGTATGAAATGCTTTCAACCTCGAAACGTGTTCCTTGAAAATCTCACTCCCATGCTCCTTTAAGAACTCTTCAATTTTTGAGAAAATAATTTTTTTTTTGTTATTTCAACGTAATAGGTTGAATGTTTATCTTAAACTAAAGTCTGTTGGATATAAATCGTTGTATTATACTTAGTAAACAGATGTTAAATAATGCTGTTGATTTTAGAATTTCAATATATGATGAAATTAATTTTCTAACTTTATATTGTTGAATTACAAAATGAAAACAAGCACACGTTTCTATATTATTATTAGAAAATTTACATAAATTTAAATGTTCTCCAAATGTTGTTTTTATAAACTCCTTCACGTCAATACTCATGAACATGTCCCTTGACTCCAGCAGTAATTTCAACTCCTCTTTTGAAATCATATTTTCAAATGTATTAATAAATAAAGTAATTTTATTTATCAAGGAAGAATAATTCAGTATATTAAGATTTTTATTAGAATCCGACATTTCGAAAATTGCTTTTCTCGACTCTCAAATTGTGAATGAAAGAATGAATGGTGAAAAATTGTTGTTGCTAGCAGTTTTCTTTTGTGTAAAAGTTTAAGATTTTATGAGCATTGTTGAGTGAGCAGACACCATCTAGAGCATGTAATGAGCAATATGGGAAGTGGTTTCCATCCATTATTTTTAGAGAGGGACATCCAATTTCATCAATGTTAATTACATCATCAATTTTTAAAAATTTTTGTAGTAATAGCCTTTTTTGATATCCCTTACAAATTATTTCCTTTTTTCTAATTATTTCTCTTAAATACATTTGTATTTCTTTGAAAAAGTATAATCCGTCGTTCCAATAAATTTTATGATGTTTTTTTGTTAGCCAAGTAGCTGTTTTTCTACAATTTTTATTCAATTCAATAAAATCATGTGGAGAGTGTATGAGAAAATAAGAGTTCAAGTTTGTTTCGTTTTTGAATACGATTCCAATTTCTTTTAGAATAAATTTATTATTATTCCCTTGAAATCCTTGAACATCAATTGCAACAATGTCTTCACTCATGATTGATTGATTGTTTGTTAGACTAAACGATCATGTATCAGCACGCAATATACTTGGACATTTTCGATAGTGGGTTTGACAAGTTCAATTGAAATCCGAACATCAATGGGTCCCGATTTAACCATTTCATTTTGATATGATAAGTCTATTACGATAATAGCAGCATTACTTTTAAACTCTGCAGGTGATAGTAAAGGAGATTCACTTCGATTATAGTAGCTAGTTTGAAACTGACAATACATTTCATATAGATGAGCAAATCGTTCTTTCTCAAAGGCCAAATTCAAGTCATCGTAGGGGTATGTTTAAGAGTTTAAGTAGTTTGTAATTAGATGGTGATTATCTTTAAATGCAATTAAAGCAAATCGTGGGCGTTCGCGGTTAGCAGATAATTTAACATTCCAAACATGATTTGTTCCATTACATAGTTTAGGATTAATATATGTATCCCAACTGCGGAATGCAATCGGTAGATTGGATCCACTTTTTATAATATCATACATTTTAATTTTCGTTGAATCGCTGGGTGATGTACGAGGATTTTTCCATGTAATATAATACATTTATAGAGGCATTTCTAAATTGTCGGCAATTCCTAAAGCGTTTGAATGTATTATTACTTCTCATTTGCAGCATTTATGTTCCTCGCTAATATCACCGTGTCAGCATGGTTTTGTTAAGCGAAGATCGACCACCACCAACCTTCTTGAACTGTCATCTATTGTAATAAATGGTTATAAGAATAACATGCAGACTGACGTTATATATACAGATTTTAGTAAGGCCTTTGACTCTGTTAACCACTCTCTCCTTTTATTCAAATTAGATCAGCTTGGGTTTCCATGTAATCTATTAACTTGGATTTCAAGTTACTTGAATGGCAGGACTCAGAGGGTTATATTTAAGAGCGCTGTTTCTAAAATGATCAACGTTACATCTGGAGTTCCTCAAGGTAGTCATTTAGGCCCTTTGCTGTTTACTTTGTTTATTAACGATCTTCCCTCTATCGTAGCTCATTCTCGTGTACTAATGTACGCTGACGATGTTAAGCTTTGTTTATCATATAAAGATGTAGGGTCCGGTTTCAACTTACAGTCAGATATTGATTGTTTTCAGGGATGGTGTGAGTACAATCTTTTAAATCTGAACTGCCTTAAATGCAACGTTATGACTTTTTATAGGGGTACTCCTACGTTTATTAGGTATTCTCTTCATAATACACCACTCGACCGTATATATTCAATTAACGATTTAGGTGTTCTTCTCGACCCAAAACTTAAATTTGATTGCCACATAATGGCCACTGTCAATAAAGCTATGAGTGTTTTTGGGTTTATAAAGCGTTGGTCAAAGGAATTTGATGACCCTTATACAACCAGATTATTATATACCTCCTTGTCCGTCCTATTTTGGATCAAGTGCACATCGACCGTATTGAGTCGGTGCAAAAAAAATTTCTCCTTTTTGCCCTTCGTAGTTTGAACTGGGATCAAAACGTAAGGCTACCTTCCTACCAGAGTAGATTACTATTGCTTAATTTACCTACACTTGAAAACCGTAGAATAATGCTTGGTACTATTTTTATGCAAAATCTTATAAAAGGTGATATTGACTCCGTAGAACTGGTAAACCGTTTAACTTTTAATGTTCCCGTTAGACTAACACGAAATTATTACCCTCTTAATTTGCCTCGATGTACATCAAATTTTACTCTGCATGAGCCCTTTCGTGTTCTATGTAAAAATTATAACAATCTTTATCATTTAATTTGCACTTCAACATCTATCCCTGTATTAAAAACTAAAATTTTATCTCATTTGCTTCAATCTTAGTTGTAGTATTTGTTTCATATATTTTCCTCGCGAACTCGCATTTTTGCCCTAATTGATAAAGGGTCCCGCGCGTAACAAGCACGTGCTTGGTATCGTTGGGCCACTTGTTTGTACTGCTCGTAGTGCATCAACGTCCATCATATAAGTCATATTGAGATGATATTTTCCGACTCTTACTCCATTCTCAATTTTATCTTCCTCAAGCACATCATTTAAATTTTTTGATATCAATAGTACTAGTTCATGTTTACAATTTAATAAAACTTTTTTGAAATCTTCAGCAAATCCAAGTAGATTTTGAAGGGGTATTGAAAAGTTAAAGTTGGGACTTAAATTGAATTCGGATCCTCCACTCCATCCAGAATTGTAAAGTCTCTTGCTTTCAAATTGATTTAAAGAAACAAAGTTTTTTATTGTAGAAGTAATACCACTAAACCTTGTTCTATCTATCTCAACACCATTTATTTCATAGCGTATTTCATCTAAAAAGTATGCCATGCAATTATTTCTCATCCTCCTAATAACATTTTGAGTTTCTACCGCTCCCCCTTCCTTAATTAGGGTAATATCTCCTTGAAAATTTAGAAGACTCTCATGGGGGATTACATATAAATCCTGATTTTGAATTGTAATTCTAATCTCATCATTCGGTTTAAATGATTGTTGATACAGTGAATAACTGTGATATTCTTTCTTCGATATACTATCATCAGAGAAAGGTTTTTCTCGTACTGCCAACATTTCATTCAACCCCATAAATTTAGTTAAACTCGTACTTTGAAGCCCAGTGATTTAAGAATTAACTTGTTTTTTAATATAAGTGTGCATCTTTTTACTTTCGATCCTCTTCCTATACCTTGATGTTTAGAAGTGTGCTGATGATGGTAAGTATCACCTCTTTTATTATATATAATCATTGTATCATCATTGTAATCATTTCACCGCGTAAATTAATAAGTTCACCGTTCTGATCAGTTATGTGTATAGAGAGTGTACTTATTTCTCTAGTGTTGACTGGTAAGTAAATGAGATTGTGTGGTGTGATATTCATTTTAAAGCCCGGTGGAACATTAATTTCGAATTCGTATAATGAATGATCTTGTCTTCTATCAATATATGATCCGCTCACAATATTACATACTAAACGTATTGTGTTTATTTTTAAAATGTTAACAGGTTGATCCTATATATATGTCTCTTTCAGATTGGGATAGATTATTATACCCGTTACTCGTAGAGTAAAAGGGTATATTGTATTCGTGCAAAAGTATGTAACAGGGAGAAGGAAGCTTTTCCGACCCTATAAAGTATATATATTCTTGATCAGGTTCACTAGCCGAGTCGAACTAGCCATGTCCGTCTGTCTGTCCGTCTGTATGAACGCTGAGATCTCGGAAACTACAAAAGCTAGAGGATTGGCATTTTGCATGCAGATTCTTGGAGTTCCTACGCAGCGCAAGTTTGTTTCAAACAGGTGCCACGCCCCCTCTAACGCCCACAATTGCCCTACACCATTTTTTGAAAGGTGTCTGGCGCCCACAACTTTAAAGATTTCGGAAAAGTAAAAATGCAGTTTTATTCTGTTTATCAATACCTATCGAATTGTAGAAGAAATTTTTCAAATCGGACAATCCATTAAAAAGTTATGAGCAAAAAATGAAACAGCCACTAGATGGCGCTAGTAGCTTTGACGCGTGCATATATTAATCTCTCTCCCACTCCCTTTAGCTGAGTAACGGGTATCTAATAGTCGAAGTACTCGACTATAGCGTTCTCTCTTGTTTTTTTATTAAAACCAAGCAATTGTCCAATGGAGTTGTTTCTATTAAAATAAATAGGTTCCTTGGTAGTTGTAATATGAACTTGAAGTGTGTTATTATTACTTTCCATTTGAAATTTTTTCTCAAGATCGTAATCTTTTAGTTTATTTTTTAGAAAATCATAAATATCATTGAGTTCATATGATCCTATGGGGAGTTGAATAACTTTATCATCAACATGAAATAGATTATTATGTATATCAACATTGGGTATAGAGTTGTACATATGAAAGTCAATGAGTGCACACTCATAGTCACCTTTTGTCAGTTCAATGGGTGGGAAATAAGTAATGTTTGTAATGGGTTCATTACCATTTAATGTAAGAGTGAATGATCTACTCATTTTGGAATCTAATAATGAACTGTGAAAATATAGCCTACAGAACTAAATTTATGTGCTCAAATAATTATAAATTCATTTAAACCCTTACTATATCTTCCATATCGTTATCTTTACTTATTATGAGGAATCCGTATTTATCGCTTCAGCACTTTTGACAAATTTTCATAAACGAATCATAAGATCAGTATTTACATGATCACGATATATATGTCGCATATTTAAATCATCTTGTTTAAACATTATAAACATATTCGCGTTACCGCGTATTAGATGTTTTGGAATATGAGTATATGTTTGACATAGGTAAAAAGAATATATATTTTTGTGACGTCCCATACAAAAATATGAACGAATATTGTTTTGTTTTTCACAAGCAACATCATCAAAAATCATAATAGAGTTTTCTTTAGCCTTAGCAGGCGGTAAAACTTCATCATTTTGTGAGAATGTATAATATCCCATACCTTTTATCGGTTTAATTAGTTTCTCTAAATACTCATACTTTGGTTGGTATAAACTCTTTGAGAATACATATATATTCTCAAATTTAAGTCCGTTTGGACTTTCAATAAGACTGAGCATAACATTTGTTTTTCCACAGTATGACGGGCCGACAACCAATGCTCTTATTATATTGGGTAATAAAGAACTATGTCGTGGAACTGAACTTTTAAATGTTTGATCACCACCCTCAATATTTCTAACATAGATTTCTTGTTTTTGACGTATTAAACGCATATTCACGTGTGTAATGTAGTTCATTCGATGAAAAATGCTCCTTGATTAAACATTATATAAAATGGGTAAAAGTTTTTATAATTGTTGCAGTCAGAGTTCAAACTTGAAACGAGGTAGTGGTATTATCAACAAAATAATTAACACACTTCCATTTGAAGCACATATTCCTGGCTATAATTTTTGTGGACCTGGAACAAAGCTTAAACAAAGGTTGGAGCGCGGTGATCGTGGGATAAATCAATTGGATGAAGCTTGTAGAGTACATGATATTGCATATTCACAAAATAAGGATCTAGCTGATCGACATAGGGCTGATGCAGTATTAATAAATAAAATATAGTAGTGTTGCAGAGAAAACAGCAGCATACTTGGTTACAAATATTATGAAAACAAAAAAGAAATTCGGAATGGGTGTGAAGAAGGGAACAAAGAGAAAGTGTAAAAAGAGGGGGTCAAAGGTAAAGAGTTTTTCAAATGTTATCCAAACAGGAATACGGGCATTGAAAACTCAGAAACCACTAGATCTAATGAGTGCAATCAAGGTTGCGCGTAAAGCAGTCAGTAAATCAATTGGTATAAATAAAAAAAAATTAAGGTTCCTCGTGTCTTTAATGTACCGAAAATTGGTGGTTTTTTACCTATTGTACCCATTTTGACTGCACTAAGTGCATTAGGTAGTCTTGCCTCTGGCAGTGCAGCCATTGTTTAAACTATTAATAATGCTAATATTGGAAAAAAAAATAATTAGAAGAGAGTAAACGACATAATACAAAAATGAAAAGTATTAAGGTGGGTGAAGGTATGTTTCTAAAACCTTATAGATAAGGTTATGGATTATATCTCAATCCATTTAGAGGAAATCCAAAAAACTGATTACTAAGCTACCTAAAAAACCACTTTTAAATTTAGAAATTTTGAATTTTGCTCAAAAGTATATTCCACATTTCCGAGGTGAGTTTATGAGAGACTCACTACCAAAATCTCCTTGGAGAGAAGAGTCAGGAATTATAAACCTAGATGATAGTTCATCAAATGGTACACATTGGGTAGCTTACAACAAAAATAAAAAAAGGATACATTATTTTGATAGTTTTGGGAATTTACAACCTCCAAAAGATGTTGTGAAATACTTGGAGAATAATATTAACTATAACTATGAGAGAAAACAAGTTTTTAATAGTACCAACTGTGGACACCTGTCCCTCCAATTCTTACTCTCTATCCCTCCCTAACTTTTCGTTTTGGTCAAGTGACTTCTCTATGATTCTCTATGATTCGTGAAACTCACCCTATATTACATGCTATTCACTGCTATGATTGGTCAATTCTAAACCAAGAATGAGATAGAAAAAGGAGGCTTAGTTTACCTTAATGTATAAAAACTTAATCAAAAGTTATTTTAAGTCGCATTTAAAAAACCACTTGTAAACAGTCTCAACCTAAAAAGTTTTAAGTTGAAAGTTTTAATCTAAATCATCTCACAAAGAAGAAAACAGTAAACAAAAAAAATAACAAGAAAAACAGTTAAAACAACAATAACAAGAAAAAACAAGAGAGAACGCCTTAGTCGGGTGCCCGGCTATTAGATACCCGTTACTCAGCTAAGGGAGTGCGAGGGAGATAGATATATAAAATCTTTGATCGGGCATAACTTTTTAACGAATGGTCCGATTTGAAAAATTTCTACATTTCGATAGGTATTGATAATCACAATAAAACTGCATTTTTACTTTTCCAAAATCTTTAAAGGTGTGGGCGCCAGACACCTTTCAAAAATTGGTTTAGGGCGATTGAGGGCGTAAGAGGGGGCGTGGCACAATTTTGAAATAAACTTGCGCTGCGTAGGAACTCCAAAAATATGCATGCAAAATGCCAATCCTCTAGCTTTTATAGTTTCCGAGATCTCAGCGTTCATACGGACGGACAGACGGACAGACGGACATGGCAAGTTCGACTCGGCTAGTGATCCTGATCAAGAATATATATACTTTATAGGGTCGGAAAAGCTTCCTTCTCCCTGTTAAATACTTTTGCACGAATACAATATACCCTTTTACTCTACGAGTAACGGGTATAACAACTATAAATAACAACTACAAACAACAACTACAACAGCTACAAACAACAAAAAACAATAAAAACAAGAAGAAGAAGAAGAAGAAGAAGAAGAAACAACTAGAAGTGGTCAACCCAGAAATGATGAAGGTACTCAAGGATTTTAATGGTAACCTACCAAAGCCTCTCTTAACAAAGACAAAGATGGAATCGGATGTGCGCTATCCTATTCGACGAGCTCAACGTAAAAAAACCAGCTTTGGAATGGCCCTCACTCTTGAACTTGAAGAGCATATGCTGTACTTACCGGAACGATACTCGACTTTAGATGATTCGACCATTGAATATATAAAAGATAATCTGTTTTGTATTATTAAAAGGAATGATAACAACCTCTATTTAGAATTAAATAAAGCTTAAAATGTATTCATTTTTAATAATATTAATGTACTTATTTTCTCAAATAAAAATAAAATTTCATTAAACTCAAAACACTTTGTTATATATATATTTATATTATCCTACATTTTCCCCCTAGTAGCACATGAGTATCAGAGAAAACTACAACAATGAAGCGAAATCTTTTAGAACAGTTGACGAATAGTAGGAATTCATTAAAAAGAAAATTTGATGAATTGAAGCAAATAAAAAATGAGAACGTATCAAATTTAGAGGAAACTTTTAAACCTTTTAAACTTTAAACCTTTACATGAATTACTAAGTGAAAATAAAAAATTAAATAAGAAAAAAAAGTATATTAATGATACACACAATGTTAAGACTAAATTCAAGAAAGAGAAAATAAGCGTACCTAAAAGTAATAAAAGGGTACAGGGGAGAGTAATTGAAAGTGATAGTGAGAGTGATGCTTATGTTGATGCTTACTCAGAACACTCTCATATAGATGAATCTTACATTTCTCATCAATCTCTTATAGATGAATCTGACATTTCTCATCAATCTCTTATAGATGAATCTGATGTTTCACAACAGTCTCATATAGATGATTTAAATGAAAGTGTATATGAAGAAACCGGGGTGAAGTATAATATCAACATTAATCAGTTAAAACAAGAAAAGATTTTAGATAATAGTTATGGACCAAGAGAAAAAAATAATATTTTAATGTTGGGTAATAGTACACTTGACATTAAAAAAAATGTAATGGAATTAGGAAGTGGAAATTTATGAACTCTATAATCCTGGTTTATACTCTTTAATTTTTCATAACAGACCTAAGGATTATACTAAGAATGATTTAGAATCATATAGAAACATTTTAATTGAAAGAAGTGCTCACAAAAGAAACTATCAACCAGATGGTCAAATAAAAGGAAATCGATCTAAAAAATATTCTTTAATTATTAAACCATTAATATCATCGTCTTCAGTAAATGAAGAATATACTGGTTCTGGGTATATGAGACTACAAAAATTACCACCAAATTATGTATATTGGGATAATGTTAACGAACTTGTTGAAAGATTGCAACTCTTAATGGCATCAAGAGCTGCCGGTAATAATAACCATACTAATGAAATTCTTTCAATAATAGAAGAATTGCGTGAGGCAAAAATAATATATTAATAAAATGGAAAACATTTTCTCATTTTGTTTAATAGTAAAATGTCTATTGACAAGTTTGGTCACTTTTCAAATGATAGAGATTTTTCCTCACCTGTCAAAAGGGAAGTTGAGAGTCTTACAGGTTTAAATCTAGTTACTGATGGTCACATAAATGTTTAGAAAAAAAAACAAAACTAACGTTCCATCTGACGCAGGTGCTGAGCGGACATGGATGCTTTAAGGAGTATCTACATCGATTTGGCCACGAGACAAGCCCAATCTGCGCGGCATGCGGAGCAGTGGAAAATGCCGAACACGCACTAACCAATTGCGTCAGGTTCGGAGAAGAACGCCTAAGAGCCGAACAAACCCTGGGGACCCCGATCACAGTGGAGGGACTGGTACCTAGTATGCTGGAGAGTCAGGATAACTGGACAGCTGTATGCAGCCTGGCTGCGGAAGTCACGACGGAACTGAGGCGGCTAGAACGCATAAGGAACGTGAGGCCCTAAACAGACCAGCCAGCCTTGCGAAGCAATGCTTCACGGCAGTCCCGCAAGTCTGGATATCATCATATGTATATTTATTTTTGCCTATGTATGTAATTTATGAATAAAAAAAAAAAAAAAAAACTTCGAGGTAGTCCATTTTCACATCGTAAAAACGAAGAAGAGGTCTTAACAATTAATGTGGATCATACATAAATATACCGTTCTTTCATTATTTAATTTATAACTAAAATGTCAGTTGATTAGTTTGGTTGTTTTTTAAATGAGAAAGAGTACTCAAGAGATATAACAAAAGGTGTAGAAAAATTTCATAGTATACTCAATGATTATGATGGACATTTAAATATTCAGAGGAAACGATTTAAAAATTCTCTACCACCCATTCATGAAAATGATATTGCAACAAAATTTTATGTTGATGATGAAATAAGTAAACTAGTACAGAATACATCTAGTGAAATTTCTAAACAACCACAGAAACAAGAAATCTTTAGATTGAGACCTCGAATCATAATATTGAGGGAAAAGTGAGTGAAATTTCTAAAAAATTGGAATTTCTTTTGAAAACTATTGATAAGATAGTAGAGGATATAAGTGGAATAGAAAGTAACATTTTCTATTATATCATTGCACCGACTACAGTTTTAAAAAGTGAAACTGAATCTTTAGAGAATAAACCATTTCTTTCAAATAAAATAAAGTTATGAGTAAACGAGATATTGTAAATGAGTTACATCGACCATCGTTCAAGAATTTTCCAAGACGTAGAGTTATAGTAAAGGGTATTAATGATTTATGGCAGGCTGATTTGGTTGAAATGGGGGCATATGCATCATCGAATAAAGGCTTTAGGTATCTATTAACAGTAATAGATACCTTTTCTAAATATGGATGGGATGAAGCAATAAAATCAAAAAATGCAGAAGAAGTTACAAGAGCAATGGAAAAAATAACAAAATCTGGTCGTGGTGTACCAAAGAATTTACAAACAGATAATGGAAATGAATTCTATAATAAAGAATTTAGAGAATTGATGAAACGATATGAAATTAATCATTACTCGACATTTAGTACTAGATGCTTTCTATTGTGGAACGTTTTAATAGAACAGTAAAAGAACTTATGAGGCTTGAGTTCAGTTTTAATGGAAAATACACATGGCTTCAAATATATAAAGAAATGATTAATAATTATAACAATAGGAAGCATAGAACAATTAAAATGAAACCCATTGATGTTAATGTTAAAAATGAAAAACAGATTTTGATGAGATCATACAATCATCTAAAAATATTCACAAATGGAGAGTTTAAAGGGGGGGATCATGTACGAATAAGTAAATATAAGCATGTCTTTGATAAAGGTTATACTCCAAACTGGACAACGGAAATTTTTCGAATTCGGAAAGAACAAAATACATCACCCACCACATATTTACTTGAAGACTTGAAGGGTGATCCAATTCAAGGGGTCTTCTATAAACAAGAAATTAAAAAAACTAAATTCCCTAATACTTATCTTGTTGAAAAGATTCTGAAACAAAAAGGTGATTATGTGCTTGTGCGTTGGCTAGGCTTTTCGAAATCAGAAGATAGTTGGATTCACAAAAAAGAAATTCTATAAAAACAAGCGAAGGCATACAAAAATTAAAATGTACGTATAAAGTGTGAAGAAACATGTAAAGATAAGAATTCGAATGGAATTTATTATGTACTTGTGTGTGTGTGTGATGAGTAGGTTAAGAGAGCGTGCGTGTACAGATAAGAATTTTGTATGGAACTTGAACTCTAAAGATTCTGAAACAAAAAAGATGATTGTATTGTTACGCACTGTCTAGACTTTTCTAAAATTAGCAGATAGTTGGATTCACAAAAACAACAACTTGAAGCATAGAACAATTAAAATGTACGCATTGACGTCAATGCGTGAAATAGACACATGTATATATTTATATATACATATACAAATCTGGATGTTATAAAGGGGGAGCATTTCAAAAAGTTTTCAGTTTTCGTCTATTCGTTCACGCAAGACAATTTCGACCAAAAATGTCGTTATTGATAATATTTTTTTTTAATTTCATTAATGAATCCGCTTGTGAAAATGTTACCGGTGCCCAGTGATATTACGATTATTGAAAAACCCTCTTATTTGAATAAGTCAATTGGATTATTCATTAATATGCCGAAATTGAACAAAATTATAAAAATTGATTTGAAATTCGAGATCTTGGAAGATACCGGCCTGTTCTAGTTTTCACTCGGAAGTGAAATTGTTAACATTATCGGATTTCCCTTTAACAGAACTAAATTTCCCTATTTGTTAGGGACATTTTATAAAATTTCCCTTTGGTCCCTTTGCAGTTTTGCAGGGTTCCCGACAGAATAGTATTGAAAATCAGTGTGGGAAAGCAGCTGACTTGATAAATTTTTTTATAAACAATTCAGGAGTTTGTCAATTAGAATGTTCTTACACGTTTTCGCAAACAACGTATTGCGAAGGAGACAGTTGCTAAGCACAACCCGCAACAGACGGCAGTTAAGGAACAATTGTGATATTTTTAACCTTCCCGATCGGCAGTGCGATAGCATTAATTAAAAATTGCAGGTATCGAAAGCTAAAATATGTAAGAATTGCAGATTTTTACAATCTTACCGGGTCGACAAGGAATTGTTCACATATCTTGTAGGCGAAGTTGGACCCTACCTAGAACACCCCCTAATTTCCCATACTACCCAGGTTGCGGCCGTTCTTTGGTTCCTAGCAACCGGGTCGTATCAACTGGGGATGGCGAAGATTCACGATGTCAATATTGGAAGGAGCACATTTTCCAAAATTTTGCACAAAGTTGTGGGAGCGTTGGAGTGCTTGTGCCCTGAAAACATTTCCACCCAACAAACGCCGGTTGAGATAGATCAATCCAAGGACTACTTCTTTGAAAAATTTTCATTTCCAAATGTAATTGCGTGTGTGGATGGAACGCACGTTAAAATTATAAAGCCAGTTAAAGACCCATCATTATATTTGAATCGTAAAGGCTACTTCAGCATAAATGCAATGGTGGTAAGTTTGTATAAAGAAACTATTAAATATGTTTATTGACTAGCGATTTGGATTCCTTTTAGGTGTGCAACTATAATATGGAGATACTAGCCATTGATGCCACACATCCAGGATCATGTCATGATTCCTTTATTTGGAACAACAGTCGATCAAGAGAATTTTTTTCTACAACCGGTAGTTTCTTTGTATTAGCAGATTCCGGATATGCGTTGGAACCGTTTGTGCTAACACCATACCGTAGTCCGCAAAATGAAAGTATGCAGCATGTATTCAATTTAAAGCACGCAGCAGCTCGGAATATTGCTGAGAGGACTATTGGTCTACTAAATAGTAGATTTAGATGCCTTAAAGGAACATTACATTATGATCCACAATTTGTGTGCCAAATTATTATTGTTTGCTGTTTATTACACAATCTTTGCCGACGACAGAATGCGTCTATGCCAGAGTTTGAAGAGGATAATGACGAATTCCCCAACCAGAACGAGGAGGAATCTAACCATCAAGAGAATTTGGGGAATTCTGCTAAAATTCGGGACGGAATCGCTGCAAACTTTTTGTAATCTAATATGATTAAGTATCTATTAAATAAAGGTTATTGGTTTATAATCATTTATTTTAAAGTATTAAATTAAAAGGAGATCACATCGCTTTATTGCGGAAAGGCACCGTAGTCTTAAATATTACTTAAATCTACGTAATGTAATTCTTTTTAGCTAGTAGCTTCTTAAAGACTTCTAGTTTTTGAGCTTCAATGGTCTTCAATTCTTGCATCTCCGTCTGCATCTTCATAGTGGCGGCCATCGATTCCATCGACTCCACCACTCTTTCCATGAGACAACTCTGGGTGGCGCAAATCTCTTCCAACGACTTCGGTTGACCCACTCTAGCTCTCTTCGGAGTTGGGTCAATGGCCGCACTGGTTTCGGCAGGGCGCTTTATGACTTCATCCCTATCGGCATTGGAATTGGGTGGACCAAAGGCTCTGGCCCCTTCAATGCCGTTCGCCATTTGGTAGATCCCACAAATTGCGGCCACAGATCCCTCTACATCCGATATTGTCACCTGGTTGAAGGGACCCCCACCGGTAGCAGTCGACTCCTTTCGGTTGTGAGCCAATTTCTTTTTGATTGCTGCCTTCCAATCGCACCATGCCTTAAAATATATGAAGTTGTATGAGAATAAGTTTACAGAAATGTATATTAATTTGAAAATGTAAGCCAACCTTCTTCCATCCGGAGACATTCTTAACAGGCGGTCCTGCAGCGTTTAACTCTGCGGCTAGTGCGCTCCATTTGGCATCTAAAGGCACCCTATCGCCCTTAACGAATCCCCTCGCTATGTCCTCGTTTTCTCCCATGAACTTAAGGAAGATTTCGTCCTGAACAGTATTTTTATGTTTCCGCCTGGCAAAGATTACTTAAAATAAAGGAAATCTTATGCGTGTTTGTTACTACATGTTATTCGTTAAACTTCGTGTCAGGTCAGTTGTTTTTGTAGCACTTTTGTTTTTAAATAGTGTTGCAAACTGCTAGAGCATACAGAGATGCCAAAGTCGAAAAACAAAGTCCCTATCAAATGTCCCCATTTAAATTTCACATGAAATAATGTGGTATTCCGAGCCAAAACACTTATTTCGTTAATTAGGATACATTATCTTTCTTATAAAAGAACCATGAACCTTATCGGATAAGTTTAGAATAAGTCCCAAAAAAATACTTACTTATTTCCATAACGTGACAACTCTAGGCCATTTTTACCAAATCCGAGCGGAATTTAGAGCAAGGGCAGCTGATTTTCATTAATTGTAAAAACTAGAATTTATCGGGTTTTGAGGTGCAACCACAAAATAATTTCTAATAAGTCAAATCTGCAATTAATTCAAATTCCGATGATGCAATTGTGAACATAAAACATCAAGGAATTGGACAAAAATAGCATTGGGATATAAAGATAACGCGAAGTATTTTTAAACAATTAATTTTCATGCTGCCGGATTTAAATCCGCCTGTCAAATGCTTGTCGGAAAGTTTCCGTGTGAATTTTTCGGAAGTTAATAGAGTAACAACAGAGGGAAATTCGAATCCGAGCAGTTCTTTCGGAAGTGAGTCCTGGAACATGTCTGGGAAATTCGATTCCGTGTGAATCTTTCGGAAGTGAAAACTAGAACAGGCCCGATAGTCATATTTTTATGAATCTTATAAATAAGACTACTGATGATAGTGAAAAAAATTTAAAAAGTGATGTCGATATAAAAATAATTAATACTAATAATAGTATTAATGAAAACTCATCAACTACAAGCACACTTGAAGAAAAAATAAATACAACAACAACAACAACTATACCTACAACATCAATATCAAACCCACCTACTTTGATAAGTAGTCTGGAGGAGGAAGAAGAATCAAGTGCCCCAACATCTCCATCAACAACAACTACATCTGCAACTACAACAACAAACTCACCCAATCTTTTTGATATTATTACGAAAGATACAAATGTTGAGAGAATAGAAAATAAAAGCATAGGAGCTGAAGAATCACAAAAAATTGTTATTGGTATTAATGATAGTGAGGCAGAATTTCAAAACGTAAGTCGAGCACGTAACATAAGTAATACATCTCAAGAAATAGTGCTTGGTATCAAAGATGGTGATATCGAATTCGAAAGTTTAGGGCGAGTTCCAATAAAAAGAAATACAACACTGCAAACATGCATAACTCTGAAATAGAATTTATAAAGAGAGGAATAATAGAGAATTTTAAAAACCAATTAATTGAGAATGAAAGGAAAATAGGGGGACATCTGGATTTAGGAAGAAGGGGGTTAAATAGATTCTTCACCGTAAAATATAAAAGTGCTACTGTAGGTGTTAAATGTCACTATAATAATATATATAGAAGACCACATGTTAAACGTAATGTAAATAAATCTAAACGTAGGAATGCAAAACATATAACTACCCCCCACCATCAACGAAAACTTAAACGAAATATTAATAACTCCCTAGCAACATTAAGAATAAATTGCTTTGAATTTGCTGAAGTATTAACACATTCACTAATACATGCAGAGAGACAGAAAGATAGGAAAGTATATGAAAGAATTTCAAAAGATGCTGATCTTCTTTCTATACAAGAGAGTAAAAGGGAAGAGATAGGAGAGGTAGAACCAGGATATGTTAGCGATGGCCCACAAATAAATGAAATAGGTATCAAAACAGCAGAAAAAATGAATGGAATATATTTGAGAAAGAGAAATTTAGAATCTCAAATGCTAATTGAGTATTTAAATAAAAAAGAAAGTGAGATTAGTACAGACAAAATTCCAATTAATGACATTAATGACTTCAAAATAACTAATAGTGATAATATAATCTGATTGAGTAGGGAAATATGTTTGTTTTTACAGAATTTAAATAAAGAAGTTGATAATACTATTTCAAGTGGAGTACAAAAAGGTGAGTTGAATAATATATATATAAAATAAAATTTATATACTAATAATATTTATATTTTCAGAATTTCAAAATATTAATAAAGAAGTTACTAATTCTATTTCGAGTGGAGTACAAAAAGGTGAGTTATTCAAATATAAAATAATATTTATACTAATAATATTTATATTTTCAGAATTTCAAAATATTAATAAAGAAGTTACTAATACTATTTCGAGTGGAGTACAAAAAGGTGAGTTATTCATATATAAAATAATATTTATACTAGTAATATTTATATTTTCAGAATTTCAAAACCTTAACAAAAAAGAGGTTAAAGATAACAGTCTGGGTCTGTATGATGATGATAATATATGATGGACGTTGATGCACTACGAGCAGTACAAACAAGTGGCCCAACGATACCAAGCACGTGCTTGTTACGCGCGGGACCCTTTATCAATTAGGGCAAAAGTGCGAGTTCGCGAGGAAAATATATGAAACAAATACTACAACTAAGATTGAAGCAAATGAGATAAAATTTTAGTTTTTAATACGGGGATAGATGTTGAAGTGCAAATTAAATTATAAAGATTGTTATAATTTTTACATAGAACACAAAAGGGCTCATGCAGAGTAAAATTCGATGTATGTACATCGAGGCAAATTAAGAGGGTAATAATTTCGTGTTAGTCTAACGGGAACATTAAAAGTTAAACGGTTTACCAGTTCTACGGAGTCAATATCACCTTTTATAAGATTTTGCATATAAATAGTACCAAGCATTATTCTACGGTTTTCAAGTGTAGGTAAATTAAGCAATAGTAATCTACTCTGGTAGGAAGGTAGCCTTACGTTTTGATCCCAGTTCAAACTACGAAGGGCAAAAAGAAGACATTTTTTTTGCACCGACTCAATACGGTCGATGTGCACTTGATATTGTGGACTCCAAACTGAAGAACAATATTCCAAAATAGGACGGACAATGGAGGTATATAATAATCTGGTTGTATAAGGGTCATCAAATTCTTTTGATCAACGCTTTATAAACCCAAAAACACTCATAGCTTTATTGACAGTGGCCATTATGTGGCAATCAAATTTAAGTTTTGGGTCGAGAAGAACACCTAAATCGTTAATTGAATATATACGGTCGAGTGGTGTATTTTGAAGAGAATAACTAATAAACGTAGGAGTACCCCTATAAAAAGTCATAACGTTGCATTTAAGGCAGTTCAGATTTAAAAGATTGTACTCACACCATCCCTGAAAACAATCAATATCTGACTGTAAGTTGAAACCGGACCCTACATCTTTATATGATAAACAAAGCTAAACATCGTCAGCGTACATTAGTACACGAGAATGAGCTACGATAGAGGGAAGATCGTTAATAAACAAAGTAAACAGCAAAGGACCTAAATGACTACCTTGAGGAACTCCAGATGTCACGTTGATCATTTTAGAAACAGCGCTCTTAAATATAACCCTCTAAGTCCTACCATTCAAGTAACTTGAAATCCAAGTTAATAGATTACATGGAAACCCAAGCTGATCTAATTTGAATAAAAGGAGAGAGTGGTTAACAGAGTCAAAGGCCTTACTAAAATCTGTATATATAACGTCAGTCTGCAATCACAAAACTTAAGCACACTCCCAGGGAGTCCATCAGGACCGGGAGAATACGTTGGCGTTGTTGTTGCTAAATCCTTTAAAAGAGAACTTTCGGTAATTACAGGGGTAAAAATACAATTAGCCCTATTTAAGGGGTTAGGGTAGAAAGGGTTTGACCAAGCAGCCGAACTATAAGTAGTTCGGAAAAACTCGGCAAATAAATCCGCAATTTCAGAATCCGACGATGCCTCTTTTGAGTTTAAACGTACCGATGAAGGCAATGCCAAAGACTTACGCTTGGCATTAACGAAGTTATAAAACTGCTTCGGATCATTTGAAAACTCGAATTTACATCGATTTAAATACATGGAATAGCAATGACTGTTGAGAACATTAAAATCTGAATGAGCCACAACATATTTCGCACAATCAGATGGCTTACCCGTTTTTTTATACTTTTTATAAGTGTTGGATTTAAGATTTTTAAGTCTTTGAAGCGCATTGTTAAACCAAGGAGGCCTGTTTAGCTTCGGAGGAAGACTGTCAGGAACGCATTCGTCAAAAAAAGTGTTTAAAACGCTATAGAAAAGTTCAATTGCACTGTCAATATCCATGCAATTGTTCAAATCAGTCCAATTATATTGCGAAATCATGTAGTTTAGTTTATTATAGTCACATTTACGAAAGCATCTCATTTTAGTTTGAGGAACTAAAGGAGAAAGGGTATCAGTGCAGGGGAGGCCAATTGTCAATTCCAAAGTTGGATGATATCGGTCTTCAGGTACAACAAGTGCGTCAATTCTAGCTACAGTGACTTCATGCGGATCTAAAACAAATACTAGATCTAATTGTCTATTTAATGAATTTCGTAAAAAGCTTACTTGCTGTAACGATAATTCTAAAAGGCCATCTACAAAATCATGGGCGGATAAAGGAGTAGCGACAAGTGAGTCAGTGGGAAGAGACCAAGAGATATTAGGGAGATTAAAGTCACCCAAAACAATCAAAAGGTCTCTGTTGGAAAGAAAGGATAAAACCGATTTTATAGCAGACAGATGGTGCTCATAAATTATTAAATCAGAGCTAGGAGGAATATAAGAGCAGGTTACAAAAATAGATAAGGATTGAATGGAAACTTTGACACTAACAAATTCAATATCGTTAGGGATATGAATGTTAAGTCTCTCCAATGTTAAACTAGAGGTAACGGCAATCAGTACACCACCCCCCCTACGCGAGAAGCGATCGGTCCTGTAGGTGTTAAAGTTCATTGACAAAACTTCAGAGTCAGATATCTCTGGTTTCAGCCAAGTTTCCGTAAAAGCCAAAATATCTTCAGTAAATGCAGAGGAGTCAGCATAAAGCTTTGGTAGCTTTATATTTAGTCCTCTAACATTTTGATAAGCCAAAAATAAACCTGTTAGTTTTTTGGCACAGCGGAAGGCCTATTATAAGGCACAATGGAAAGCCGATTATTGGCACAGTGGGAGGCCTGTTATTTGTTCTCGGTTTATTGGGAACAAATTCTTTTATTACCAAATCATCAGGCGGAGCAAATATTTTAAAAGAAGATATCCTACGGGCGTACGAAAATCGAAATTGTTCAACTTCAATGTCCTCGGATGGGAATTTTTCACGTATGAATTCCATAACATCCTCAGATTTGGTATCCGGGGTAAATCTAGAAACAAACAATTGCTTCCTATGTGGAACAACTGAAAGTTTCTTACGCCCCCCAGCAGCAGTCTGAACCTCACTCGGCTGGGACCCAGAAGCGGTCAGCACCGACTTCTGTGCCTGAGGTTGGCATCCAGAAACAGGGTCACCTCCGGAACTGGCTGTTACCATAGGCACAGGTGGCTCGCTTAGCCCTGTGCCGACCGGAACTGCTGCAGCTATCGTGTGCAGTATTTTTTCACGGTCTTATTAACTGCCCCTGAGCTGGCTTTTTTGCGTTTAGGCGACTCGGTTAATAATAATTTCTTATTATTAAATTGTTCACAAACAGAATTGAACCCGTCATTGAGCTGTTTGAAAACTCGAGAAAGGTTCAATAGTCCGTCTCGAGTCTGATGATGATGATGATAATGATGATGATGATGATGATGATGACCACGATGTGAACATTTTCGATGAGGATAATCCAGAACCATGCCTCACAAGATCACCTAGTAAGGATGAAACTATTCTTGTTGAAGGTGGAATAAATAACTACGTACAAACTATCCTTTTAAATTTAGATAAGGATAATGATGAATATATAAAATCAATTCCTTTAAGTAATGACGATGATAAAATCTATATATTAGAGGGTGATATAAATAGTTATGTACAAACTATACCACTAAATATAGAAGAAAGTAAGCAAATTGAATGTAATTCCAAGAAAATATTTTAATTGTTCTTAAATTAAAAATTTTATAATATTGTTCTGGAAAATTTAACATTAACCTCTAATAAGCTATGTTTGTGCTTTGAATTAAAATAAAAAAAAAAATTCTATAATATTATTCTGGGAAATTTTTATATAAACCTCTAAATAAAGTAATGTTTGTTCTTCAAAATAAAAAAATTTTATAATGCTGTTTTGATTTATAATATTTGGTTTATACATTACCTTAAATTAACCTTTAAATAAAAAATCGATGTCTGTAGATTATTATTATTATTATTATTATAGATTACATTTATTCTTTTTCACAATTTAGTAAATTTAATTCTAGTTCTGTATAAAACATTTCAAATGTACAATCATCAATATTTTTCTTAAATTTTTCTATTTCAATGTCTTGATTATTATTTCTATTAGGACAATTCTCTATTTCTTTTATTCTTTGCTCGAAAACATAAATATTTGCATTTATTTCATCAACTCCATTGGACAATTGCTTGGTTTCAATAAAAAAATAATCTATCCCAATCTGAAAGAGACATATAAGTTAAAAGAATGAATTTTATTTTAATATAAAAAAACAAACTTTTCTTTATTGAGTTGTGTTAAGAACTAACTTTACTTAAGCTAAACAATTATTAATTACAACTACGCGTCGATCCATCGCTGCCACCGTCTCTGTCGCTGCTGCTGCTTCTGTTGACGTTCCTTATTCTGATTGGCTGTTACTTTTTGTCGCTGTCGCTGGTCTGCAACCAATGCCCTCGATAAAGTTCATCCGGGCTTAGCCACGTGCGCTGAGCTTGCACCTTTTGGTCAGCGATCGTGGGAATGCAGAATAGCATATTCCCAAAGTTGATCGAACCCAGCCAAGTGCATACAACAAGAACAATATTAAATGCATTGGCAGGAAATGCGGAATGGCATATTCCCAAAGTTGATCGAACCCAGCCAAGTGCATACAACAATAACAATACGTAATGCAATTGGCCAATAATCGTCTTACTTATGTAATGTTGGGTGTTAACTCTTCCCTCCTTAAACGCGACTGTCCTCGGTCGCAACGTAGTAGAGTATAGGTCCAGAATGCGGGGGTTTTTCTTGCGTTTCTGGCACGGAAGCTGCTGTAGTCTCCGTAGCTTTACGTCTTCTTAGGAGTTCGGTGATCGATCCTATTATTAGTAGAAGTAGGATGATGGCGAATCCGTAGCTAACGGTAGATTCCATAGTGGTTTTGCTTCTTAATTTTTCCAGCGCTTTTGTGTTGTTAATGTGTTAATGTATCTTGACCATTTGTAGTGAGAGAACTTCCTCTAACTTCGTCTTTTCTCCCATTAGTTGGAATATTGGAGGTTCTGGTTCGACTATGTTGATTTCTCTCGACTTGTAAGTTGTTTCGCCAATAGTTACTGTTGAATTACGATATTGTATTATGAAGGAGCCTTGTAGTTGCAGGAGTTTTTCGTCTAGCGAGACTAGCCCATTGAAGTCGTTTAGCAGTATGGTGCCTGGCAGTATTTCCTCGAAATCCGGTATGTGTTGATTGTTGATCGTCTTACATTCGGGTTCTCGAAGGTTCAGGAGAGCGTTTACGCAAGTGTCATTGCTTAAATCTAATAAATTTTCTGAATTACAAATGGTCTTATCATTATGGGATTCGCAAGGTTTTTTAATTGCAAATAATTGCCTCTAACATTCTAACAAATTTTCGTATTTTATATCGTTGATTATTTGTGCTTTTTTTATTGCTTTGATTTTTAAAGTTCTACAATTATCTGTTTTAATGGTTGGGAGACTGATAATATAAATGAGGTCGTTGCCATTTGTGGCTAATTTAACTTTAGCAAATTCTAGTAATTCTTCTATGTTAAAAAATAAGTCATTTTCTTTTTTAAATATATTTTCTACCACTGTGGTTTCTATGCTTGTGAATACAAAAGAGTTTATTGTGTTAGATTTTGCCCATGTAATTGCGTATATAATGTTGGTTATTTCTTCTTTTAATAATTGAATTTTATACTTTAAAATATTTGCTTTTTGATTAACTATTTCTTCCGAGCTCTGGGTAACTTTTATTATTGCATTTGTAACATTAGTTAGTTGATTAATCTTTTGATTAATTAATCTGTTAATTATAACTTGTTTATTGTTGTTTTCTAATTGCTCATTTACCTTATTTTCCAAGATCTCGTAGTCGTGATGGTCTGGAGATCCCGCCAGCCATTTCCATGCTGTACCTATTGCTTCTATTGCCCTTTTTTGTCTTTTTTGATTTTGGAGAATGCGTAAGTCGGTATGAATCTGTTTTAATTCGTAGGAAAGGTAGGGATGTAATGGATGAGATGCGGTGAGTAGATGAGATGATTCTTCTAACTTCGCCAGAGTTTCTTCATAGCTGGTTAAGTTGAAGATGTGGATGATTTTAAATGTCCCGTCTTGCTTAGCTGCTAGTCCGGTTTCAAGTGAGATGATTTGTGAGTTGGAGTAATCTAGGACTGTGGTTATGCCCAGGCACGTTGGTAAAAATAGTCTGAAAAATTATGTTCTAATATTATTCTTATGTATGATTTTTCCCGTTTGAGTTTTAATAGTGGTTGTTTTGTTTTCTGCTACTTTCTCGGCTTTATATCTAGGTGTCAGTTTAGTTCCTAATCTTTTGTCTATTTTTACGTGTATTGTGTCGCCTGGTCTAAAAAGTTTTGGTTGCATTTTGCCCTGATTGTGATATTCGAGATCGGCAGCTTGTTTTTTCTGGATTTTTAGTTTAATTTCTTCTCGTTTTTTTTCTATGTCTTCTGCTGAACTTCATATTGTTCTTCTAAAAAATATATTTATGGGGCTATCTTTAATTACAGAATGTATTGATTTGTTATATTCCTGAACGGCTTTAAAAATTAAGTTCTCGAATGTTATGCTCCCGTTGTCTTTTTTAAGACACCGCATGATTTCGGTTAACGTTGAATGGAACCTCTCTATTTGTCCGTTGCTTGTTGATGCATACGGAGCAGTCGTGTGTACTGATATTTTGAGTTCGTCCTCTAACATAAACTTGATTGCTGCTGAGCCTAATGAGCGTTCGTTGTCCATTATTATCAGTTTTGGCATACCGAAGGCAATTAACATTTCCCTCAGCGGGTTTTTAATGTCTTCAGATGCTCTTGACTCTAAAATTTTTACTTGAGCATATTTTGAAAATTTGTCGATTCCTGTTAAAACTCTATGTTTTTCTGTAATATAAATATCAATGTGAACTATTTCTCCTGGGTAATTAGGAATAGGGGTCGGTTGTATTTCTCCTTTTGGGGGGTGTCTATCGTATTTTGATTCTTTACAAGTTTGGCAGGCTTGAACTACTGCTTGAATTTTCTTCATTGCTTGTGGAAAAAAATAATTTTTTAGGATTTGTATTTTATTTTCTTTTGCATCCCTATGGGCTCTTTTATGTTCGAGTGTAATTATTTCGTTTTGTTGAGATTCTGAAGTTACGTCGTCTATTTCGTTTTGAGTAAACCTTACTTTATATGATTTGAAGAACGTGGGGTAAATGTTTTGAATTTTTCCCATTACTTCTTCAGATGTAATGATTCCGTTTATGAGTTTAGGATCAAGTCTGGTAGTTAAAATTGCAATAAGTTTTTCTTCTGTGTAAGATTTTTGTTTAATTATATGTCTGTGGTACGTTGGAAATGGTATTTCAAAACTATAGGAATCTGTGTCAGCAGTCAGTAAATATATCTGGTTTTTAAATACGTTAATTGGGGCTTCTACCGAAAATATGAGGTTGTGTGACGAGCTGTCGTCGCTATGGACTGATGCTGAGGAGCTGATTGAATTTACTTCAGCGGGGGCTCGGGGTAAAGCATCTGCCACTACATTAGCTACTCCGGGCTTGTACCTGATCTCGTGGTTATATTCGCCAACGAGGTCTCTCCAGCGTTTTAGCTTAGCGTTGTGGTTATTTACGCTATTTGAGAAACTCAGGGGCTGGTGGTCCGTGTATATTACCACCTTCGAATACCCGTAAAGATAATGTCTTAAACTTTGCAGAGCCCAAACGATAGCGAGCATCTCTCGTTCGTTGGTTGCGTAGTTTTCTTCGGTTTTTGACAGAGTGCGCGAAATAAATGTTATTGGCCTATGGTTTTGTTCCAATACTGCGCCTATTGCGTAGCTTGAGGCATCGGTAGTCAGCTGGAATTCTTTTCCGAAATCTGGGTATGCAAGGGTTACGTCTCTGGAGACGAGGGTATTTTTAAGTTTCTCGAATGCGGTAATCGCATCCCTGCTCAGGTTAATAGCAGTTTTGCTTGACTTGGTCTTGGATATACGGCCTTCCTCACCTCTTAGGAGAATGGTTAAAGGTTTTGCTATTTTTGCATAATCTTTTATAAACCGCCTGTAATAACCTGTCATGCCTAGGAAAGAGCGGAGCTCTTTTAATGTTTTCGGGACTGGAAATTTTGTAATTGCTTTTATTTTATCTATGTTAGTTTTAACTCCGTTTTCTGATATTGTGTACCCCAAAAAATCTACTTCGTTTTTGAAAAAATGACATTTCTCTATTTGAACTCTCATGTTTGCGTTTTGTAGTGTTGAAAATACCTTTTCAAGATTTTGACCGTGGTCTACTTCATTTTTGCTAAAGACTATGATGTCGTCTACGTATACATAGCAAATTTTCCCTATATATTCTCTCAGTATGTCATCTAAAGCTCTTTGAAAAATTGATGGAGAATTTTTTAGGCCGAACGGAAGTCTCGTAAATTCGTATTTTCCGCCGTTTACAGCGAATGCTGTTTTTTCTATGTCCGTGTCTTTCAATGGTATTTGGTGAAAGCCACTCTTGAGATCTAATACCGAGAAATACTTGTTGTCGCCAAGTTGTGCAATAATTTCGCCAATTTCGGGGATCGGGTACCGATCTGAGATAGTAACTTCATTAAGTTTCCTATAGTCGATTACTAATCTGTACTTTTTTTCTTCTGACTGACCGGACTTTTTCGGAACTACCCATACTGGTGCATTATATGGTGATCTTGAGGGTCTTATAATGCCGTCTCTTAGCATCTCATTTATTTGTTTTTCTACTTCCTGTTTTAATGATATTGGATATGGGTAGTGTTTTCCGTAAACTGGGGAATCTGACGAAGTTCTGATCTCGCCTACAACTTTAGTTGTGTATGCTAACTTTGTATCGGGATCTGCAAAGAGGGTCTTGTGACTTTGTACGAGGGTATTTATAATTGATTTTTGAGACTCGGACATGTGGCTAACTTGCGGTCCAATTGTATTTACTGCTTGTGTTGCTAATTGGTGAATTTTAATTTTGCGTTTATTTCCAAGTATTAAAGTATCGTTTTTCACATCTATAATTGTTCCTAGTCTTTTCATTGTGTCGTTGCCCAATATACCGTGGAAGGTTTTTAGGGTCTCTAGTAAAAAAAATTTCATGGGAGTATCCGAAATGTTAGGGAGTTTAAGTATTGCGTGTTGTGTAATTTTAGTAGTGCCTCCAACTGAGCTAACGGAAAAATTTTCCTCATTTGGTTTTGGTTTTGGTACTAATTGATTTTGAATATAATTTTGGTTTGAGCCCGTATCTATTAAAAATTTTAGGATTTTTCCGTTCCCCGTGGTTACTCTAAAGTAAGGCAATGAGGAACGATTTATTCTAAAAAATAGAGCTCTGACATATCTATGTATTCCTGCTGTTCGGTATCATTTTGCCATACGTATTCTTCCTGAAGCTCATTTATATTGTTTTCCTCTACTAACTGATAATATTCCTGCTCTGAGTTTGGTGTACCTTCTTCTAGATTTGGCTGCGCAGTATTTTCTATTTCTGGTTGAATGTGGAATTGTCTTGGCATTTTATTGGTATTTGGGACGTTGGCAGTGCTGAGAGGTCTTTTCCCGACGAAGTCATTATTTGCCGGCTTGTTCATATAATTTATATGACGCGAGCGAACTGACTGATCGACATCCATAGGTACCGGTTTCGGTTGGGGTCGTGGGGGAGGTTTTGGTGTGTTGTAAGATGCTATTGCACTGGCTTGGTTTGAATAGGGTTGTTTGTAAGATTTAAATTGATTAGCCTGACTAATTGGATTTGCTCCAGTTACGGGTACCCACTGTATTTGGTTTGGGTTATGGTACAGCTGTGGATGAAAGCTTTGTTTGACGGCTACCGCCCTGTATGGCTGTTGGGGCTTGGGTGGTAATATAGGTGCCCTTGCTAAATATGGAGTTTTTGGCGTCTGACTGTTCCTAGTGTTTTGATTCTCAAGTAAACTACACAAATGTAAAGCGTGTCCCAAATCGTGTGGCTCTTTAATAGCCAACAGTTGTGCCAAATTTCCGTTAAGGCCTCTGACGAAAGTGTCCAGAGCTTTTTCTCTGTACATAGCTGTTAGAGATTGCACAGTTTCTTGTGAGGCATCTAAGTTAGCGATCTGGTTTAAAATCAATGACAGCTGTTGATACACTGCCTGGTAATAATCGACTATACTATTGCTACCTTGATTAAGAGCATAAAGCTGATATTCCAAAGTCTTTAGGTCTCGTTTGTCTGCAAAATGCGCTGTTAGGCATTTTGATATGGCCGTCCAATCTAAGGGTGTATTATATGATTCTAAGACTGCGTCTGCTTGTCCAATAATTTTGTTTCGGATTGCCAACAGGATTCCGTAGTATTTAGGCAAGCCGATTCTGGCTTCGTAAATTTTCAACACCCTTTCTACACTTTTTTCCATAAAGAATATTCGCTTTTATTTCCTGAGAAATCCCTAAGTGTCCGTACAATGTCTGGTAGTTTGTCTAAGTCGCTAAGATTGTGCGATAATTCTCTCTTTATTGTTTGATCTGTATACTTGGAAAAATCCTTGTTGGGATTAAGAATTTCTTTTACTAGATTACTAAGATTTGCCTCTAGGACAAGTTTAATTTTTTCCTCAATATCTTTCTCGGTCATGATTCGCCGATTTACTTGTACGTTGCCTACTGACGAGGGTGCGGCAAGATTCGCGAGTCTGTCTGCTAGATCTTGTTCGGGCATTTGAGATATATGAGCACTAAAGAATTGAGATTAGATTTTAATTTTAATTGCTCAGAATTCGGAAGTTCTTTTCCTAAAGAATTATGGGTTTGATTGTAGTGTGGATTTGTCAATTGTTTTGCAAGGATTTTTTTCCTATAATTTGTATCTTTCTTAATTTCTATTTGTGTAATATTTGTTTCTTTTAGAATTTTTTCTTTTGGGTTTCGATAGATTTTCTTAAAACTATTCTTACAGTAATATCATATTTCGGCGTGCTCTCGTGAAGACAGGATTGGCAGATTCCGGTTTATCCTGCGCTGTAGCGATCTCTCCTCAGTGCGGGTTTACTGTGGGGCCTCCTCTGTACTCTTTTCACGTTCCCTTCGAACGGATACTAAAGGGATCACGGCGATGATGTCGGCCTGATTAATTCACTAGGCAAAAGTCCTTTTCTAGGAGTGACGGTATAGCGGCGTTATTATTAACGGCACTTTTTCACTTCCGGGTCTCGGATTTTTCTGTACTTCGCGAGACGCGGAACTTGTTGCCTTTCGCGATTTTTAATCAGGTCCCTGTTCGGGCGCCAGTTAAAAGAATGAATTTTATTTTAATATAAAAAAACAAACTTTTCTTTATTGAGTTGTGTTAAGAACTAACTTTACTTAAGCTAAACAATTATTAATTACAACTACGCGTCGATCCATCGCTGCCACCGTCTCTGTCGCTGCTGCTGCTTCTGTTGACGTTCCTTATTCTGATTGGCTGTTACTTTTTGTCGCTGTCGCTGGTCTGCAACCAATGCCCTCGATAAAGTTCATCCGGGCTTAGCCACGTGCGCTGAGCTTGCACCTTTTGGTCAGCGATCGTGGGAATGCAGAATAGCATATTCCCAAAGTTGATCGAACCCAGCCAAGTGCATACAACAAAAACAATATTAAATGCATTGGCAGGAAATGCGGAATGGCATATTCCCAAAGTTGATCGAACCCAGCCAAGTGCATACAACAAGAACAATACGTAATGCAATTGGCCAATAATCGTCTTACTTATGTAATGTTGGGTGTTAACTTATATAT
>JAWNOE010000113.1:237500-265743 GCA_035046095.1 Drosophila pseudotakahashii | reverse complement strand
ATCGCAACAGAAACGTTTCGATCCATCTTTCTTTGACACTAGCACCACAGGTGATGCGTACTCTGAGCAACTTAGAATAACGATCCCTGCATCTAGCCATTCCTGAACTTGTTTTTCGATTAGAACCCTATTCTCGTAGGATGTTCGCCTCGGATGTTGAAATATTGGTACATCATCTTCCAATATTATTTTCATCTCGACTGGAGACCTTATTGTCTGTTTCGGTTCGTATCCTGTGATAAGCTTTTCTACTTCAGATTTTTTGAGATTATCCAAATGACTCAAATCGATTCTGTCAACTACGCTTTGCTCCTCAATCATCTCTGTGACGCACATCGCCTTGAAAGTTTCAGCAAATACAACTTCGGTAGTTTTTGCAATGAAGCGAATTCCATTTGTGCTGAACAAAATGTCGACTTTCTGAAGGATATTGTTTCCAATGATAGCTGTATACTCTAACTCATCCAGTTTGACTACGTGGAAGGTTATTGTAAAGCTGATATTGTCAACGAAAACATCTAGGTCAAAACTTCCTATGGTAATCAATACACCTTTCCCAATGCCTTTGAGATGTTTGATCTCTTTCTTAAGCTTAAAACCTTCGAATTTTCTGAACACATCATCTCTCATGAGGCTCAGATCGCTGCCAGAATCTACCATGGCTGTAAAAGATATATTCTGAGCGCTGAAGCTTTTGTAAATAAGACCTGCTTTTGGGGATACATCCTCAAGGACATTCGTTGCTTCCGTTTTGCCTGAAGATGACTGCTGAGTTTCACCGCACTGTTTGGAAATGTGCCCAGTTTTGTGGCATTTGTAGCAAATTACTTCATCTACGCATTCTTTTGCAAAATGACCCTCCTTTCCACACTTGTAGCACTTTTTTGACGAACTGTTCTGAACTTTCTTTGCTTGCTTTTGATTATTGTGCTGATATACTTTTTTTCTTCCTTATGTATAGCGTGGCCTCTAACTTTCTCATAGATTTCAATCTCAACCTTTAAGTCCTTTACCGTTTTGGCTCTATACAAGCCAGCTTTGTTTGATTTGCTGTCAGGGACTCCTTCGATAAAGTAAGATACCAAACTCTCTTCCTCTAGCTTAATAGGCTTGCTCAGTTCCATCAGACTGTACAAATACTCCAAGCATGTCTCTGTTGCTTTCTTCTCTCTTTGCCTTAACATTTTGTGAACATCGGCTGAACACAACTGCTTTCCAAACTCCTTCTGTAGCTCAGACTTTAGGATATTACAACCACGCACTCCTGTCAAACTTCTAATAAAAAGCTTAGCTGCTCCGCTTAAAAGTTGTTTTGCGTAGATGTACTTTTGTAAATTATCCCACCCAACTGTTATAGCTACATCCTCAAATTCGATTAACCAATGGTTAATGTCCTGCTGATCTGATCCCGAAAAACTTGAAATGCTATCCTGAACGTCTCGCAAGGTAAACCTAGAACTCGTGGGGTTGATAGCATCTTGGAATTCAGCACTCTGTGAACTAACCTCGCTTGCATTATCTTCCTGATCAACATCAACAGCATCTGACACCTGGAAATGATCTAAAAGTCTATCTTGCAATATGCTCTTCCTACCATCTGTACTCAAGCCCAACTCAGTTAGCTTTTCTTTTAGTAAAGGTACTGTCAGCGATAAAATAGTTCTAGCGTCCATGGTTACGATAAGATGTCGTTCACAGGTTTATACTTATTCTCTACAAAAACAATTTACATAAACAAATTTTTGGCGAAATGTATATAAATTTAAATGAATGGAAAGAATGTACTCAAGTTTTCGTTGCAGCACTGGGTAGCGCTGTGGACTTTGTCAGCTGTTTCATTCTCACACCCAAAAAAAAAATAGTCATCACTGTGCCCCTAATTAGGTGTCAATGTGTCATTATTGAGTTTCAAATTGTCTCTGATCAGAAGGTCATCAAGTTGACCCTATTCTGGTGTCATTTTAATATTTTCGAAAATAATAATTTGACCCCTTTTGGTGTCAAAGAGCCACTAGCCGGTGTCATTTTCTTAGTATGAAAATACGGCCAGTTGACCCTATTCTGGTGTCACTTTAATATTTTCGAAAATAACTGCGTTCCATATATACATACGTGCAAGAGCTATTTCTGGAAATTTAACTAATCCAAGAATATGAATTGTATAAAGACATTAATAATATTATTATTATAACTAACTAACTGAATAAATCAGTTTAAAATAATGTGCAATAGGACAATTATAATTACACACATATGTAACAGGTTTATTCAAACTACACACTCACATATGTTGATCATACTTAATTTAGAGTAATTATCGTATTAAGATTGTACTCACCTGATTTTAAAACACTTAAACACTTAACATAGAAAAAACGCGTCTTGTTTTTCTCACTTTCGAACTTACAATGACAGCGCAATAGCTGCGTCTCCTCGCGATAGGCTCATTTCGAACTTCGAAAATAGAAGTTCGAACATCAGAAATCGATAAATGACAATTATTGCTATCAGTATGACCCTTGTGTCATTAAAATGACAATATTTCTTATCAAGTTCCATTTTTTGAGAAATGCGGTATACATTTGACACTCATTTGGGATGAATTTGACACCAAAAATTTGATCCTAGGGGCAGTGACATTTTGAACCACAAGTATCAATTTGACACTCAGGATTTTTTTTTTGGGTGCAGCAAGTTGGCACTACGTCTTGGTAGCACCTTGGCTTCTCTGCGCCCTCGTCGGCACAGCTCTTGGAATCACGTCGTCTTGCAGATCTTCTTCCAGCTCTTCTCCGGCAATGCTTCTCTGGTTTGGTGCGATCTCTCCTGGCAGGACCGCTTCTGGTGGAGTCTCTCTGTTAGACCCGATTCGATCCGCCTCTTTGGAAGCAGCTTCTCGTAGCAGAATGAACTTCGTCTAGTTGGACTTCTCTGGTAGCCCTTCTCGTATAGGACTGCAGGACTTCTTCTGGTGAAGCTCATTTGGCAATGCTTCTCGTGTAGTCCGTCTCTTAGCAGGAGTTGCAAGTTGCAAAATTTCGACTGGCAGCGCTTCTCTGGTAGCGCATCTCTGATAGCCCTCTGACTGGCCCAAGAGCACCTCTATTCGCCAAATTCCTCTCGCAAATACACGGTTAATTCGACTCCTCTTTGATTCACAACTCGGTTATAAATTGCAACGCCTTAGCCAATATGATGCACGCCAAAACTACTCGTCTGGTTGAAATTTTTGTTGGTGTCGCTTTACTTTTTGATTGTTGCTAATAGTCGTCTCTTTCTCTCATCTGGCTTTGCGAATTTAGCGTCCACTAATACACGTAAAGCTGCAATCTCCGCCAATTTTCCGACGAGTACGACTTGTCGTTGATCACACACGTGAAAATTTCGGAAGAAATTTCCAGAAAGCGTTGAGAAAATTCTAGGCAGTTTTTTCACCGTAACTTTGCGATTTTTCCTTCGGTCTGTAGAATATTTCGCGGCTCTCTTTAAACCAAGTTTATTGTATGTTAGCGCATACAGGGTACATTCACTTTTCTGAACTTAATCCCGGACGAGCCCCCATTAAATTTGTGGGATGGTACAAATTTCAGTTTATTTGGGAAAGTAACAGAATGTTTTTCAATAACTTAAATGAATGAATGTTTCTTGATTTGACTTATTTAATTTCACAAAACCGACTTCTTTTCGGAACGCACTGGACAACCTCTTTACTGCTCGACTCGCTGAATTCTTATCCTCGCGTCGCTTCTTTTCGCTCGATGCTTTTTTAAAAAAAATGTACTCGATTCCCTTTAATGTACTTGATTTTCTTTAATGTACTCGATTAATATTTTATAGATTGGATAACAAATAATAATAAGAGCGCAATTCAAAATCAAACTAAGGTACTGGGCCTAAACCGTTGATGTCGCTGTTAATCTTACGCTGCAGGGGTGATACACTTATACTAAATTCCCCAATCCTACATATTTTTATAATTAATCAGTAAGCTTTTGTCTTACTTTTTATAATATAATAAAGTGAAACTTTTCAGCGGCGAGTATCAGCCTTGTGTTTGTATGAACAATCACAAGTGCCCTCAGTGCGACGTTTGTAGTCGTGAATAGTCAGCAATTTGTTGACGTGTGCACCTTGTACGGGTGATTAATTCGATACTCTCCGCTAACAAATTTTGTTGGTCAATTAAAATTAAATTCATATGTATTCCTAACCATAATATTACTCATAAATGGCACTAGCCAATATTTTATTCAATAAAATTGTAATGTGAAAACGGACTTAAAAACATGACGTACTAAGTTTTCAAACGGGGGTTGCTGACGCGATAAGTGGAGTAGGTGAAGAATAATGACATAACTTTTGACGACAACCTTGACAATAGGGGATCGTATTGCGCGGCCCGCGACGATCCATTTGGCACACGATTGTGTGAAGGGGAGGGAATGTGGCCGAAACATTGCCCGATCGTATTACGATCAAGCAAAAGCTTAGCTTGTGGGGCAATGTAGGCTGATGACCAACGGACTTTACAACTTTTACTATTTTCAGGCATCTTTAATATTTCAGGACTAGGGCACTAATATGCCCACGTAACACTCTACTTAAAACTAAATGCGATCGCCTTTTCAGACGACGTTGATGCTGCGCCAGCCGAGCCTCTTTATTTATTTTTGGGCGGCGACGCTTTGGCGATATCAGATGTGGCAGTTGTGGCTTGGGTAAAAGGCGAATTTGTGGGGGTATGTTGTACAAACTTGTGGCAATTTGAGCCACCGCTTCGGTGGGGGAAAACCGTTGCAATGCTCCCAAATCTCTTGGCGCTGCCAGTTGATGATCTCACTTGAAGTCGATGGGGTGATTGAAAAATTTATATTCCCTGGAGAACACTGCAAATTGATTTCCTTCACTTGGCTGTCCTATTTATTTTCTAAGCATCTTACCCAAAGGCTTTGCTCTTTCTGTCGATTTGATTAACAAAAGGTCACTAAAATAAAGAGGACATTTTTTAACTAACTTAACCCGGCGGACAATTCTTCGCTTACCGCACTTTGCACTGCCACTACTTATTCACATTTGTGAGGCTTGTGCCCGCGGTGCGCAGCTTTTATAGGGACGCCGCCTGACCCATTTCCCCACATTAGAAGGAGAAAACCTATCCTTCCGTTCATTCCTTTTAGACCATGCCTACCCACACTTTGACCCTAGAATCTCGCGATCTCCACAAGAGAGGGATAGGCGCTCAGCAAATTCCCGCGCTTGTTGGCTATGAGAACATTTATCTCCGCAACATTTGCATCCGTATCTGCACAAGCGACCATTACACTGTCAGTAGCTAGGAATGCAGTATCATCTGCATAGGTGGCAAGAAGAGTACCACGAACCACAGGGTTTGGCAGATCCGAAGTGAAAATTGTGTACAGAACCGGGCCAAGTACGCTTCCCTGTGGGACACCAGCACGAATTAAACGTAGTCCAGAAAGATGTCCACGAATGTCAAGGGCAAACATCCTATTGTCCAGAAATGACACAACGAGCTTCCAGAGTCCCTCAGGCAATAGTGGCATTAATTTGTAGAACAGACCTTTATGCCAAACCATGTCAAAAGCCTGTCTGACATCAAGAAAAACAGCCGAGCAGTATTTATGATCTTCTAAGGCATCTAGAATGCGGTTCACGACGCTGTGAACCTATTCGACAGCTGAGTGGCGACTACGGAAACCAAATTGATGGTTTGGTAGAGCGTCATTAAAGGTGTCAATATCCAGAAGCCGGTTGAGTACGATCCGCTGAAAAATCTTAGAAAACGTGGACAGAAGACTTATTGGCCTGTAGGACTCAGGTAAGCACGGATCTTAGCCCATTTTGGGGACCATTGTAACTAGGCACGTTTCCAAGGGGATGTAAAATGGCGAAGGTTGAGTGACGCATTAAAGAGAAGGCAGAGCTGCGCAATGACAGAGTTGGGTAGTGACTTTGCAACTTTACCATCTACCTTATCCATGCAAGGAGCTTTTGTGGGTACCAATCGCTTAATATGATCACGGACAACAGGAGGACCGAAAGAGAGTCCAAACCTAGAAGATGTGGTTCGAACTTCCTGGTCTGTTGCAAAATTGAACGGAGTAAATCGGTTTTCCAGATCATCTGCAAATACATCTGCTATATCAGAATCACTATAAGCCCAAGTGCCATTGTTTCGTTTAAGAGAAAACCTGTGAAGAGGTTGCCTTTTCAGATTTCGTGTGCATTTCCATAGTGCAAACCCATGATCCTGGTTGGGATCAATGGCACCGAGATGATTCACAAAAAATTTAGATTTGCCCAATCGAAGGACCTTTCTAAGTTCTGTCACGGCAGCCCTCCACCTTGCCAAGTCCAGGGTATGCCTTGTTCTTATCCAAACGCGGCGAAGTGTACGACCTTTTCTAGCTAAAACTGCAATTTCAGGTTTCGAAGAAGCCCATGTTGCCGGCGAAATAGGTACACTTCTAGCAGGAGGGGCAGCTTGATGGATCTTGCTTACCAAAATCTGAGCAAACGAATCAACGTCATCCGTAGTGGCAAGCGGAGGGTTATCTTCAGTCAAAGCAGTGCGCCTGGCACTGAAACTTCTAATATCCTAGCCTCGAGGTAAAAGCCTAGTTTTGGTGATGACCTGATAGGCAGCAACAGAGAAATAAATCAGAAGCGGGATATGATCAGAGAAAAGACCCGATAACTTATAGATGGAAAGATAGCTGCACGGGATACCACAACAGACATCAGATTGTTTTCACGAGGGCAGGACCGTCTGCAACCCTAGAAGCCATGGTGTGCATTCCAATCACCTCCAATAATAAAGCGGCTACCCACAGAGCCGAAAAGGCGCAGAAATTCCACAGCTGGCCACGAGTGACTATGACCAGGAGGAGAGTAGACAGCGCTAAACGAAATTCTTCCAAACGACGTGACCAAACTTATAGCAATTGCTTGCAGGTGAGGCTCAGTTATTGTGGTTCTTAGGTGATAGTCCAGGGACTATTTAATAATGATACAAGCACCACTACGATTTCTATCATCGGGGTGTTTGGCGCAGTGCACAGCATATCCATGGATTCGAAAGAAAGAACGGCTGGTAAAATGAGTCTCTGAGATTAACAACATGTCAATGTTACGTTCCTGGAGGAAGTGCTCAACCTCCAAGGATTTGCTAACTTAATTGTTAGCGTTCCATATTATGATATTTAATCCGTAGTTAGACATAGCGGCGCGTTGACTCAATGGCGTGCTTGGACATCACGCTCTGTAGCATTGGCAGCGTCGTCGTCATGACTGACATCATTTGATTAAAGCGTTCCAGTAGTTTTTCAATTGCCCCCGCTTGGGCATTTACAGCAGCCTCTTGTTTCTTTTGTAAATTATTAATGAATTCCAAGAGTCTGTCCTGAGCAGGTTGATCTACCACAGAGGTAGTGGTATTTTTAAAATTAGACTGGCGGACGCAACACATTTTTTAATGAATTTGATGACTTTAATGGCTGACTTAAGGAAACAGGAGGACGCAAAGGAAACCAAGCATTCTGGCTTGGAAACGGAGCAACAACAGTTCGATTTTGAGAACGTTGAGGTTCTGAAATGCTATTGGACTTACGTTTCTCACACTCTTCTAGATAGGCAGGACAACCGCGGGGGGAAGCACTATGATTTTAGCCACAGTTTATGCACTTAAACTGATCCTCTTTCAATGCTATGCATTTATCCTTGTCCTTAGTGTCATGGTCGCCAGCGCACCTAGCACATTTAGGTGAAAACATGATTGACATTTGAAACACCTTAAAAAAACACCCTTTCTTTGAATCTGTGCTTTTATAGTAACCACTTGATAGTCTATTACTTGAATGTTATAAACATCTTTGTTGTTTTTAGCTGGTTCTAATTCAACAAAGAATATGTCTCGTTTGGTGGGTTATATACATTCCGAGGGTTGTGCTTCAATTCTTTGAGTCTGGCAATGATTTCTTCAACCTCAGTTGACGCGTTAAGGCCCTTAATGACAATTTGGAAAGCTCTCTCGTTTTTTAATTGAAAAGTGCTGTATGGAATCCAATTCTCCTTGAATAGCTTTTGGACCACACGGTATATACTGCCATCATCCACAGTAATTCTACAGGAGGATCGTCCAGTCGTCTTAAGGCGAAAGCCAGTAGTCACGGGTGGTAGTAATCTTATTAGTTGCTTAAAATCCGTGACACCTCTTAATAAAAATGGGGGAGGACGAGGTTCTCGCTTCTTATTCTTGGTTTGGACAGAAGTATTGGCTGAATACATTGAGCAGTGATCAGCTTGAGGCAAGAGTGTATCGCCAGAAAAGTTCATTGTATCTTCATTATCAGATAGAATACCAAAACTATTATTTGTTCCTAAATATGAGGATGAGGGGTTTTATCTATTAGAAGACGGTGAAATTAAGTTCACATTTACAACAGAAGCCTGAGGATGTTTTTGATCCTGGTCCGGCTTTAAAAGTGCAGACTTATGAGCACTACCATTGAATTGGTCAAGGTTCCTTTTTTTTCTTAGGTACTTTACCTAAGTAAAACACTCTTTATCAGCAACACTCTTGCAAATCCACCTGGGGCTTATTTGGTTATTCAACTTCGCATCTACATTAGTCATTTCTAGATCTTCGTAAGCTGATTCATTAGAAACGTCAGAGAGGCACCTATTAGCATCAAAGGCGGTTGCCATGGAATTCCTGGATGCCTTGAACACGGCTTCTTTTACGACCTCATCAGTATTTACTGGCGGTCGGGAGACTTGGTCTTTGACAGAGACTGAATGTTTCGTTTCATGTGATTCGTTATCCTTCGAGTGAGCTACCTTATTTTCACGACCGTCGGCCGTGGAGGCAGCCCAAAAATAATAAACATCCTTGCCCATTTGAGTTCTGGCATCCGACATTGCAACAGTCGATCCGGAACTTACAGAATTCAGAAAAGAAGCAGTTAGTGGAACAGCCGGCCTGCCAATAATGTGGGCAAAGCTGGAAAAAGCTACACAACGCAAAGTCAAAAAACCAAAAAAAAAAACAAGAATAGAAGCTAGCTTCGGCCAGCCGAAGCTTATATACCCTTGCAGATCATTCCTATTCATTTAGAAAAACATTAAATTTAAACATTAAAAAACATTAATTTAAATAAAAGTTGCATATAATAATATAGCAAGATTTATATACAATCTACGTCGATTTGACCATGTGACAAGCTATGCATACAGAATATTGGAACTTAATTTGACCGATTGGATGAAACTAAGAGTTTATCTGCACATATATCTGCACAAAATAATTTACACGAGGGAACCAACTTATCTCTTTGAAGCATTAAGATTCACTTCCTCAAGAAGAGCAAATAACCTCATTCAAATAAGACACAGATCTCTACTTTCTGAAAGGCAGTTATTTGTACACGCAATAAGGCTATGGAACCAGCTCCCAAACCCTTTAAAAATATTAGTAGCGCCACGCAGTTTAAGTCAAAACTCGCATTACACCTACAACATACTAGCACAATATAAAAGAAAATAAAAAAAAACAACAAAGCGACCCTTTTCTTTAACCATTAATGCTTAAGCGTAATTTTAAGAGATTCATTTAAACCTCCAAAGAACTATGTCAAATCTGTATTTATGAGTAATTTGTCCTACGTGACTATCGCACTAATTATAAGTTATCAACTTGTAGCGTTAGGAAAGCATTTTAAAAATAAATTGAATGAACTTGCGTATATGTTAATCCAAATTTTAGCTGCTTTCGTATTATTTTGGTGGTTAACACCGAACATTACAAAAGTGAGACGATTATTGGCCAATGCATTACGTATTGTTCTTGTTGTATGCACTTGCCTGGGTTCGATCATCTTTGGGAATATGCTATTCTGTCTGTATTCCCAAAAGTAGAAGGTAATATTTCAAAAAACACCAAAGCTAGAATTTTTTTACGTTTTTTTTTCGAACTTTCCTATGGGAGCTATAAGATATAGTTGTCCGATCCGGTCGGTTCCGACATATATACTACCTGCAATAGAAAGAAGACTTTTGGGATAGTTTGAGCCCGATAGCTTCAAAACTGAGAGACTAGTTTGCGTAGAAACAGACTGACAGACGGACAGACGGACGGACAGACGGACGGACGGACGGACAGACGGACGGACAGACAGACGGACAGACGGACGGACATGGCTAGATCGACACGTCTTGTCAAGCTGATCAAAAATATATATACTTTATGGGGACGGAAACGTCTCCTTCACTGCGTTGCAAACTTCTGACTGAAATCATAATACCCTCGCAAGGGTATAATAAAAAAATCAAATTGTTTTACAAATTTTATGAAACACCGGATTTTCGAAATAAACACAACCGGTTTGCTTGACACTAAAGTCGAAAAACGAAAAATGCCTGTGAAGGGAAAAAGGCTGGAATAGTTTACTAGGGCGGGCCGAATGAGAAAATTTTAGAAAGTGTATTTGATGACGAGGGTAATAATGTTTCGTTACAAATGTTGATATCAGAATTTTTGTATGTTGAAGGTGCGATCGTCACTAGTTTTTTACCTCGTTAAGAGGTGTTTTTATTTGATGAGACTTATAACATAATAATTATTTTTGATTAAAAAAAATATGACTCAAAAATAATGATTACACTGTGCAACATCAAAAATTTACCTCGATGGGTGCTACATTTATAAATTCGTTACGAATTCCCAAGTTAAGCTGCGTTTTCCAAAAAGTTCCCCGACGCAAGGATTCTGAACATAAGGACCTCAAAGTTAAAAAAATGCTGAAATTTGCCAACTTTCCGGAGGTATCACAGGCAAACGGATCCATGGTTTGTTTTGATATTAATGTTTTTTTTAAAAGTGACACTCTTTATCTTTCGAAACCCATACTCAGAAAATTTTAAGATTTTGTTTGAGGGAGAACATAAAAACATACAGCTGCGTTCAAAATAGTAGTAGTGTTGCCACCCTGTATTTTTAAAAGTTTGTTGTTGTAACTTTTTTTATTTAATAGTACAATGATGGGGCGGGGGTGGCTTGACTGTAGAAGTGGCTAAGTCCAGGAAAAGGGCGGCTGAAATCCGCGCGGAAATACGGGTTGAAAACACGGTAGAACTGTTTGGGATTTGGCGCGACGTGCGGCTGTTTATTGTTACACTTGTAAATAGGAACTGCTTAAGCCTAACTTAGCGTAGGTTAGGTAAAAAAAAGTGTCACTTTTAAAAAACTTTAACATCAAAACAAACCATGGATCCGTTTATCTGTGATACCTCTGGAATGTTCGAACTTTGAGCACCTTGTGCTAAGAATCCTTGCGTCGGGGAATTTTTTGGAAAACGCAGTTTAACTTGGGAAATCGTAACGAATTCAACAATATAGCATCCATCGATGTTAATTTAAAAAGCATTAATTTTGTTGCACAGTGTAATCATTATTTTTGAGTCAGTTTTTTTGATCAAAAATAATTATTATCTTATTATATTACTCCAAATTTAATATTATCATTGATGAAAAATATAAAAATTGAAATTTAATCATTACCAAGTAATTTTTATACACTTGCAGAGGGTATTATAATTTCAGTTAGAAGTTTGTAACGCAGTGAAGGACCGACCACATAAAGTATATATATTCTTGATCAGCACCAATAGCCGAGTCCATCTAGCCATGCCCGTCTGTCCGTTTCTATGCGAACTAGTCTCTCAGTTTTAAAGCTAACGCGATGAAAATTTCCCGAAAAAGTCTTCTTTCTGTTGCAGGTAGTACATATGTCGGAGCGAGCCGGATCGGACCACTATATCTTAAGGCTCCCATAGGAATAATCAAACAAATATAAGAAAATTCATTGTAACTTTGTAGGAAGTAGGCGTTTTGATTTTTGACAACTTAAAAACAACATTTTAAATAGGCTCGCAGAATCTGGAATCCCTGGAACTGCACCGATAGAGTGAGCATAAAACTACAGGTATTTACTTTATCTGCAAGGGTATATAAGCTTCGGCTCGCCGAAACTAGCTTCCTTTCTTGTTATTATTTAACTTATAATGCTTTTTTATGGTTGTGATTTCTGACACTTTAATATTATTTTTTCTCAATGTTAAATATTGGCAGCAGAAGAAATCTATGATTTAGTAAAATTGGCATTCATAATGTACAGTCTATCGCCACTTTGTAAAAAGTATAATTACTTACCCTTTTTGGATACGATATAGGAGGACGCCACTTCTGGCACACTGGTGCCGGCGGCCAATATTGTGAGCCCCATGATCGAGTCCGGAATGTGAAGGTTAAAGCCCACAACGGTTAAAAACCAGGTAAGCAGATAGGATATCGCGCTAATCCAAAGAATGGCCAGAAGCATGGACATAAAGAACATGAACCTGACACTAGGGATGGTGCAGGCGAGCACCAGTTCCGCCGGATACTTGATCGCCCACCATGTCCACTGGCAGCAATTAGATCCTGATTCGGGTTTCGTGCACACGTGCTCTCGGAATCCCTTCAGCGGCTCATCCTCACGCGACATCGGATCCTCGTCCAATAACTCAGACTCCGTATGCGCCTCTGAGGAAGAGTATTTTTCTTAGCTATAGTAAAGTCCTTCGAAGCTTTCTTGTAGAGTAAAAGGGTACATTGTGTTCGTGAAAAAGTATTTAACAGGTAGAAGGAAGCGTTTCCCATCCTAAAAAAATATATGTATATTTTTTATCAGAATCACTAGTCGAGCCGATATAGCCATGTCCGTCTTTCTGTCTTATGAACGCTAAGATTTCAAAAAACTACACTAAAAAAAACGACTAAATCGCCCTTGGTTATAGAAAATCGCCTATGAATTTGCTTTACTGGCGATTTTGTATATATTAAAAAAAGTAGGTTCTTAATAACAAGGGCGTTTTTTCTAAAAATAAAAGAAAAAAAATCTGCAATATAGAAATTTTGTACTAGAAATTAAAAAAGTGATGTCTTACAATTTAGAATTAAAGGTTTTCTAAGAAATATACATACTGTTTTTTAAAATATATATGCCGGTTGTTTCTGTGACCACACGTCCCCTTGTGTTGTTGTTATACCCTTGCAGAGGGTATTATGATTTCAGTCAGAAGTTTGAAAAAGTACCCTCTCATTGAAAATCTGTATCTCCGGTTGTAGTAATCCGATTGTCTTTGTGTCTTTTGCATTAATTCCTCTTAAACCTCTTTTTTAAAAAAATTAGTTTTTTTTTAACATTATCCCCACCAAAAAAAAAATGTTTTTTAAATTTAACATATGCACCATATCGTTAGTTTCAATCGGTTTTTGTTAAAAAGGTGGAGCCATTTTTATACTCGTTATTCGTAGAGTTAAAGGGTATATTGTATTCGTGCAAAAGTATGTAACAGGAAGAAGGAAGCGTTTCCGACCCTATAAAGTATATATATTCTTGATCAGGATCACAAGCCGAGTCGATATAGCCATGTCCGTCTCTCCGTCTGTCCGTCCGCATGAACGCTGAGATCTCGGAAACTATCAAAGCTAGAAAGTTGGGATTACCCACACATATTCTTTGGCTTCCTACGCAGCGGAGGTTTATTTCAGCGGAGGGCCATGCCCCCTCTAACGCCCTCATGTCTGTTTCAATACCTATCGAAATGTAAAAGACATTTTTCAAATCGGATCATTCGTTAAAAATTTATGCGCGATCAAAGTTTTTATATATCCATCTCCCTCGCACTCCTTTGAGTAACGGGTATCTGATAGTCGGGGCACCCGACTATAGCGTTCTCTCTTGTTAGTTTTTAAAATATTGAATTTTTTTAAAAGGGCTCGGCTTTTTATATGAAAACAAGTCGAAGCAAGTAGGGCTACTCTTTCATTTTTTTCGGATCCTTATGGAATTCATGTTTTCTCATCGTTTACTAGTCCTTTAACAATTTGTAATGATTAAAAGATAAGTTTTAAGTTTTTTGACAATTTCTGAATGACAAAAAAATAGCATTTTTTAAACTATTAAAAAATTAAAATTATTTATTAAACCTTCCTTATCAATTCGTATCGAAATGTAAAATAAATTTTGTATTTTTATTTCTCCATCTCCCTCGCACTCCCTTAAGCTGAGTAACGGGTATCTAAAAGTCGGGGCAACCGACTTGTTAACTTTCTTGTTAATTATTATAAAAATACGAATATGCATGAAGCATAATTATACCCGTTACTAGAAAAGTAAATATTGAATCTACTAAAATAATTTTTTTTTTGACTGCTCTGCTGCTAGCAATAATAATTGTGCAACGAATTCATGTTATTGCTGTCTCGCTCCCACTCATTTGAACTTCGATAAGGGAAAAATTGCTACAACAAATTGATGATACAAATTGAATGTGTCATCCCACCCTCAGCATTTTAAGTGAAGTCACTGAACACATAATCCAATGCATTTTGTTAAATCTTATTCAAATTAATTCGATAAAAGGTTAACAAAGCCTTGGACATTTATGAAAATTATGCAGATATTTTCAAACACCCAATCTGAATGACATGTAGAGGGAAAAATTGATTTCGATTAAGTTAACAAGGAAAACAAGCCAGTTTTTTGGTTGTTTGTTGTTTTTAAAAGCAATTCTCTGAAAATACTCTGGTGTTTTCTGGGAAACAACTGATTAAGAAAAAGTGAAGTTAAGGTGAATTACAGTGGGTTTATAGTAAGAAAATATTTTTTTCAGGTGAGACTAGAATGGGGTTGGCTAAGGAGAGGAAACACTGCTAGGTGGAGAAAGGTGGTTAAAATTATGTTAATTCGGCGAAAAGATTGAGTATGAATGGGTTACACTGGGGTTAAGACGTTAAGGTGAGGTCATGATGGGATTAATACGTAAGGTAAGGTATGTAAAGGTAAGGTATACCCAAAAAAAAACGATGATCGATTTTATATTATGTCATATCAATTTTGACTTCATATCAGGGACCAAAAATAACTGTTATTGTAAATTTTTCTTACAAAAAAAATCATGCACATAGAAGAGTCCTACAATTCTTTTTAAAATACACCACAATTTTTGTTAGCTTTTGTAGTTTACAAATCCATAATGATTTTTTTTTTGATTTTTATAATAAAACTCAAAAAAATAACTATTATTTGTTGATTTTTATAAATAACAGTTATTCGTTGCCATTTTTGAAAAAATGAAATTAAAAAAACAAGAGAGAACGCTATAGTCGGGTGCCCCGACTATTAGATACCCGTTACTCAGCTAAGGGAGTGCGAGGGAGATAGATATATAAAATCTTTGATCGGACATAACTTTTAAACATTTCGATAGGTATTGATAATCACAATAAAACTGCATTTTTACTTTTCCAAAATCTTTAATGGTGTGGGCGCCACACACATTTCAAAAAATGGTTTAGGGCGATTGAGGGCGTTAGAGGGGGCGTGGCACCATTTTGAAATAAACTTGCGCTGCGTAGAAACTCCAAGAATATGCATGCAAAATGCCAATCCTCTAGCTTTTATAGTTTCCGAGATCTCAGCGTTCATACGGACGGACAGACGAACAGACGGACATTTTACTCTACGAGTAACGGGTATAAAAATAGGCGTACCTTGTTTTATATAGCTTACTAAAAATCTTTAAAAAAAAAGCCAACCGGGCATATTGTATAGCTATATTTTCTTTAAATGTTTTTTACTCAGAATATCGCCACAAATCAAGTTTGTGTTTTATTTTTGATCACGACTAGTCACTGTTATTTTCAAACTTTTATTATAAAACTCAAAAAATAACAGTTATTCCTTGAGTTTTACTTTACAATTTAGAAAATAACTGTTAAAGTGTGATTTTTAAAGTAAAACTCATAACAGTTACGGTCCTTGCTTAATATGCTCGAAATGTAAGCAACAGACGAGCTGGAATTTCGAATATGTTTTCTCCCTCCCACTCATGTAACTTTAAACGCTATCTCGCTCTATTTGGAATACAGAGAGTTCGTACTTCTCGCCCCCACTCACGTAATTTAATTCGTCACATTGCTTATTATTCACTTTTTCCAAGTCAGAGAATCTCCGAGAGAGAGATTTCGGTAAAAACGATATGCTTAGAAATTTACCATGTGCACATCGATTTTACGGCGACGTGTTTTTTTGTGTGTATGTTATGTCGGGATTTTACAATTTTGAAATGTGAAAAAATCAGGTTACTAAAGAAAGAACTGATTTGCCAATAGTAGCGGATAACGTCACTTCGTGAATTGCTATACAGAAAAATATATGACAAATTATCAAATTGATAAGTGCTGGTTAATTTGATATTTTTAAAGATCAAGTTTTGTCATATCATTCTACCATTATTCACGTCTGTAAAAATCGGAAGTAGATCGCTTTCAGCAGACAACCTTTATAGTTTTCACACACATTAGAAGTTTAAGCGACGAAGCTTTGAAGTATGTCAGAGCCTAGAAGTATGTAATTCTTAATTACAGATTCCTAGATGTGGCATAAATAGAAGTTTCGACTCTCAGCTCACATCCTCTTCTTTGGCTGATGAGGTAGCGGTGACGCCCTACCGAAATTTGCAAATCGCAGAAAGTCCGAGGTTCGCTCCTCAGCGAGTGCAAGTGTGTTGACATGCTAAATTGTTGAGTTATTTATAACCCAATTATGACCTTGAGTTCGCTTAAATCCTCACATTTATGTTAAAAAACAGGTCAAGTCAAAATCACTAATTTAAAAAAAAAAAAGTTATTTATTTTTAGAAATTTTTTTTAATTTCATTTTAAACTGATTAACACTTCTTATTGTTTTGAGATCGTGAGACAGTTCGTTCCGCAGGCGCACAGAATTGATGTAAAATTGTCTCTGAGAACACAGTAATCTTGTTCTTGGACAAATTAAATTATTAGTTCGATTGGATTGGGCATGCACAAGTTTGTCTGCGAGATAAGTTGGTTCATTTGTCATTATAATCTTAGGAAGGAAAATGAGAGCTCTAAAATCTATCCATTGTTCTAACTTCATATCGTAAATAGACTCTGCCAGGGTGGATATGTGTTCTGCTCTTCTTTTTTTAAGTACGTATCTGGTTATGGAGTTGAACCCTACTATTAATTTTTAAAAGTATTGCAATGGCCAAAGATTTATGTGCATAAAGTTAGCAGTGCAACTTTTGATTTTCCAATTTTTTTTCCTACAATTTGCCGTTAATTATCCGTAAATTATTCGTGAAAGAAATAAATGTGCCGCTCAAGTTTTTTTTAAGTTATTTGATACTCTGCTAACTTGATATCAAGTTAGCAGTGCACTTCCTCAATCTTCGACTTTCCCAACATTTTTTTTCAGAATTTGCCGGTAATTATTCGTTTGTTATTCGTGAAGGAATTAAAGTTGTTGCTCTTCTCTAAATATTTTTCTTTAAATAATGCTATTTTTCTGCCCACTCAATCTTCGACTTTTCTTAGAAAAAATGGCATAATTTGCCGGTAATTATCCGTTAATTATTCTTGAAAGAATTAAAACTGGCTTAATTTGTTTGCGGACCCTTTAAAATTAAATATATTTAAATCGATTGCCCACATCCTTAAAATAGTAAATACGATATGAGATTCGTCCAAAGGGATCTGTAAATCTAAATCAGGTAATTCAAGCATCATAATTTTTAGCAGGTAGTATGTAAATACATGAAAACATGATTGGCTTCGGCAGTCTCAAAGGTTTGAATATGTTTGTACCTGTGTTAACCATTATTTGTAGCAGGTATTTTCGCAATTTTAAACCTGAAACCCTTGTCGCAATTTGAAAAACCGATTTCCTCCTCGAATCTCATATTAGGTATAAAAAACCACACAGAATTAGTCTATTTTGTTGTGAAAAGTAAAGTGAAAAGTTGTGCGCGCTATTTGAAAACGATTACAGTGTACCAGTATAATTGTGAACCGTGAATTAAAGCGAAGAGGCATCGTACGAAAGTCTGTGTGTTTTGTTCATCCTTGTGAATTTTGTTGACAGTCTTTTTTAAGACTTGCAAAATGTTGTGTAGTGTCATAAGTGTTGGTGCATAAGTGTATTAAGTGTTGTGACTATTCACAAGGTTTCACAAGGAAAAAAAGTGAGTGGCGTTGTGATTTATTTTGCGCATCCTTGGTTGGCTTATAGCAGCGGTCGGCAGCGTTCTATTAAGTGAGCATATGGAATTGTTCTTCTCACCGTCTGCCCTCACGTATACTAATCTAATTAGTGACGCGCACGAATGGATTAACGAGATTCCTTCTGTCCCTATCTATCATGTTCCTCTTAAGGTAGCCAACTGAATCGGACGTGTTTTTGTCGTGCTCCTGACGGTCGGTTGTTTTTGGTGGTTATTTCGCGAGTTCAGCGCAGCTGCTGATGCTGCTACCGCTGCTGCTACTGATGCACCGGATACCGCTGCCGCCGCTGGACATGGAAGCGAGGTCGTTGTCCCCTCACCCTCACCCGCTGTTCATAAGTCGCACGACTTCGCCATGGAAGTAGTAAGGGAAGGATCAGGTCGCATCGCTGCAGAGCTAGCGGCGATCAGGGAGGACCTTAAGTTGTTATCCGCGAGCCGGTTCCCACCGAGTGCGCTCAAGAAGGTGCTAAGGATTACAGCCAGGTATGAGGGCTTAATCTGCGCTCTTAATGTCCGGAACGCCGTGCTGGAAGACCGCCACAAGCAAACGGTGAAGACGCTGCCGCCGCCACCTCAGCGACCCGTCGCTGTTGTCGTCACCGCGCCACACTCTTACGCAGCCGCTTACCCACGCCTCCCAACGCCTTCTGCCGTATCGGTCCCACTGCCGCGGAAGCCGCGTGAAACTTGGTCGGCAGTTCTGCACAGCCCGGACCTGAACATTTCGGGAAAACAGCTCGCGGAAAAGGTGCGAAAGGAGATAGCTCCAGCTCTGGGAGTTCGAGTGCACGAGGTGCGGGAGCTGAAGAGAGGCGGCGCAATTATTCATCAGGCGGAGATGACGAAGATCGTTGCCTCTGCGAAGTTCGCCGAAGTTGGCCTCAAGGTGTATAACACTGCAACCAAGCCCCGAGTGACCGTTCAGGACGTGGACACCACCATCGGGCACGAAGAGTTCATGACGGAACTAAGGGAGAAGAACTTTGAGGGATGTTCCCTAAGGGACTTCCAGAAGGCGGTAGTGCTGGCCACAAAGCCCTGATCAGCTGCCAACGGCGCCACAATAAACGTGACGCTAGAAGTAGATGACCACGCGCTGGCCCTTTTGGAAGGCAGAGTGTACGTGAAGTGGTTTTCGTATAGATGCCGTTCGCAGGTGCGCACCTACGCCTGCCACAGGTGCGTCGGTTTCGACCACAATGTGGCCGACTGTAGGATGAGCGAGGACCAGAAGGTCTGCCGACTGTGCGGGCAGGCTTGTCACAGTGCGCGAGGCTGCCCCGATTCGGTGGACTGCCGAAATTGCCGCTTCAAGGGCTACCCATCAGCACATCAAATTCTGTCTCCTGGGTGCCCTGTGTATGCGGCGGTGCTGGCGTGGGTGAATGCTAGACACTGACCATATTTAGCTTCATCCAGGCAAACTGTGGCAAAGGACGAGCTGCGACCATAGATCTCGGAGTCCGATTGCGAGAGAGCAGGAGCCTGTTCACACTGTTGCAGGTGCCCTACGTCGATATGAACAACAGGAGGATGGATGAGCTGCCCGAAGGTATTAGGAGTTTTACCGAAAGAAAAGAAAAGGCAGCCATCCTAGTGAATCACCAGGAAGTCATCTGCGTGCAAGTGGAGCCCCTCACCACGGACTACGGCGTATGCGTGAGTTTTATAGGAAATTATAGAAAATTCACACGATCCCTGGGTATCCCTGGGGGCGCGTCTATAAGATGTGCCGAGGTCGCAAGAAACGGACGGAGATTGGGTGCCTTCGCATTAATGGCGAGCTGGTCACCAATTGGAGTGACTGTGCGCGTGTGCTGCTCCGTATCTTCTTTCCGGTTGCGGAGTCCGATGCAGGAATTCCCACCGCCACTGGAAGTTTCTGAAGTTGGTGCTTGTGTCGCCAGGTTGAAGAGCAAACGCTCGCCTGGCATGGACGGCATCAACGGAGCGATTTGCAAGGCTGTGTGGCGCGCCATACCTCTGCACCTAACGGCGATATATTCCAACTGCATCCGGTCGGGGTACTTTCCTGCAGAGTGGAAATGCCCACGTGTCGTGGCTCTGCTCAAGGGACCCGACAAGGACAGGTGTGAGTTATCGTCGTACCGCGGGATCTGTCTACTTCCGGTCTTCGGAATGGTGCTGGAGGCCATAATGGTTGATCGTGTGACAGAAGTTCTTCCGGAAGGCTGCAGATGGCAGTTCGGTTTTCGTCAAGGACGTTGTGGATGCACGTGAAGAGCATTTTCGTGGATTTCAAGGGAGCCTTCGGCAATGTGGAATGGAGTGCTGCACTGCGCCGATTGGCCGAGCTGGAATGCCGAGAGATGGGCTCGTGGCAGAGCTTCTTCTCTGGCAGGAGTGCAGAAATCCGAAGCAGTTACGAGGCAGTCAATGTCCCGGTAACTAGAGGTTGTCCACAGGGGTCAATCAGTGGCCCATTTATTTGGGACCTGCTGATGGATGTACTGCTCGGGCGCCTTAAGTCGTACTGATGATCTGCTACTTCTCGTCGAGGGAAACTCCCGGCTCGCGCTGGAGACAAAAGGAGCGCAACTAATGTCCATCGTAGAAACGTGGAGGATGGAAGTCGGCGTTGCCGTTTCCACCAGCAAGACGGTGATTATGCTGCTAAAGGAACGAGAGCCACTTCGGCGTAGCTCGAATAGAGCGCTTCGACGAACACCTTTGGTAAAATTTGCTGGAGCAAACTTACCGTATGTCAGCAGCTGCCGGTACCTTGGTATCACAGTCAGCGAAGGCTTGAAATTCATCGAGCATGTCAGGAATCTCCGAAAGCGTATGACTGGAGTTTCAGTCCTCGATCCAGGCGGACCATTTATGCCGGACTCATGGTGCCCGTGCGCTTTTTGGTGCCTCGGTATGGTATGTCACTACGACGCGGCAAGAAGAGGCCAGACAGCACCTCATTGCCTGCCAGAGACTAATCCTTCTTGGATGCCTTCCGGTATGCCGAATAGTGTCCACTGTGGCACTGCAGGTTCTTGCTGGCATAACCCCGTTTGATTTGGCAGCCATACAAATGGCAGTTAAATACAAACTAAAGCGTGGATACCCCACTGGAGGAATACGATCTATTGTATAGCGAAGACCTCACAGGTCTAAACTGGGAAGAGAAGATGGTGCGTATGGAGCAGTGCTTACTGCACAGATGGCAAGACAGATAGGATGACGTATGTGCATCTGGACGGGTGACCTACATGTTCATTCCAGAAGTGACTTTTGCATTTCGGAATTCACACTTCGGATTTCCGATGCGCACCGGATTTTTAATCACAGGACACGGATCGTTGACTGCTCTCTCTATACAGATTTTCGCAACCTTGATGGACTTGGAGTGCAGCGAAATGGCGAAAACTGGACGTTTGGAAGGATTCTGGAGGATGAGGACAGGACTCGACAACTCAATACGTTTGCTGAGGAGGCGTTCCGCAGGAGGAGGGACTTTTAGTCAAAAACTCTCGCCGTGTGGACAGCTTGTCATAGCTTGTCGTAGGAGGCGACTAATATGACATAGGCGCCCTATCCGAGCTTGTCGGAGCTTAAGGGGTGAGGCCTACCGAGCCTGCAATTTCGGTACCACGGGTTGAGCAGTTCTTTCCAAGGCTGCTCATTGAGGTCGGCCCCCTAGTGGGTTGACACCCATATCACGGGTAGAGCCTTCAGGTTAGACGTGGAGTTGCGTCATACATCTCGGGCGCTGTGATCCAAAGATCAGTAGGGATTTAGATAGGTCCTGCTCCTCAGCTTGCCCGACAAGTAAGCATACGAATTGCTACCGGGGTGGTTGCTATGTACATAGCTATAGCTTCTAGTCCGGGGCGTTGGTCTGGCGCTTAACCTAGACACATTGCACTATACACTTACTTGTGGGTCTATAAGAGTGCCGTGGTTTTAAACCCTTCATTGCGGAACATGCCACGTAAAATAAGAGCGGAGGGATCTGATTCCCACTGTTGAGCTGCCCCGTGCAATTTAATTTAAAATGTCATTGTATGTGTGTGCCAACCGCTGGTTTATAGTCTTTTTAAAGTTTTGCTATATTTTAATTTAAATTTAAAAATAGAAGAGCAACAAATTTAATTCTTTCACGAATAATTTAAGGATAACTAACAGCAAATTCTGAAAAAAAATTTTGGAAAAATGGAAGATTAAGGAAGTGCACTGAGCAGACCATCCAATAACTTTTAAAAAAATTTTCTTTCACGAATAATTTACGGATAATTAACGGAAAATTATAGGAAAAAACAATTGGAAAATCAAAAGTTGCACTGCTTACTTTATGCACGTATACAAATCAACTACCGCAATTTAAAAATATTTCAAAATGTTGAGCACCCTGGTCACAATTCTAAAAATTTTCTGTTGGCATAGTGATATGTATTGCCGTAACTCCTGCAGGTGGTTTTTCAGTGGTTTTTGGGGTTTTCCTTTCTTTTATATTTGTTATGTTTTGCGCCGCGGTTAAAGGCGTTAATCGGGGCTTATCCTCTAAGTCCGGTAATTTTCTTTGGTATTTCCTTAGGCAATTTCCTGTTGGTAAAAGTAAATAAAGTTTTTTGGCATTACAAAATCAACTAACTTTGCGATTTTTAATAGCCCTGGCAAACTCGATTATCATTTTTTTAAATTTCTTTTTTTTTTCATCTTCCAAAGTCAAAAATACGCTTTTTTTGGTAGAAAATACGACTATTTGCTATTGAAAAAAATATTTAAAGTTAAAAAAACTCTTCCCAAAGGGCGGGTTTTTTTATGTGCAACAAGTTTGAAAACGATCGGTTAAGGGCCGGTTTCTCGAGTGCCGGCTAACATTTATCGAACAGAAAAAGTGCCTGCTAAGCGATTTTGGCTTTCTCGAGCCAAAAAGAGAGAGCTAACTTTGACAGGGACTTGGACTCCCTGCTAGGCGTTTTCGGCTCGATAGAATGACAGCTGATTTCCCAAAGCCAACTAAGAAGAAGAAACGAAATCACAGCTGACTTTGCCTTTGAATTATACCCAAACAGCTGTTCAAATAATCAAAGCACGCCATTTTTTGCGCTTTACAGCACAATTCTGTGCGTTAACAGCACTCTGTAATTGCTTCTCGATCAGATAAATTAAAGGCGTCGAGAAAACCGATTTGCTTTTACGATAAGTTTATCTGGTGATTATCTTTTTCAAACAGATAGCTATCAGGGACTTTAGCCCGGCACTCGAGAAACCGGCCCTAAGTGACTTAACTTAAGTCGCTTAGAAATGCCGATGAACACGGACTTTCGAAACGTGGTTTCGAGAAAAACGCACTTAAACATGTGATAGCCTCTTCTCATAGAGTCCATCCTTGTGAAACGGTTGGGATTTTTGACAAATGTGAAACTCGTGTTCCCACAGAGCACATCCTCCATCTGATAACAGCTGACTTGAAGAGCAGTTGTTCAACTCAACATTAACGAAGGGGGATTGCAACTCGGCAAAACTGTCGTAAAATTGCGTTCTCATAATCTCATTGTAAAATAATACAACAAATAGCATAAGATAATAGTTAAAATTCATATCTGAATTTTTATGGCATATCCTATAACGAGTATGCATAAATATTGCTGACTGGGGTAGAGCGCCATCATATACCACCATGGCAGCGAGGACAGCAACCCGAAGTATTGACAGCTGGTCGCACCAAGATCACATGTTATCGGAAACAGCTGATCCCACACAAATCTGACTATCGGCAACTACCGATAGCCCAATCCTATGTTATATTAGTTCCAACACATTTTTCGGAAGGAACAGCGTTTCTCTTTCAGATAAATTAAAGGAGTCTTGAAAACCGATTTGCCTTTACGAAAAGTTTATCTCGTCCATAAGTTTTTCGGACAGATAGCTATCAGGGACTTTGACAGACGTACAAGCAAGTCAGTTTTCTCGACTCCTTTAATTGATCTGAACGAGAAACAATGACAGAGTTCTGTTATGGTACGGAATTGTGCTGTAAAACGCGAAAATTGGCAAATCAGCTGGGTTCACAAATAGCAAACAAATCAACTGGCGCTAATTTTAAAATATTACAAAATGTTGAGCCGACCTGGTCGCAGCTTTACATTAGCTGTTGGTATGGCGATATGTATTGCCGCAACTCCTACAGGCAGTTTTCCATGGTTTTTTGGGGTTTTCCTTCCATTTATAATTTGTTATTGGCTAACCGCTTCTGCACGAACAAAGCCAAAGATCAAATTTTCTATTCTTTTGGCCGCGGCTAAAGGCGTTCATCGGAATACATCCGCTATGTCGGGTATTTTTTTGATATTTCCTCCCATTTCCTTAGCTCATCTGTCCCCGGCTAAAGGCTTTAGCTACCTATCTTCCTCTCGCTTACTCCTATGGTTAGCTAGTCGTACTGAGTACTAGGCTTAAGCCTCAATAGCAAACTATTCTAGCCTTTTTCCCTTGACAGGCATTTTATATTGCAGCGTGCCGAATGAGAAAATTTTAGAAAGTGTATTTAATGACAAGTGAAATAATTTTTCGTCACAAATGTTGATAGCAGAACTTTTGTATGTTAAAAGTGCTATCGTCACTAGTATCTTACCTCATTAAGAAGTGTTTTTATTTGAACAACATTCATACTATTTACTTTTTCTGTCATTTGAGCTAAAATATGCATATACAAATTAACAAATTAGAACCGTTTTTCCAAAATAAACAAAAAAATTGTATACCCTAACTTTATAGCCACGTTTAAGGGGGGGAGATACATATAGAACTGCAATTTTGTCATGTTTTTCGTGATTTTTTTTTTCCAATAAGGAATAGTGCTGGGATTTCATAACTTGGCATGTTGATTACATTGTTCTTATATAATTTTAACCAATTTTTTTTTTTTTTGAATCTTTCAAAATGGCGGCCGTGGGAATTTTTTTGTCAGGCTATATTAAAAAAAAGTAGGCCAGCTGCGGATTGTCCACAGGTCGCTGTGTAGATCCGATTTTTATGAAACCAAGTTTATTTTGTTAAGAAATAACGTAGATACTGTCTGAACCTAACTTACATAAAATATCTGAAAAACTCTGGTTGTGGCACTCTTTCAAAGTCAAAAATATTTTTTTTCATATTTTTTGTTGTTGTTTTTTCTTAACAAAAAATACTTAACCGTACAATTTACATAAAGTAGGTTCAGATAGTCGGCAATTTCATTACAAACATTTCTGTAAAAGCAGCATGATAATCGAAGCATTACTTTTTGAGATACACGATCCGCAGCTGAGGAAAACATGGTTTCGAGAAAAACGCATTCAAAGTAATGAAATATACCTACTGCACAAGGAAGGTGAGTGCCGTCATCCTGGTATAAGTTCCAAAATAGTTCGAATTTCTTCGTGAAAGCATGACACATTCTTAAAGAGTTGTTCTACCAATTTAAATAATAAAAAAAAATGGATTTTTTTTTGTCTATATGTATCTCCCCCCTTAAAAGATGTGCATAGGATTTAGGGCCGTTTTCTCGGACGTCCTGCTAAGTAGAATTTAGCTAATGGAAGGATTAATGTATACAGGCGTTAATCGGTTTTCATTTTCTCTTCCGTCATTTCAAACTCCAAATAAAAGGCGCACTAATTTAAGACTAGGTAGCAACCCCACATCAGAGGAGTTAACTAATTGTCCAAAATTAGTCTAAAAACTATTGGAAAATACCATAAAACAGTCATACTAACAGCTGATGATACATATTTCAAACTAAAAAAAAACAATGTCGGCAGGAAAAAAATTTCGCGGTAAAATGGCTTAGACAATTCCTGTAGACCTGGAAGAACTCGCCTCCGGGAGATTGAATTAAAAACTGCCGCTTGCATAGAATCTAAGTGCTATTAGAAGGTTAACCCACGGCTGTTTTGTCGTTTCCCTGTAATAATGGTTTTTGATTAAATGGAATTGGTTAAACCAAATGAAACCTTTTAACAAATTCTTCATCACTGTAATGTTCGAAGTAATTTCATTGGCCTTGATATCTGCGCCGTTAGGTTCACACTTCAATTCGACGATATTCCAAAGAGTTTGAAGATAAATCGCTCGGGAATTCATTTTTAAAATAAATTAGACTTTTACGTACAAAATTTTGTTTTATATTTAACTGTAAATTGAATCAGCTGTTTTCGAATGAAGAGTGGAACCAGATTGACAACTCTCGACAACTCTGGCAATGCTTGCAAATGTCCGCACAAATTTGAAAGGGTGGATGAAGTACCGCGGCTAAATTTGTCGCTACCTGCGCTAACATAAGGACGAGTAAACCATTTTTTGTTTATCGCTTCGTTGTCCCGGCAGGCAAATTAAAGTACGGACGAGAAAACGGCCCTAAGTGGATCAGAAGTTACAGGCGTACATAATGTAGTTTTTATAGCTGTTTAGTTTATAAATTACTTTCGAAAGGAACTTCTTACAATAATGTGTTATAAACAAACATTTAAGTAATCTCAATCTCAGTTTAAAGATAAGCAAAAATCTTTAGAACCGTTTTTAAGCGAGAAACAAAAAATCGAGAAATAAAAGTTTAAAACAAGAAAGGAAGCTAGCTTCGGCCAGGCGAAGCATATATACCCTTGCAGTTCCAGGGATTCCAGATATTGATTTCCTATTTAAAATGTTGTTTTTAAGTTGTCAAAAATCAAAACACCGACTTCCTACAAAGTTACAATGAATTTTTTATATTTTTTGATTATTCCTATGGGAGCCTTAAGATATAGTGGTCCGAGCCGGCTCTCTTCAACATATGTACTACCTGCAATAGAAAGACTTTTCGGAAAGTTTCACCGCGATAGCTTTAAAACTGAGAGACTAGTTCGCATAGAAACGGGTGCCCCGACTATCTGATACCCGTCACTCAGCCAAAGGGAATGCAAGGGAGATGGAGATATAAAACGTTGATTGCGCATAACTTCTTAATATATTGTCTGATTTATAATTTGTTTTCTACATTTCATAAGGTATTAATAAACACTATAAAAATTTTTAAAATCTTTAAGGATGTGAGCGCCAGACACATTTAAGGCGATTGTGCGCTGCGTGGGAGCCCACAGAATGTGCATTATTAATCCCAACTTTCTAGCTTTTATAGTTTCCGAGATCTCAGCGTTCATACAGACGGACATATGGCTTCATCGACTCTGCTAGTGATCCTGATGAAGAATATATATAACTTTACAGGGTCGGAAACGCTTCTTTCTACCTGTTACATTCTTTTGCACGAAAACAATATACCCTTTTACTCTTCGAGTAACGGGTATAAAAATGTTAATTTTAGAAAGCCCTCCAAAGGCTTATGTTTGGAATAACTTTTGAAGCATCGGATCTTATTATATGAACCGTCATTCGACGGGTATTTTTTATAGAAACACAAACCGACTAATAATTTCAACATTTTCACATTCACCGCTCTCTTCCGAACCAATTGCTTTTCTGAAAGTCTTGGTATGCAATCCTTTTAGTTTTTGCGATACCCTTCAATTGGTTTATCACTCGTTATGATCGGACTATCACAGCGGATTTTCAATTCTGCGGCTATATAATATCAAACAAAAACACCTCTTAACGAGGTAAAAAAAATAGTGACGACCGCACCTTCAACATACAAAAGATCTGATATCATATTTTGTGACGAAAAATAATTTTACATTCGAAAATATAAAAACACTTTCTAAAATTTACTCATTCGGCCCGCTTCAGACAAATTTATAAGATTTTACCCACACGAAAATTTTCTATTGTAGCGTGCCGAAAAAGTAAATTTTAGAAAGTGTTTTTATATTTTCGAATGTAAAATTATTTTTCGTCACAAAATATGATATCAGATCTTTTGTATGTTGAAAACTAGAGCACATAGGATTGACCCCTGATCTTAGCTGAATATATTGCAAGCACTGTAGCGCCATTTCCAGTCGGCACCCTCGAGGAGGGTTCAGTATGAGGACTTTCGCCAACCAAAAAATATATGTATTCACTGCCCAATTAGCATTCAAAAAATACCTTAAAGATACCCATAATTTTCTGAAACTTTTAAATTATCTTTCAACATAAAACAGTATATACA
>JAWNOE010000113.1:0-230000 GCA_035046095.1 Drosophila pseudotakahashii | reverse complement strand
TTATTTATTTATTTATTTATTTATTTATTTATTTATTTATTTATTTATTTATTTATTTATTTAAAAGTGGCTATTTTCGTATAAAAATAACTTTTAAACGTGACTTTTTACAATAATGTGTTATATACCAAAATTTAGGGAATCTCAAGGGCTATACAGTTTAAAGTTGTAAGGAAAATCGTTAGAGCCGTTTTTGAGAAAATTAAAAAAAAGCTAAAAAGAAAGTTTAAAAAAAAATTTATTTTGTTCATATCTTTTTAACAATTACATTTACACAAATTGCATATGTAGGGCATTTATAGCATTTAAAAATACCTTTCAAACGAGATGCAGCACAACTCTGTAGCTTTAGTAGTATAGAAGTTACGGCTTTCCGAATTTTAGCTATTTATAGCTGTTTTCCCGCTAAACTAGCGAGTTTTTCCAAAAGTGGTAGAACAAAAGTTTTTTATATCGATGTGATGAACGTCATATTAAATTTTCAAAACTTAAGAAACATGTTTTGGACAAACTGACAAACAGAATTAAATTTTCATTTTGGGAAGAAGAAGAAAATCTTATTTTGGCTATAACTTTTGAACGGAGCGTCGGATTTTGACAAATGACCCCTCATTCGACGGGTATTCAAAAGGAATACAACTAAAACATTGCGAGGGGGCATTTATCCCCACCGGCCCCAACAGCTCCAAATTTCGAAATATTCACTTTTTCACTTTCACCGCTCTCTCTCCCAAGCCAATTGATTTTCTTAAAGTCTTGGTATGCAATCCTTTAAGTTTTTGCAATACCTTTCGAATGGTGTATTACTCATTACGATCGGACTATCACAGCAGATTTTCAATTTTGCGGCTATATAATAGTAGTCGCCTTCGCACACTCTCCTGGTGCGCTTCGTCACTACATGGACTGCCGTCCATAGTGATAGTACACACAAAAAAAAACTTTTTAAAATCAACTGTTATAATTGTCAAACAGTCCCCAACCACAAAAATTGTCAATTCTACAAATTAAATAGTTACTTTCACAACAACAAATACACACAATTAGCAAAGACACACACCCAAAGCAAAAACAAACAAGAGAGAACGCAACAGTCGGGTGCCCCGACTATCGGATACCCGTTACTCACCTAAGGGGAGTGCGAGGGAGATGGCGATATAAAACTTTGATCGGGCATAACTTTTTAACGAACGGTCCGATTTGACAAATTTCTTCTACATTTCGATAGGTATAACTAAACACAACAAAATTGCATTTATACTTATTTATCTTTAAAAATGTGGGCGCGAGACACATTTTAAAATCGTTTGTGGGCGATTGTGGGCGTTAGAGGGGGCGTGGCGCTCGGTTGAAATAAACATGCGCTGCGTAGGAAGCCAAAGAATATGTGTAGGTAATCCCAACTTTCTAGTTTTTGTAGTTTCCGAGATCTCAGCGTTCATACAGACAGACAGACGGACAGACAGACATGGCTAGATCGATTCGCCTAGTGATCCTGATCAAGAATATATATACGCAAAAGCTTCCTTCTAGCTGTTACATACTTTTCCACAAATACAATATACCCTTTTACTCTAGGAGTAACGGGTATAAATACACATAACTATTTTTATAGTTACGTAACAATCTTCATTGGTCAATTTTACCAATCAAATTTTTTTGTGGGTAGTCGCCTTCGCACTCTCCTGCTGCGCTTCGTCACTACGTGGACTGCCGTCCACAGTTATAGCTGACATATGAGAGATCAGAAACGTAATGCCAAAATAATAAAGAAGCAAAGCAGCTAAAATTTTGATTGTTGTAACATTTACGCAAGTAAATCTAAATTTATTATTATTATTATTTATTGTTTTGGCTTCCTAACGCTACAAGTTGCATAACTTATAAATTACTGCGCTAGTCACAACGGATAATCAATTTTATATTCGAACAATATTGGTTCTTAAATCTAATGACATACATTTTACATTAATTATTGAAAGTACAGAATGACAAATATAGTTAAGTCGAATTAAAAAGAACAAAGGAAGAAGTTTTGGGGATAAGTCGCTATGTTAAGATAGGATACTACAGCTTATAGCAAACTGGAGCTGCTATTTTTTAGGTGTGAAAGAAGTTTTGTCTTAAATAGAGGTGCGCTCCTAGTTTCTTTTATGTAATTGGGAAGTTCATTCCACGTTCTAATCGCATTAACAAAAAATTGTCTATTTGAGAGCAGAAACCTGTGTCGGATGCATATAATATTCTTTGTTCTTGTAGATCTGGAGAATTGTAGTTTTTCAAATAAGTATGATGGCTCTCTGGTGTATATAACTTTGTGTAAAAAGATTATTGTTCGGCTTTTAATATAATCTGCCAAGCTAAGGTTAAATATTTTGTAAGCAAATTAAGTTACATGGTTGGATCTATGCAAATTAAATATAAAACGCGCAATACTATTGTATGCTATTTTCAGTTTATGTTGGCTTGCAAAATCACAATTTGCATAGATCTCTAGACCATAGAAGAGTGTGGGTATTAGACAAGACTTCGCAATAAGTAGACGCACAGTAACAGGTAAGGAACATTTAACTAGTGACAAGGATCTTATTAGCCCATATGTTTTGCCTATCGCTTTATTTACGTGGTCATCCCAGTTCAATGTTCTATTGAATGTGATACCCAGATTATTGGCGGTTTCCACGTACTCAATTGGTGTGTTATTTATCATCAGGGGGCTTAGTGTATTATTGCATAACTTCTTTTTAAAAATGATCAAGCACTTTGATTTTGATGGATTGATGGCGAGACCGTTGTTAATTGCCCATTTATTTACTTTACCAAGCTCCATTCTACAAATATCTAAACACTCACTAATTCTATTTGAGGGACGACTAACATACATGTGGACATCATCAGCATATAAATGGACACTACATGTCGACAACACAGACGGAAGATCATTTATATAGAGGGTGAATAATAGTGGTCCGAGAACCGAACCGTGGGGTACACCACGCTTCAGATACGCAAACGAAGAACAAATATTTGACGATACAACATATTGGCGACGGTTTTTAAGATATGAACACATAAGTTTGACGGCAGTATTAGAAAAGAAATAAAAGTTTTTGAGTTTTGAGCACAGGATTTCATGATTCACTGTGTCGAACGCTTTGCTGTAGTCCAGCAGCAGTAAGAAGGTGACATAAGAGTTGTCCGTCTGTTGACGAATATCTTCTGTTATTTTTAAGATGGCTGATATGCAGCTACGATTTTTCCTAAATCCAGATTGATGATCATTAAGGAGGCTGTTGACAGATATAAAATTATTTATTTGTGATGCGACAATATTTTCAAACACCTTCGAGAGGTATGGAAGAATAGATATGGGGCGGTATTCTTTGCTTGCTTTGGGTATTGGGATAATTTTGGCGGTTTTCCAGCAATCCGGGAACGTAGACGTGGTAAGGGCCGTGTTACATGTGTGCGTAAGGTACGGGATAAGTTTAGGAAGTAGAATTTTTACAAATTTAGGATGAATATCGTCAGGCCCAACTGCGTTAGACTTAACTTTAAGAATATTATCTAAGACATCACATTGGTCAACACACATAAATCTAAACCTAGTATCACAGATGTTTTCAGGTACTGAATTCAGGTACGTGTTGGTTGTGACCTCAGGAACAGTGCAGTCTGCTAATTTTAAGTTAGATCCTGTGATGTCTTTTGTTTACCTATCCCTAGAGCTTTAATTTGTTTCCATGTTTGACTCGAAGAGGTTGCATTTTTAAATCTTTGCCTAAAAAAGTGTGATTTTGCAGAATCGATTAGTTTGGTAACCGTTTTTCGTGCCGTTACAAACGTGCTGTGGTGCTGCGGTGTCTTGTATCTTTTCCACTTCTGGTATGCTTCATTTCGTTTTCTAATTGCCAATTTTATATTATTACTAAACCATGGTTTTTCGGACGGTCGAATTGTTTTACTTTTGACTGGAACAAAACTATCGTATAAGTGGCTAATATTATGTTGAAGAAGGTTGAGTTGAAGATCAACTGTTGGAAGACTGTAAATATTGTCCCATATACACTGGTCAAATGCTTCGCTCAGCAGTATATAGTTAATATTCTTAAAATCACGGTAAACTATTGTATGGTCAGTGTAGTTAAGGTCAAAATTATAGGTGAGGTATATAAGGTCATGTTTTGAAAAGGACGGAACGATTAGCTGATCATACAAACATATATTATTAACATCACTCACAAAAAACAAATCTTATAATGTGTTACGTGTTCTGCTGAAGTGGGTTGGAAATAAGAGATTCACTGGTTTCAGACCTAGCGATTCCATGTACCTGGTAAGATGAGATTCGCTCAGAATATCACTATTAAGATCGCCCGCAAGGATTACATCAGTAAAGTTTACTGTAATATCTGACAGAAGATTGATAAGATCATCATAATTTGTGTTACAATGCGGACGATAAATGCAGCCAATTAATAGATTTTTCTGCATTATCGGGTTATGTAATTCAAGAAAAATATATTCTATTGCACTGTTTATTGTGTGTTGACAAATAATTTTGGCTTTTAATTTTTTGTTTACATATATTGCTACTCCTCCCCCATGACTAACACGATCAGAACGGTACACATTATATCCATTATATCGATATTAGCACATCACACAGACTCTGGACAAACCATGTTTCAGACACACATATAACATCAATTTCCGAATTTACAAACATATACCTAAACTCTTCAATTTTCTTTGGCAGGCTTTGGGCATTTATATGACAAATCTTGAGACCAGGTTTCTGCTTTGCCAGGATGCGCAGAATGACTATTTGCTGATAGATTATTCAAGTTTTCTTCCATTGGTAATAGTTATACCCGTTACTCGTAGAGTAAAAGGGTATATTGTATTCGTGCAAAAGTATGTAACAGGGAGAAGGAAGCTTTTCCGACCCTATAAAGTATATATATTCTTGATCAGGATCACTAGCCGAGTCGAACTAGCCATGTCCGTCTGTCCGTCTGTCCGTCTGTATGAACGCTGAGATCTCGGAAACTACAAAAGCTAGAGGATTGGCATTTTGCATGTAGATTCTTGGAGTTCCTACGCAGCGCAAGTTTGTTTCAAACAGGTGCCACGCCCCCTCTAACGCCCACAATCGCCCTACACCATTTTTTGAAAGGTGTCTGGCGCCCACAACTTTAAAGATTTCGGAAAAGTAAAAATCCAATTTTATTCTGTTTATCAATACCTATCGAATTGTAGAAGAAATTTTTCAAATCGGACAATCCATTAAAAAGTTATGAGCAAAAAATGAAACAGCCACTAGATGGCGCTAGTAGCTTTGACGCGTGCATATATTAATCTCTCTCCCACTCCCTTTAGCTGAGTAACGGGTATCTAATAGTCGAAGTACTCGACTATAGCGTTCTCTCTTGTTTTAAATATCAAAATAGAATAACAAGGACTACACACCAGACAAGAAAATTAATTTTGGGAAGAAGAAGAAAATCTTATTTTGGCTATAACTTTTGAACGGAGCGTCGGATTTTGACAAATGACCCCTCATTCGACGGGTATTTTCAAAAGGAATACAACTTAAACATTGCGAGGGGGCATTTATCCCCACCGGCCCCAACAGCTCCAAATTTCGAAATTTTCACTTTTTCACTTTCACCGCTCTCTCTCCCAAGCCAATTGATTTTCTTAAAGTCTTGGTATGCAATCCTTTAAGTTTTTGCAATACCTTTCGATTGATGTATTACTCATTACGATCGGACTATCACAGCAGATTTTCAATTTTGCGGCTATATAATAGTAGTCGCCTTCGCACACTCTCCTGGTGCGCTTCGTCACTACATGGACTGCCGTCCATAGTGATAGTACACACAAAAAAAAACTTTTTAAAATCAACTGTTATAATTGTCAAACAGTCCCCAACCACAAAAATTGTCAATTCTACAAATTAAATAGTTACTTTCACAACAACAAATACACACAATTAGCAAAGACACACACCCAAAGCAAAAACAAACAAGAGAGAACGCTACAGTCGGGTGCCCCGACTATCGGATACCCGTTACTCACCTAAGGGGAGTGCGAGGGAGATGGCGATATAAAACTTTGATCGGGCATAACTTTTTAACGAACGGTCCGATTTGACAAATTTCTTCTACATTTCGATAGGTATAACTAAACACAACAAAATTGCATTTATACTTATTTATCTTTAAAAATGTGGGCGCGAGACACATTTTAAAATCGTTTGTGGGCGATTGTGGGCGTTAGAGGGGGCGTGGCGCTCGGTTGAAATAAACATGCGCTGCGTAGGAAGCCAAAGAATATGTGTAGGTAATCCCAACTTTCTAGTTTTTGTAGTTTCCGAGATCTCAGCGTTCATACAGACAGACAGACGGACAGACAGACATGGCTAGATCGACTCGCCTAGTGATCCTGATCAAGAATATATATACGCAAAAGCTTCCTTCTAGCTGTTACATACTTTTCCACAAATACAATATACCCTTTTACTCTACGAGTAACGGGTATAAATACACATAACTATTTTTATAGTTACGTAACAATCTTCATTGGTCAATTTTACCAATCAAATTTGTTTGTGGGTAGTCGCCTTCGCACTCTCCTGCTGCGCTTCGTCACTACGTGGACTGCCGTCCACAGTTATAGCTGACATATGAGAGATCAAAAACGTAATGCCAAAATAATAAAGAAGCAAAGCAGCTAAAATTTTGATTGTTGTAACATTTACGCAAGTAAATCTAAATTTATTATTATTATTATTATTTATTGTTTTGGCTTCCTAACGCTACAAGTTGCATAACTTATAAATTACTGCGCTAGTCACAACGGATAATCAATTTTATATTCGAACAATATTGGTTCTTAAATCTAATGACATACATTTTACATTAATTATTGAAAGTACAGAATGACAAATATAGTTAAGTCGAATTAAAAAGAACAAAGGAAGAAGTTTTGGGGATAAGTCGCTATGTTAAGATAGGATAATACAGCTTATAGCAAACTGGAGCTGCTATTTTTTAGGTGTGAAAGAAGTTTTGTCTTAAATAGAGGTGCGCTCCTAGTTTCTTTTATGTAATTGGGAAGTTCATTCCACGTTCTAATCGCATTAACAAAAAATTGTCTATTTGAGAGCAGAAACCTGTGTCGGATGCATATAATATTCTTTGTTCTTGTAGATCTGGAGAATTGTAGTTTTTCAAATAAGTATGATGGCTCTCTGGTGTATATAACTTTGTGTAAAAAGATTATTGTTCGGCTTTTAATATAATCTGCCAAGGTATTTATCATCAGGGGGCTTAGTGTATTATTGCATAACTTCTTTTTAAAAATGATCAAGCACTTTGATTTTGATGGATTGATGGCGAGACCGTTGTTATTTGCCCATTTATTTACTTTACCAAGCTCCATTCTACAAATATCTAAACACTCACTAATTCTATTTGAGGGACGACTAACATACATGTGGACATCATCAGCATATAAATGGACACTACATGTCGACAACACAGACGGAAGATCATTTATATAGAGGGTGAATAATAGTGGTCCGAGAACCGAACCGTGGGGTACACCACGCTTCAGATACGCAAACGAAGAACAAATATTTGACGATACAACATATTGGCGACGGTTTTTAAGATATGAACACATAAGTTTGACGGCAGTATTAGAAAAGAAATAAAAGTTTTTGAGTTTTGAGCACAGGATTTCATGATTCACTGTGTCGAACGCTTTGCTGTAGTCCAGCAGCAGTAAGAAGGTGACATAAGAGTTGTCCGTCTGTTGACGAATATCTTCTGTTATTTTTAAGATGGCTGATATGCAGCTACGATTTTTCCTAAATCCAGATTGATGATCATTAAGGAGGCTGTTGACAGATATAAAATTATTTATTTGTGATGCGACAATATTTTCAAACACCTTCGAGAGGTATGGAAGAATAGATATGGGGCGGTATTCTTTGCTTGCTTTGGGTATTGGGATAATTTTGGCGGTTTTCCAGCAATCCGGGAACGTAGACGTGGTAAGGGCCGTGTTACATGTGTGCGTAAGGTACGGGATAAGTTTAGGAAGTAGAATTTTTACAAATTTAGGATGAATATCGTCAGGCCCAACTGCGTTAGACTTAACTTTAAGAATATTATCTAAGACATCACATTGGTCAACACACATAAATCTAAACCTAGTATCACAGATGTTTTCAGGTACTGAATTCAGGTACGTGTTGGTTGTGACCTCAGGAACAGTGCAGTCTGCTAATTTTAAGTTGAGTTCATCTATGTCAACATCTAGATCCTGTGATGTCTTTTGTTTACCTATCCCTAGAGCTTTAATTTGTTTCCATGTTTGACTCGAAGAGGTTGCATTTTTATCGGACAATCCATTAAAAAGTTATGAGCAAAAAATGAAACAGCCACTAGATGGCGCTAGTAGCTTTGACGCGTGCATATATTAATCTCTCTCCCACTCCCTTTAGCTGAGTAACGGGTATCTAATAGTCGAAGTACTCGACTATAGCGTTCTCTCTTGTTTTAAATATCAAAATAGAATAACAAGGACTACACACCAGACAAGAAAATTAATTTTGGGAAGAAGAAGAAAATCTTATTTTGGCTATAACTTTTGAACGGAGCGTCGGATTTTGACAAATGACCCCTCATTCGACGGGTATTTTCAAAAGGAATACAACTTAAACATTGCGAGGGGGCATTTATCCCCACCGGCCCCAACAGCTCCAAATTTCGAAATTTTCACTTTTTCACTTTCACCGCTCTCTCTCCCAAGCCAATTGATTTTCTTAAAGTCTTGGTATGCAATCCTTTAAGTTTTTGCAATACCTTTCGATTGATGTATTACTCATTACGATCGGACTATCACAGCAGATTTTCAATTTTGCGGCTATATAATAGTAGTCGCCTTCGCACACTCTCCTGGTGCGCTTCGTCACTACATGGACTGCCGTCCATAGTGATAGTACACACAAAAAAAAACTTTTTAAAATCAACTGTTATAATTGTCAAACAGTCCCCAACCACAAAAATTGTCAATTCTACAAATTAAATAGTTACTTTCACAACAACAAATACACACAATTAGCAAAGACACACACCCAAAGCAAAAACAAACAAGAGAGAACGCTACAGTCGGGTGCCCCGACTATCGGATACCCGTTACTCACCTAAGGGGAGTGCGAGGGAGATGGCGATATAAAACTTTGATCGGGCATAACTTTTTAACGAACGGTCCGATTTGACAAATTTCTTCTACATTTCGATAGGTATAACTAAACACAACAAAATTGCATTTATACTTATTTATCTTTAAAAATGTGGGCGCGAGACACATTTTAAAATCGTTTGTGGGCGATTGTGGGCGTTAGAGGGGGCGTGGCGCTCGGTTGAAATAAACATGCGCTGCGTAGGAAGCCAAAGAATATGTGTAGGTAATCCCAACTTTCTAGTTTTTGTAGTTTCCGAGATCTCAGCGTTCATACAGACAGACAGACGGACAGACAGACATGGCTAGATCGACTCGCCTAGTGATCCTGATCAAGAATATATATACGCAAAAGCTTCCTTCTAGCTGTTACATACTTTTCCACAAATACAATATACCCTTTTACTCTACGAGTAACGGGTATAAATACACATAACTATTTTTATAGTTACGTAACAATCTTCATTGGTCAATTTTACCAATCAAATTTGTTTGTGGGTAGTCGCCTTCGCACTCTCCTGCTGCGCTTCGTCACTACGTGGACTGCCGTCCACAGTTATAGCTGACATATGAGAGATCAAAAACGTAATGCCAAAATAATAAAGAAGCAAAGCAGCTAAAATTTTGATTGTTGTAACATTTACGCAAGTAAATCTAAATTTATTATTATTATTATTATTTATTGTTTTGGCTTCCTAACGCTACAAGTTGCATAACTTATAAATTACTGCGCTAGTCACAACGGATAATCAATTTTATATTCGAACAATATTGGTTCTTAAATCTAATGACATACATTTTACATTAATTATTGAAAGTACAGAATGACAAATATAGTTAAGTCGAATTAAAAAGAACAAAGGAAGAAGTTTTGGGGATAAGTCGCTATGTTAAGATAGGATAATACAGCTTATAGCAAACTGGAGCTGCTATTTTTTAGGTGTGAAAGAAGTTTTGTCTTAAATAGAGGTGCGCTCCTAGTTTCTTTTATGTAATTGGGAAGTTCATTCCACGTTCTAATCGCATTAACAAAAAATTGTCTATTTGAGAGCAGAAACCTGTGTCGGATGCATATAATATTCTTTGTTCTTGTAGATCTGGAGAATTGTAGTTTTTCAAATAAGTATGATGGCTCTCTGGTGTATATAACTTTGTGTAAAAAGATTATTGTTCGGCTTTTAATATAATCTGCCAAGGTATTTATCATCAGGGGGCTTAGTGTATTATTGCATAACTTCTTTTTAAAAATGATCAAGCACTTTGATTTTGATGGATTGATGGCGAGACCGTTGTTATTTGCCCATTTATTTACTTTACCAAGCTCCATTCTACAAATATCTAAACACTCACTAATTCTATTTGAGGGACGACTAACATACATGTGGACATCATCAGCATATAAATGGACACTACATGTCGACAACACAGACGGAAGATCATTTATATAGAGGGTGAATAATAGTGGTCCGAGAACCGAACCGTGGGGTACACCACGCTTCAGATACGCAAACGAAGAACAAATATTTGACGATACAACATATTGGCGACGGTTTTTAAGATATGAACACATAAGTTTGACGGCAGTATTAGAAAAGAAATAAAAGTTTTTGAGTTTTGAGCACAGGATTTCATGATTCACTGTGTCGAACGCTTTGCTGTAGTCCAGCAGCAGTAAGAAGGTGACATAAGAGTTGTCCGTCTGTTGACGAATATCTTCTGTTATTTTTAAGATGGCTGATATGCAGCTACGATTTTTCCTAAATCCAGATTGATGATCATTAAGGAGGCTGTTGACAGATATAAAATTATTTATTTGTGATGCGACAATATTTTCAAACACCTTCGAGAGGTATGGAAGAATAGATATGGGGCGGTATTCTTTGCTTGCTTTGGGTATTGGGATAATTTTGGCGGTTTTCCAGCAATCCGGGAACGTAGACGTGGTAAGGGCCGTGTTACATGTGTGCGTAAGGTACGGGATAAGTTTAGGAAGTAGAATTTTTACAAATTTAGGATGAATATCGTCAGGCCCAACTGCGTTAGACTTAACTTTAAGAATATTATCTAAGACATCACATTGGTCAACACACATAAATCTAAACCTAGTATCACAGATGTTTTCAGGTACTGAATTCAGGTACGTGTTGGTTGTGACCTCAGGAACAGTGCAGTCTGCTAATTTTAAGTTGAGTTCATCTATGTCAACATCTAGATCCTGTGATGTCTTTTGTTTACCTATCCCTAGAGCTTTAATTTGTTTCCATGTTTGACTCGAAGAGGTTGCATTTTTAAATCTTTGCCTAAAAAAGTGTGATTTTGCAGAATCGATTAGTTTGGTAACCGTTTTTCGTGCCGTTACAAACGTGCTGTGGTGCTGCGGTGTCTTGTATCTTTTCCACTTCTGGTATGCTTCATTTCGTTTTCTAATTGCCAATTTTATATTATTACTAAACCATGGTTTTTCGGACGGCCGAATTGTTTTACTTTTGACTGGAACAAAACTATCGTATAAGTGGCTAATATTATGTTGAAGAAGGTTGAGTTGAAGATCAACTGTTGGAAGACTGTAAATATTGTCCCATATACACTGGTCAAATGCTTCGCTCAGCAGTATATAGTTAATATTCTTAAAATCACGGTAAACTATTGTATGGTCAGTGTAGTTAAGGTCAAAATTATAGGTGAGGTATATAAGGTCATGTTTTGAAAAGGACGGAACGATTAGCTGATCATACAAACATATATTATTAACATCACTCACAAAAAACAAATCTTATAATGTGTTACGTGTTCTGCTGAAGTGGGTTGGAAATAAGAGATTCACTGGTTTCAGACCTAGCGATTCCATGTCCCTGGTAAGATGATGCAATCCTTTAAGTTTTTGCAATACCTTTCGATTGGTGTATTACTCATTACGATCGGACTATCACAGCAGATTTTCAATTTTGCGGCTATATAATAGTAGTCGCCTTCGCACACTCTCCTGGTGCGCTTCGTCACTACATGGACTGCCGTCCATAGTGATAGTACACACAAAAAAAAACTTTTTAAAATCAACTGTTATAATTGTCAAACAGTCCCCAACCACAAAAATTGTCAATTCTACAAATTAAATAGTTACTTTCACAACAACAAATACACACAATTAGCAAAGACACACACCCAAAGCAAAAACAAACAAGAGAGAACGCTACAGTCGGGTGCCCCGACTATCGGATACCCGTTACTCACCTAAGGGGAGTGCGAGGGAGATGGCGATATAAAACTTTGATCGGGCATAACTTTTTAACGAACGGTCCGATTTGACAAATTTCTTCTACATTTCGATAGGTATAACTAAACACAACAAAATTGCATTTATACTTATTTATCTTTAAAAATGTGGGCGCGAGACACATTTTAAAATCGTTTGTGGGCGATTGTGGGCGTTAGATTGGGCGTGGCGCTCGGTTGAAATAAACATGCGCTGCGTAGGAAGCCAAAGAATATGTGTAGGTAATCCCAACTTTCTAGTTTTTGTAGTTTCCGAGATCTCAGCGTTCATACAGACAGACAGACGGACAGACAGACATGGCTAGATCGACTCGCCTAGTGATCCTGATCAAGAATATATATACGCAAAAGCTTCCTTCTAGCTGTTACATACTTTTCCACAAATACAATATACCCTTTTACTCTACGAGTAATGGGTATAAATACACATAACTATTTTTATAGTTACGTAACAATCTTCATTGGTCAATTTTACCAATCAAATTTTTTTGTGGGTAGTCGCCTTCGCACTCTCCTGCTGCGCTTCGTCACTACGTGGACTGCCGTCCACAGTTATAGCTGACATATGAGAGATCAAAAACGTAATGCCAAAATAATAAAGAAGCAAAGCAGCTAAAATTTTGATTGTTGTAACATTTACGCAAGTAAATCTAAATTTATTATTATTATTATTTATTGTTTTGGCTTCCTAACGCTACAAGTTGCATAACTTATAAATTACTGCGCTAGTCACAACGGATAATCAATTTTATATTCGAACAATATTGGTTCTTAAATCTAATGACATACATTTTACATTAATTATTGAAAGTACAGAATGACAAATATAGTTAAGTCGAATTAAAAAGAACAAAGGAAGAAGTTTTGGGGATAAGTCGCTATGTTAAGATAGGATAATACAGCTTATAGCAAACTGGAGCTGCTATTTTTTAGGTGTGAAAGAAGTTTTGTCTTAAATAGAGGTGCGCTCCTAGTTTCTTTTATGTAATTGGGAAGTTCATTCCACGTTCTAATCGCATTAACAAAAAATTGTCTATTTGAGAGCAGAAACCTGTGTCGGATGCATATAATATTCTTTGTTCTTGTAGATCTGGAGAATTGTAGTTTTTCAAATAAGTATGATGGCTCTCTGGTGTATTGATTATTATATAAAAAGATTATTGTTCGGCTTTTAATATAATCTGCCAAGGTATTTATCATCAGGGGGCTTAGTGTATTATTGCATAACTTCTTTTTAAAAATGATCAAGCACTTTGATTTTGATGGATTGATGGCGAGACCGTTGTTATTTGCCCATTTATTTACTTTACCAAGCTCCATTCTACAAATATCTAAACACTCACTAATTCTATTTGAGGGACGACTAACATACATGTGGACATCATCAGCATATAAATGGACACTACATGTCGACAACACAGACGGAAGATCATTTATATAGAGGGTGAATAATAGTGGTCCGAGAACCGAACCGTGGGGTACACCACGCTTCAGATACGCAAACGAAGAACAAATATTTGACGATACAACATATTGGCGACGGTTTTTAAGATATGAACACATAAGTTTGACGGCAGTATTAGAAAAGAAATAAAAGTTTTTGAGTTTTGAGCACAGGATTTCATGATTCACTGTGTCGAACGCTTTGCTGTAGTCCAGCAGCAGTAAGAAGGTGACATAAGAGTTGTCCGTCTGTTGACGAATATCTTCTGTTATTTTTAAGATGGCTGATGTGCAGCTACGATTTTTCCTAAATCCAGATTGATGATCATTAAGGAGGCTGTTGACAGATATAAAATTATTTATTTGTGATGCGACAATATTTTCAAACACCTTCGAGAGGTATGGAAGAATAGATATGGGGCGGTATTCTTTGCTTGCTTTGGGTATTGGGATAATTTTGGCGGTTTTCCAGCAATCCGGGAACGTAGACGTGGTAAGGGCCGTGTTAAATGTGTGCGTAAGGTACGGGATAAGTTTAGGAAGTAGAATTTTTACAAATTTAGGATGAATATCGTCAGGCCCAACTGCGTTAGACTTAACTTTAAGAATATTATCTAAGACATCACATTGGTCAACACACATAAATCTAAACCTAGTATCACAGATGTTTTCAGGTACTGAATTCAGGTACGTGTTGGTTGTGACCTCAGGAACAGTGCAGTCTGCTAATTTTAAGTTGAGTTCATCTATGTCAACATCTAGATCCTGTGATGTCTTTTGTTTACCTATCCCTAGAGCTTTAATTTGTTTCCATGTTTGACTCGAAGAGGTTGCATTTTTAAATCTTTGCCTAAAAAAGTGTGATTTTGCAGAATCGATTAGTTTGGTAACCGTTTTTCGTGCCGTTACAAACGTGCTGTGGTGCTGCGGTGTCTTGTATCTTTTCCACTTCTGGTATGCTTCATTTCGTTTTCTAATTGCCAATTTTATATTATTACTAAACCATGGTTTTTCGGACGGTCGAATTGTTTTACTTTTGACTGGAACAAAACTATCGTATAAGTGGCTAATATTATGTTGAAGAAGGTTGAGTTGAAGATCAACTGTTGGAAGACTGTAAATATTGTCCCATATACACTGGTCAAATGCTTCGCTCAGCAGTATATAGTTAATATTCTTAAAATCACGGTAAACTATTGTATGGACAGTGTAGTTAAGGTCAAAATTATAGGTGAGGTATATAAGGTCATGTTTTGAAAAGGACGGAACGATTAGCTGATCATACAAACATATATTATTAACATCACTCACAAAAAACAAATCTTATAATGTGTTACGTGTTCTGCTGAAGTGGGTTGGAAATAAGAGATTCACTGGTTTCAGACCTAGCGATTCCATGTACCTGGTAAGATGAGATTCGCTCAGAATATCACTATTAAGATCGCCCGCAAGGATTACATCAGTAAAGTTTACTGTAATATCTGACAGAAGATTGATAAGATCATCATAATTTGTGTTACAATGCGGACGATAAATGCAGCCAATTAATAGATTTTTCTGCATTATCGGGTTATGTAATTCAAGAAAAATATATTCTATTGCACTGTTTATTGTGTGTTGACAAATAATTTTGGCTTTTAATTTTTTGTTTACATATATTGCTACTCCTCCCCCATGACTAACACGATCAGAACGGTACACATTATATCCATTATATCGATATTAGCACATCACACAGACTCTGGACAAACCATGTTTCAGACACACATATAACATCAATTTCCGAATTTACAAACATATACCTAAACTCTTCAATTTTCTTTGGCAGGCTTTGGGCATTTATATGACAAATCTTGAGACCAGGTTTCTGCTTTGCCAGGATGCGCAGAATGACTATTTGCTGATAGATTATTCAAGTTTTCTTCCATTGGTAATAGTTATACCCGTTACTCGTAGAGTAAAAGGGTATATTGTATTCGTGCAAAAGTATGTAACAGGGAGAAGGAAGCTTTTCCGACCCTATAAAGTATATATATTCTTGATCAGGATCACTAGCCGAGTCGAACTAGCCATGTCCGTCTGTCCGTCTGTCCGTCTGTATGAACGCTGAGATCTCGGAAACTACAAAAGCTAGAGGATTGGCATTTTGCATGTAGATTCTTGGAGTTCCTACGCAGCGCAAGTTTGTTTCAAACAGGTGCCACGCCCCCTCTAACGCCCACAATCGCCCTACACCATTTTTTGAAAGGTGTCTGGCGCCCACAACTTTAAAGATTTCGGAAAAGTAAAAATCCAATTTTATTCTGTTTATCAATACCTATCGAATTGTAGAAGAAATTTTTCAAATCGGACAATCCATTAAAAAGTTATGAGCAAAAAATGAAACAGCCACTAGATGGCGCTAGTAGCTTTGACGCGTGCATATATTAATCTCTCTCCCACTCCCTTTAGCTGAGTAACGGGTATCTAATAGTCGAAGTACTCGACTATAGCGTTCTCTCTTGTTTTAAATATCAAAATAGAATAACAAGGACTACACACCAGACAAGAAATTTGGCTAACTACTAAATTAACAATGCGACTGATCCTAGACAAAAGACAAAAAGAAATTAAAGATATTAAACTAATTTCCAATCCTAATGTAGAAATAAAAAATATTTTAATTACGAAATGAATTATTCTCTAAAGCGGCATCTCTGCTTGAGTTAATTTCGCCCGCATCTCTACTCAGATCAGAAAGCTCATTAGAGCTTTGCACATAGTAAGCCTCTCCTCCGTCTATAGGCTTGACAAATACGTCTCCACGGCGAGTAAAGACGGCCGCAATCCGCCTTTGTTTTTTGAGTCGCATGGCATGTTTAAAAATTTCGTAATTTGTTTTTGTTAATTGCTCGTTTAAATATATACACTCACTCGCATATCTCTGCGTACACCACCAAAAAATGTCAAAATCAAACTTTGAACATTAATTGTTCGGCCATTTATGCATGTATTTTATTCATTCTTTTTTTAAACAAAACTATAGTTTATTGTCTTCATTGACGTAGTTTTTTAGAAATATTCAACAGGGGGTTATATTTTATTTTTAATTTTAAACTTAACACTACAAAAAAGTGTACGCGCAAAAGTCTGCGTACAGCTGTTCAAAGCCAAGTGGAATGCAAGAATGTGCGATTACCGTTAGGATTTTTGGCACCGATCTTGTGCAGATTGTCTATGCAAGTTATTTTGCGCAGTTGAAACTAAATTTGGGCATCGAGTTCATAAGAATTTCAACATGGAACAAAAAGGCAGAGAAATCTCAGTTGAGGAGCGAAAAATGATCATAAAATTCTTTATGGACGGAAAATCCTATAGGGAAATTGGAGCTCTTGTTGGTAGAGCCCATTCCTCCATCCAAAAAGTTATAAACAATTATAACTCGACTGGGAGTATCCAATCAAAACCTCGTTCTGGCCGCCCGCCCCTGCTAACCATTCGCGAGCAGAAGACTATTGTCAAGTCTATTCAGCTTAACCCGAGGACTACAGCTCATCAGGCCAAGCTTCAAATCGAGGAAAGTTTTTCCAAAACTGTTTCCGAGGAAACTGTACGGCGTGTGATTAAAAAGGCTGACTACCATAGCAGAGTCGCACGAAAGAAACCAATGATTTCTGAGGTCAACCGACAAAAACGTTTAACGTTCGCCAACGAGTACATTTCCAAGCCTCAAGACTTCTGGAACAAAGTAATATTTTCCGACGAAAGCAAATTCTGCATATTCGGAATCAAGGGAAAAGTCTTGGTGTGGCGGAAAAGCGGAGAAGCCTTCAAAAAAGAAAATTTAGTAGGCACGGTGAAACATGGAGGAAGCGGTATTATGGTGTGGGGGTGTATGGCGGCAAGCGGCGTGGGAAATTTGACGTTCATCGAGACAATAATGGATCAAGGACTATATATTAACATTTTAAAAAACAATTTGCAGCAAAGTGCTGAGAAATTGGGGCTGGAAAGTGAATATTGGTTCCAGCAAGATAACGACCCTAAGCACACTGCACAAAATACAAAGCTTTGGCTGCTGTATAATGTCAAAAATCAGCTGCGAACACCACCCCAGAGTCCGGATCTGAACCCAATCGAACATTTGTGGGATCTCCTTGAGAGAAAAATCCGAAAGCACACAATAACATCAAAAAAAATGCTCAAGGATGTAATTATAAAGGAATGGGGCAAAATCACTCCGGAGGAGACCAAAAAACTGGTCGACTCCATGCCGAAACGTCTTACGGAGGTACTCCAGAGGAAAGGATACCCTACAAGTTATTAAAAAGGATCTTCTTTTACGTTATAGTAAACTGTACGCAGACTTTTGCGCGTACACTTTTTTGTAGTCTTAAGTTTAAAATTAAAAATAAAATATAACCCCCTGTTGAATATTTCTAAAAAACTACGTCAATGAAGACAATAAACTATAGTTTTGTTTAAAAAAAGAATGAATAAAATACATGCATAAATGGCCGAACAATTAATGTTCAAAGTTTGATTTTGACATTTTTTGGTGGTGAACGCAGAGATATGCGAGTGAGTGTAAATGCCGGCGAGTCAAAACCAATCAACTGTAAGCTCAGCTGTGATTTGGTTGTTCGTCGGTGCACTCCAATCGCCCGCAGCAGCGCAGCTTTTTCGCGCACGTGATCCACTTTTATTATGATAATTGGATCAACAAGTGAGTTTCTTTGGCGCGGGCGGACTCGAAAAATAGACCTAACTCGCGGAGGAGGGGTCAGGTGTAGTGAAAAACAAAGGCGATTGAAAAGAGTGTTGAGATTTTCCCCCTCGACTTGCGGCACACCATGCCAGCGAAGGTTGCATGCAACATCCGCGACCTCCTGTGCATTGCTTTTCGCTGCCAGTTGAGCATCCAGTTCACACACTTGTTGTTTCAGTGTATTCACTTCTTTTGCCTCGGTTTCCAGCTCTCGCACTCGTTTCGTAAGATTGTTTATTTCGGTGTTCATTGCATCGAATTTGGCCTGTAGAGTGTTAAGAAAGCGGGCCTCGCTCTCTCGATACTCTGAGCCTAGTGACTCCCTTTGCTCCGCGAATTTATCATCGATCAGCTGCAAAAGTTCCATGTTAATTTCCTTCCGTTGACTCAAGAATTTTTCTTGAATTTGTTGCAGCAATTGTGTGTCCGACGTGCGAGCTACCTAGATTTCGGTACTGGGATTTTTCACTCCTTAGTCGCTTAGATGCACTCATAATGTTGTTGTTTTAATAAAATGTTTGTGTTTGAGTGATTTGTGTAATTGTATTAGTTATTGATTTGTGTGTGTTTTCTTTTCTTCTTCCCTCACAGTTTCGCACCAAAATAAATATGTTTTAAGTGTTTTTATACAAAAGTGTTGAGATTAGACGCACGATTTGACCGCTAAATGATCTCAGACCACAGGCGGTTTATAGTCCGATAAAAATTGTTTATGTTTTTAGATTTTTTTGGACTTATTGAGCTAGTGTTTCGGGAGCTCTGCGAAAACGCGACTTTTTGCTTTTCTCTTTCTTTCTATTTCTGTTAAAATCTTATTGTAAATGAATAGGAATGATCTGCAAGGGTATATAAGCTTCGGCTGGTCGAAGCTAGCTTCCTTTCTAACAATCTAATGCTGTTTTCACTATTTCCTCGTCCTAACCCCGGTGTAACCCATCAATACTCAACCTTCATGCCGAATTAATATAATTTTAACCACCTTAACAGCAGTGTTTCCTCTTCTTAGCCAACCCTATTCTAGTCTCTCCTGAAAAAACAACATTTCCTTACCATAACACCACTGTAATTCACCTTAACTTCACTTTATGTTAATAAAACTTGTTTGTCACTTTATCCCTCCTTATTTAGTCACCTTCACCCTTACATTCCTTTATCACTTTAGCCACAACTTAACCCCGCATTAACCACGCCTTCTTCTTTCCATCATATTGCCACCGTTCTGGTAGCCGAAATCTATAATAATCTATAATAATGCAGAGAACTAACTTTTGCGATTTTTTACCGCGATTCTTTACTTTTTCGACCTGATTCCTAGCACATAATACTTTCCTTCTTTCTGTTGCTGCTGGCGTCGATTTTGTTGTTCAGAAATCGTCAAAAAGAACAAAAAGCATGCAAGCAAAAACACCCAAAAAACTTTAAAAAAATTGTTAAAACAATATAAAAAACAAGAGAGAACGCTATAGTCGGGTGCCCGACTATCAGATGGAGATACAAAACTATGATCGCGCATATCTTTTTAACGAATGGTCCGATTTGAAAATTTTTTTTACGATAGGTATTGATAAACACAATTACACGGCATTTTTACTTTTCCGAAATCTTTAAAGGTGTGGGCGCCAGACACCTTTTAAAATCGTTTATGGCGATTGTGGGGCGATAGAGGGGGCGTGGCCCTCAGCTGAAACAAACTTGCGCTGCCTAGGAACTCCAAGAATCTGCATGTAACTTCCAATCTTCTAGCTTTTATAGTTTCCGAGATTTTAGCGTTCATACGGACGGACAGACAGACAGACGGACATGGCTAGATCGACTCGCTAGTGATCCTGATCAAGAATATATATACTCTATAGGGTCGGAAACGCTTCCTTCTCCCCGTTACATACTTTTGCACGAAACCGGACCATTCGTTAAAAAGTTATGCGTGATCAAAGTTTTATATCTCCATCTCCCTCGCACTCCCTTAAGTTGTGTAACGGGTATCTGATAGTCGGGGCACCCGATTCGTCCAAAGGGTTATGCAAATCTAAATCAGGTAATTCAATAATACAATGTAAATACATTTATAAACATGAATGGCTTCGGCAGTCTCAAAGGTTTGAATATGTTTGTACATGTGTGAAGGGTTAACCATTATTTGTAGCAGGTATTTCCGCAACCTGCTCCAATTATAAACCTGAAACACTTGTCGCAATTTGAAAAATCACTTTCCTCCTCGATTCTCATATTAGGTATAAAAACCACACAGAAACGCAGTAAATGGAGAGGAGCTGATCAGTTAGGCTTCACAAACGCTGGTCAACTTCTAGACTGGATTACAAACGGCAATGGGAAGAAGACGCTAGGACCAGATAACTCTAGCAATTTTCTCTTAAAAAATTGCAATATGCTGGTCCTTGGCCACCTTGCCAAGCTATTCAACCAATGTTACAATATTGGATACTGTCCTACCAGCTGGAAGTGTGGTCGAGTAATCCCGATACCAAAAAACAAGGCAAAGCCTGAAAGTCTTCAAGCCTATAGACCTATAACTATCCTTTCGGCTATAAGCCAACTCTTTGAAAAAACGTTATTTGCCCAAATAAAAAAGAATCTTGACGCAAACCAAATCCTTAAACCATACCAGTTCGGGTTTAGAGAAAATTCATCCGTAAGCCACTCCCTTGCAGTTGCCAATAATTATACCCGTTACTCGTAGAGTAAAAGGGTATATTGTATTCGTGCAAAAGTATGTAACAGGGAGAAGGAAGCTTTTCCGACCCTATAAAGTATATATATTCTTGATCAGGATCACTAGCCGAGTCGAACGCGCCACGCCCCCTCTAACGCCCTCAATCGCCCTACACCATTTTTTGAAAGGTGTCTGGCGCCTACACCATTAAAGATTTTGGAAAACTTAAAATGCAGTTTTATTGTGACTATCAATACCTATCGAAATGTAGATTTTTCAAATCGGACCATTCGTTAAAAAGTTATGCCCGATCAAATATTTTATATATCTATCTCCCTCGCACTCCCTTAGCTGAGTAACGGGTATCTGATAGTCGGGGCACCCGACTATAGCGTTCTCTCTTGTTTTATTTTGAAAAATCGTTCTCAAAAACGTGCCACAATAGCGTGTGCTCTTGATTTTGAAAAAGCTTTTGACACTGTGTGGACAAACGGGCTAATCTACAAGATGTCCCAAATCTTTAACTTCCCTTCAAATACTACACGGATAGTTAACAGCTATCTTACCCAAAGATCGTTTTTCGTCTGTAGCCCTGATGGCGCAGAACGCTCACTAATACGAAGAATAACCGCAGGGGTGCCTCAAGGCTCCATCTTAGCCCCTATGCTTTATAATATTTATTTAGCCGACATACCTGATTTTCAAAGAAGTCCAAATTCAACGTCGACCGCTTGCATTCAGCCCTTAATATATGCAGATGACATACTTCTATTGTCCTCAGGAGCTAGGATTGCTAGTGCAGAAACTGACTTAAATTTGTACTTAGACCAGCTAAGCATCTACTTTAAAAAATGGCGCCTAAAATTAAACGCTGTGAAATGTGAGGGTTGCTTTATCAAAGGTCAAAGAGTAAGTGAAATCTATCCGAACGCTCGGTCTTTTAAACCTAATATATTTATAAACAACACCACAAGAATTAAGATGAGCGCCGATCTTAAATATCTCGGTGTAACATATGACGAAAAACTAAACTTTAAAAGTCACATTGTGAATACCCTTAAGAAGGCCAAATTACAATTTAACAAAATTCACCAAATATTTGGTCCAATAAGCAAAAATGGGGCTGGCCCCAACTCGGAAATAGCAAAAGTCAAAGCACTTATCTATAAAAAACTTATTCAGCCAATCCTAGCATATGGGCACATTGGCTGGTTTAACGTAGAGTCAGGGCAAATGGAAAACTTGCGTCTTTATGAAAGAAAAATCCTACGCAGAACTATTGGTCCTGCTGCCAGGAACTTAATCACAAGGCACTATATAAATAACGCAGAGCTCTACAAACTAACAAAAACTAAACGAGTAGATATTCTTATATTTAACATAATAGAAAAATTCCTAGAAAATAATAAAAACAGCCAAAATGCTCCCATAAAAGAAAGCTTAAAACAAACAAGAATACCTTCCAACTACCCAACGAGTCATTTAACAATTAAAAACATAAAACACCTCAAAGAAATAGGCATAATACATGACATAAACCAAAATCTGATTTTTTACCACAGGCAGCGTTAATCCCTAAGTCCTGATGATTTAATCTATAATATAAATCAATAAACTTGTTTTCCTTATTAAATACATGCAGCATACATTATCCCATTATTCCCCTCATCCCTTCTTGTATATATCTCCTCACCTATTATTATTAGTTTATTTATTTAGTCTATAAGTCACAAAAACACCAAAATCTTTAATGAAATCTAGGTTTTTTTTCTCCATGGAGATTTTCCTAAAAGAATATATAAAAACACCAACATCTACAAACATAATATAGCAAATCAAAATTTAAAACTTAAAATATTAACCTCAAATGATACTCACGCCTTGATAAGCTTAAAGCATAAGGCAAAATACAAAGAATCTCATAATATAAGTAAGCTTGATTTTGTCAACCAAGACTGTACTATTTTTAAGGTGTCACCACTGTACTACCTCTATTTACCTAAGACAATAAACTTGAAACTTGAAACACGATTAGTCTATTTTGTTGTGAAAAGTGAAGTGAAAAGTTGTGCGCGCTATTTGAAAACGATTACAGTGTACCAGTATAATTGTGAACCGTGAATTAAAGCGAAGAAGCATCGTACGAAAGTCTGTGTGTTTTGTTCATCCTTGTGAATTTTGTTGACAGTCTTTTTTAAGACTTGCAAAATGTTGTGTAGTTTCATAAGTGTTGGTGCATAAGTGTGTTAAGTGTTGTGACTATTCACAAGGTTTCACAAGGAAAAAAAGTGAGTGGCGTTGTGATTTATTTTGCGCATCCTTGGTTGGTTACAGTGAGCATACACTCATAAAAATTTATTTCTCAATTTTAAAAATCTCGCCATTGAATCGGCTTACCCTTGAAAATGGGAAAAAAATTTCTTGAAATTAGAAAATTTGCCTTTAAATATAGAAAACCTTTCTTGATGGAAAAAATTCAAGAAATAATTTTTCTTGAAAATAGAAAAATGAAAATCTCATATGTTTGTTTTGCCGTCGCAGCCAAAACATTTTCTACGTATTTAATGGCGAAATCGCCTTTGAATATGTGAAAGAAATGTCCATTGAATATAAGAAAGTAGCCATTGACTTCCTTCGGCTACCGAATGTTGACGACAGAAAAAAACGAAGTAGGACGAAGAGCCTACTCGGCCCGACTACTACCCGGCTACCGACTTCTCTGATCATCCGAGCGTCAGTTGAGAAAAAAGATTCGTAAGTGATGGACGTGATTTTCAAGCGGATAAAGAGTGAAGCCTTTTCCAATTATTCAAAGGTATGTACATATATAATTTTTTGTATAGCGCGCATACAAATGTATGTATCTAATTAAAGAAAAAATTCGAAATCTCTTAACCAAGTTTTACACAAACTTAGTTGAATTGTTTTCTAGCTAAAAGCTACGTACATACATACATTTGTACATCTATTTGTAGATGTAGAGTTCTATAATAACTTCGCCTTATTACTTGCATTATATTTATTTTTCAGAGTGAAACATGTCGAAAAAAACCTCTAAAGTACCTGCAGTGAGAGCAGTTGCATCTGCCAAATAATTGGTTTGGCGAAGCTGTAATTTTGTTTTAAAACCTTCTAAGGTAAGTATATCAAAAAGAAAAAAATGTTGTATTTGTTTGACATAGGCATGTAAATATGTATGCAGGTACGCGATTCACCCGATCTGAAAACCGATTTTCAACCCTTCTATCTTTTGCTCCTCTCTCTCGCTTTCTTGACCGACGTTTCTCTCTACTACTTCTTCAAACTGTCATGATCTGGCCTGCTTACATTCGGTCTTCCTTCGCTCGTACGTGTCTCTCCCGTGTCTCTCTCTCTGAACTTCGATTTTCAACCCCCATCGAGTTCTATCTGTTCTATCCTTGCCTCTCTCTCTCGGTCTTTTGACCAACGTGTTTGTATTTTGGCTATTATTAACTTAAATTTCAAAAAATGTTGTGTATCTAAAAATAAATATTTTATATCCCAATAACTCTTTTTTTCCCAGATGAATGAATGCGAATATATACTGAGTTTTGTGACCACCTTTTGTCATATGAAGTTCAAAAGGCCATGGGGTATACAATAGTTAAATTATGTGAATTAAATACACCACCAATAATAACTCATATGCTAATATGCAACAATTTGATAATTAAAAATGTTTAAATGTTAAGTGTTAAATGTTTCAAATGTAATTAAATAAAATATGAAATATCAAAAAAAAACGAAGTTATATTTTATTTTATATTTCAGAGTTAATGTAAAACTTCCATTCAAGAAATATTATTTCTTAAATCAAGAAATACAATTTCTTGAAAGAAATTTTAAATTTTTTACCAAGAAAGAATCCACCTGTAAAACAAGAATTTATTTTCTTGTTTTAAGAAATATTTTTCCTTGTTTGAAAGGTGCCTTTTTAAAAAACCATTTCTTGTTTTAAGAAGTTTAATTTCTTGAAACAAGAAAGAAACCACCTTTGAAACAAGAATCGCCTTTCTTGTTTCAAGAAATATTTTTTCTTCTTTTAATGGTGGCTTTCCAAAAAACCTTTTCTTGTTTTAAGAAAATTAATTTCTTGTTTCAAGAAATTTTTTTTCTGGTTTTAAAGGTGCCTTTCAAAAAAAACATTTCCTAAAACAAAGGTGAGGTCGCCTTTGGCAAAAATTCAAGAAAGAATTTCCTTGATTTAATTGAAATTCTTCGATTTTTTTTTATGAGTGTAGGGAATTGTTCTGCTCACCCGCTGCCCTCACGTATACTGTAAAACTACGGTCTGCATCTAATAAGTGACGCGCTTGAATGGATTAACGAGATTCCTACTGTCCCTATCTATCATGTTCCTCTTAAGGTAGCCAACTGAATCGGACGTGTTTTTGTCGTGCTCCTGACGGTCGGTTGTTTTTGGTGGTTATTTCGCGAGTTCAGCGCAGCTGCTGATGCTGCTACCGCAGCTGCTACTGATGCACCGGATACCGCTGCCGCCGCTGGACATGGAAGCGAGGTCGTTGTCCCCTCACCCTCACCCGCTGTTCATAAGTCGCACGACTTCGCCATGGAAGTAGTAAGGGAAGGATCAGGTCGCATCGCTGCAGAGCTAGCGGCGATCAGGGAGGACCTTATGTTGTTCTCCGCGAGCCGGTTCCCACCGAGTGCGCTTAAGGAGGTGCTAAGGATTACAGCCAGGTTTGAGGGCTCTAAATGTCCGGAACGCCGTGCTGGAAGACCGCCACAAGCAGTCGGTGAAGACGCTGCCGTTGCCACCTCAACGACCCGTCGCTGCTGCCGTCACCGCGCCGCTCTCTTACGCAGCCGCTTACCCATGCCTGCCAACGTCTTTGCAGCACCGGTCCCACTGCCGCGGAAACCGCGTGAAACTTGGTCGGCAGTTGTGCTCCAGCTCTGGGAGTTCGAGTGCACGAGCTGCGGGAGCTGAAGAGAGGCGGCGCAATTATTCATCAGGCGGAGATGACGAAGGTCGTTGCCTCTGCGAAGTTCAAATTAGCGTCGGTGACTTTAGCGGCGATAGTGGAACGGTGGAATCTGGAACATGGGCCAATTTTTTTTTTTGATTTCTGGGGCTTCTGGGGGCCGAATCAAAAAATGTTAAATGCAAAATTGTTTAGAATGAAATTATCTATCGATCTAAGTAATTCGCAATTCTGCACAATGTTCAGAAGTATGAAAAAAATGCTTTCGAAAAATCAGAGCGTGCTCCACCATGCACGCTAGCTTACCTTAAAGGTCGTCTTTCGAAGAACATATAAGGAAAATTGCATCAAAAAATTATCGTCAGTTTTTGAGTTAATCAGTTAACAGTGGACCAACCTCTGAATCCGCCCATACAAAAAAAGTCCTTAAAAATCAATTTATAATTAGTTTTTTTCATAAGTTTTTTCACAAATCGTGCTCCACAATTTCGAGTTTATAGGATGATGGGGGTTTATTTAGTAATGTTTCTGGAAATCGGGTGCGCCATGTTTTCATCGCTAACTTAAAATTTATTATTGCTCCTTTCACAGAGCGTGCTCCATGTTGCACGGTATCCTGCAAAATTGCTAATTAAACAATCTAACTATAGTAAAAGTTTCATTAAATTATTATCGTCAGTTTTCGAGATATTCGTCAAAATGTTTAGCTGTATGGGCAAATACCCCCAACGGCCATCGGGTGCGTCATGTTTATATTTCTGCACTTAGTGTAGACACTAACCATACTAATAAATCGATAGTCATTCGATATTTGGCGCTACATAGCACTAGCCATTTATATATTCTACTAAGCTATAATATTTGTAATATCTCGCCCACTAAAGATCGTTCGTAGCTGATCATTTTGACGAAAATCGGTTCAGCCGTTCCCGATATATTGTCTCTTTTACTCTTAATTGCCGAAATACGCAGTTTTTACTATGCAGCCCTCATTATATCGCGGAACTTACGAAACAGTCTAGCAGCACTATAATTGTATAATATAATTGTACCATACTGCTGACGTTGTTTTTGTGAGAACTGTGTTCGGAAATCGTTCGGCGGTCCGAACTCCCGAAGCAAACAAAAACAACGTGCTGCCAATTAGGCCCCCGCAACCTTGAAATCTAACAAAAAAAATCATATAAATACAACCGTGGGTCAAAAAAAAAACCAAAATACCTTACTGATTATACGGCATAGCTCCACACTCTAAGCAAAAACGGATCCGATTGCATAATCGGTGCGGATCAATTAATTAAGTGCCCCAACCGGAAGTCGTTTGGGGCTCATCTCCTGGGGTTTTAAAGATTTCCATAAATAAAGCTTAAAATAAAAATGTTGGTGTTTGGCGACCTTTTTGATGAAATCAAACAATTGGTTTGGCTGGCTCGAGGTCTGGGTGCTTTTATTTTTGCGTTTTTTCCCAATATATTTCGATCTCCTCCGGAGATCGTCTTCAGGGGCTACATATATTAACAATAATTACGTTTAATGACATGAAAAACATTTTAAACCTTGTTTATACCTACAATGCTTTTAAATCAAAGCGCACGACGTCCGTTCTGTCCGCCGTGGAGTTTTAAACTGATTTTGTTCTTTTCTAACAAGTGTCTGTATATATGTCCGCAATTGTCTGTGTCTGTTTTAAAGTTGAGCCTAATGTTTGTAGGTGTGTTTATAATGTGAAGCATTTCTATTGTGAGTCGTTTGTTGTAATGCTCTTCTTGTTGTAATATGCTCACTGCATTGAAGTCTGGCCTGTGACCGGTACTTTTACAGTGTGTCGCGAGTGCTGTTTTTTGGCTATTTATTTCGTGTATTTTGTTCATGTCCGATCGATGTCCAGAGATTCTCGTTTTTAATTTACATTTCGTCGTGCCAACATATACTTTATCACAGTTTGTATTTTTGTCTCCTGCACAAGGAATCTTGTAAATCAAATTATTTTTGTCTAATTTGTCTATTTTGTTTTTCATGTTAGAGAAGAAAATATTCGTTGTTTGGGCTGGTTTGTGTGCTATTCTGATGTTTTCTTTGTCATATATGTTCGACGATTTTAGTCTGTCGGAGAATCCAGGTACATATATCACAGATTTGTAAGTTCTAGGTTTGTCTATATCTATTTTGTTATTCTCTTCCTCGTAATATGCTTGTGTCATTTTATGTATTATTGCGTTTGGAAAGTCATTGTTTTTAAGGATTGTCCAAATTCGCATCCTGTTTTTCTCGTGGAATACTTCGTCGCTGGTGTCTAAAATTCTTCTAATTTGATTTTTTGCTGTGTTTATAATCATGTTACGGGGGTGCTTGGAGTGGTAATTAATTATTCTGCCTGATGATGTTGGTTTTTGGTACCAATCTAATTTTGAGTCTAAAAACTGTAATTTATCCTCTACTTCCATTTCCATTGTGAATTTTATGTCCTTGTGATATGAGTTTAATGTGTCCAATGTTTTTTGGACGTCCTCTTTCTTCACTATAGCAAATAGATCGTCCACATATTTGCTAAGTAGCCTCGTGTTTTGAACTCTGGCAAGTACTTCTTCCATTATGATGTCCGCTATAATTGGTGATGCCGGGGATCCCATCGATAGTCCTTTAAGTTGTGTGTAAATGTTGTCTTCATATCTGAAGTACCTGTTTTCCGTTATGCAGAACCGTAATATTTCTACAAACAATTTCTTTGGTATGCTAGTGAATTCTTCAATTGTTTTCCATTTTGATTGTATTACCTGTATGGCTAAGTCGGTGGGTATACTAGGAAACAACGATACAACATCAAACGATACAAGACATTCATCGTCACATATATACGTATCATTGACTCTGACTTTAAACTCTATTGCACTTTTAACGTTGAACGAAGATTTTGTTGTCAAGTTTTTTAAAATGTTGGACATGAATTTACAGAGATTATAGCTAGGCGAATTTATCATCGAGCAAATTGGTCTCAAAGGCAATCTATGGAGTACCAAAAATCCACAAACCTGACATGCCTCTGAGACCAATTTGCTCGATGATAAATTCGCCTAGCTATAATCTCTGTAAATTCATGTCCAACATTTTAAAAAACTTGACAACAAAATCTTCGTTCAACGTTAAAAGTGCAATAGAGTTTAAAGTCAGAGTCAATGATACGTATATATGTGACGATGAATGTCTTGTATCGTTTGATGTTGTATCGTTGTTTCCTAGTATACCCACCGACTTAGCCATACAGGTAATACAATCAAAATGGAAAACGATTGAAGAATTCACTAGCATACCAAAGAAATTGTTTGTAGAAATATTACGGTTCTGCATAACGGAAAACAGGTACTTCAGATATGAAGACAACATTTACACACAACTTAAAGGACTACCGATGGGATCCCCGGCATCACCAATTATAGCGGACATCATAATGGAAGAAGTACTTGCCAGAGTTCAAAACACGAGGCTACTTAGCAAATATGTGGACGATCTATTTGCTATAGTGAAGAAAGAGGACGTCCAAAAAACATTGGACACATTAAACTCATATCACAAGGACATAAAATTCACAATGGAAATGGAAGTAGAGGATAAATTACCGTTTTTAGACTCATTGGTATGCAAAGTGAACAATACGATAAAATTAGATTGGTACCAAAAACCAACATCATCAGGCAGAATAATTAATTACCACTCCAAGCACCCCCGTAACATGATTATAAACACAGCAAAAAATCAAATTAGAAGAATTTTAGACACCAGCGACGAAGTATTCCACGAGAAAAACAGGATGCGAATTTGGACAATCCTTAAAAACAATGACTTTCCAAACGCAATAATACATAAAATGACACAAGCATATTACGAGGAAGAGAATAACAAAATAGATATAGACAAACCTAGAACTTACAAATCTGTGATATATGTACCTGGATTCTCCGACAGACTAAAATCGTCGAACATATATGACAAAGAAAACATCAGAATAGCACACAAACCAGCCCAAACAACGAATATTTTCTTCTCTAACATGAAAAACAAAATAGACAAATTAGACAAAAATAATTTGATTTACAAGATTCCTTGTGCAGGAGACAAAAATACAAACTGTGATAAAGTATATGTTGGCACGACAAAATGTAAATTAAAAACGAGAATCTCTGGACATCGATCGGACATGAACAAAATACACGAAATAAATAGCCAAAAAACAGCACTCGCGACACACTGTAAAAGTACCGGTCACAGGCCAGACTTCAATGCAGTGAGCATATTACAACAAGAAGAGCATTACAACAAACGACTCACAATAGAAATGCTTCACATTATAAACACACCTACAAACATTAGGCTCAACTTTAAAACAGACACAGACAATTGCGGACATATATACAGACACTTGTTAGAAAAGAACAAAATCAGTTTAAAACTCCACGGCGGACAGAACGGACGTCGTGCGCTTTGATTTAAAAGCATTGTAGGTATAAACAAGGTTTAAAATGTTTTTCATGTCATTAAACGTAATTATTGTTAATAATCCTTATAAGCGAAATTTAAAAAATCCTTTCTTAGTGTACACCTCCTCTAACACACGATTTAGACCTAATTTTTTCCAGAATTTTAGGTCTTATGGTTTGGGCTGGGGGAACATGACGCAAATCGACATCTACTCTTTTATAGTAATTCTCGATAATGTTGACTTGAGTGCAATTTCATATCAATTTTTTTTCAACAAATAATATGAAATAAGATCAAAATAATATTTATTCATGGTAGAATGATATGACAAAACTTGATCTTTAAAAAGATCAAATTAACTAGCACTTATCAATTTGATATTTTGTCATATTTTTTCTGTGTACTACCAGCAATAGAAATAAGACTTTTGGGGAAGTTTTATCCCGATAGCTTTAAAACTGAGAGACTAGTTCGTATAGAAACCCTCTGCAAGGGTATAAAGATAAATAAAGTTCGAATAAAGCATTATCCTTACTGCGAGCCAAATTTTGGATCCGGCGGTCCAGGATTAGTTGAATGAGATAAGCTAGATATAGTAGTACAAAAACAGTAGCCTCATACCACTTGACCAGCGAGTCCCACAATACAATCGTGAGGGAGGCGATGGCAACGAGGTACCAAATTGTATCTCTCGTTATCGGCCACCAATCCAGCTTGCTCTGCTAAAATGGAAAATAAGATGCTAATGTGACTGTATCTATTATAATTTTTGAGTAATACGCACCGGTGGAGTAAGGATGCCGCACACTGCTGCAATTACCAGGATATTGAACACGGAGGATCCCACGATTGTACCCAGTCCTATGTCGCCATGAGTGACAAAGGTTCCCACAAAGGCAACGAAGAGTTCAGGCGCCGAAGTGGCAGCAGCCAAAAAGGTGGCTCCGGCAACATCATATGTCATACGCAGGGCTGTTTAATTAGAAGGAGTTGTTACGTAAATTAAAAAACAGCAATACAACAAAACAAAATGATAATCAAATGGTTTTTATATTGTACTCGTTGGAAAGTATCCTAGTCGGACTTTAAGGCACCCCCTAAAACTTTCCACAATTTTAATACACGTTACTCGTAGAGTATAGGGGTATATTGTTTCCGACCCTATAAAGTATATGTATTCTTAATCAGGGGCCATGCGCGGATCCACGGGGGGTGATATGGGTGATATATCACCCCCCACTCGGGTGAAAAATGAAAGGAATTTTGGTATTCAAAAAGTATGCAACAAACCTATTGTTCTGATATCACCCCCACAACAAAATCCTAGATCCGCCACTGTCAGTAGCACTAGCCGAGTCGATTTAGCCATGTCCGTCTGTTTGTCCGTCTGTATAATGAATAGTCCGATTTGAAAAATTCTACATTTTAATAGGTATAAATAAACACAACAACATTGCATTTATACTTATCCGAAATCTTTAAAGATGTGGGCGCCAGACAGCTGTTTAGGGCGATTAGGGGCGTAGGAGTGGGCGAGGCCCTCGGATAAAACAAACTTGCGCTGCGTAGCAAGCCCACGAATATGGGCGGTTCTTTTACTAACCGAACAGATTTGGACAAAAATAATTTTTTCACATTTTTGATTCGCCTTAAACTTATTTTACGTGTACTATTCGGAAAATATTATTTATAATTAAAATATTAATATTTTCTTCTATTCTTAAACAAAATGTGAACAAATATACTTACGCGGAAAGGCGGACGGCCGGCCAGACTGCGTTCTCAGGCAAGAAGCAACATTGCCACTCCTTCGCCAGAATGGCTGAAGAAGGTTATATGGGCAAGGACGGTGCATCCTAATTACGGGCAGGATAAGCCCGCAGTAAATTAACTACTGCGGATTCTAGAGGGAGGAGGCTGTAAAGTAGTGGCATACGCAGATGATGTCGCTATCATCTTTAATGGTAAGTATCCACAGACACTTTGAGATCTTATGACCGCAAAACTAACAAGAGAGAACGCTATAGTCGGGTGTCCTGACTATCATATACCCGTTACTCAGCTAAGGGAGTGCGAGGGAGATATATATTACAACTTTGATCGGTCATAACTTTTTAACGAATGGTCCGATTTAAAAAATTTCTTCTACATTTCGATAGGTTTTGATAATCACAATAAAACTGCATTTTGGGCGCCAGACACCTTTCAAAAAATGAGGGGGCGGTTATAGGGGGCGTGGCACCTTTTTGAAATAAACTTGCGCTGCGTAGGAACTCCAAGAATATGCATGCAAAATGCCAATCCTCTAGCTTTTATAGTTTCCGAGATCTCAGCGTTCATACGGACGGACAGACAGACGGACAGACGGACATGGCTAGTTCGACTCGGCTAGTGGTCCTGATCAAGAATATATATACTTTATAGGGTCGGAAAAGCTTCCTTCTCCCTGTTACATACTTTTGCACGAATACAATATACCCTTTTACTCTACGAGTAACGGGTATAAAAATACTATCGGAACGGACGATAGAGAACGGACTTGGGGAAAATCCATCAAAAGCGGAACTTCTTCTATCTACAAATAATTACAAAGTTCCACAACTCAACCCTCCCATCTTAAACAATTGTAATCTCTCGTTTAGCGAACACCCTGGATGCTTGGGGTTAGTATTAGATAAGCGTTTTAAACGGGGCTTAAACAACCAAGAGAGAACCAAAAAAGCGACCATTGCACTTTACTCCTTTAAAAAAGCAATTGGGCTAAGGAGGGGCATGTCCCCTAGAATTGTCAACTGGATCTACACAGCGGTAGTCAAGCCAATCCTCCTATATGGGGTGGCTCTATGGTGGACCGCTCTACAAAATGAATGCATCTTGACTCCCCTAAACAAAGTACAGTGAATGGCGGCTTTGTGTATTAGTGGAGCCCTACGAACTACCCCAAACGAACACTCAATGCGATCTTGAACCTCCCTCATTCAGACTCCCGGATCACTGTAGCGTCTTCCAATCGGAGGTTCACGCTATAAAGGAAACTCTCAACTGCTTAGGAAACATTAGCCTCCTAGGAGGACCCCTATATATATATAGTGCGGCTTTAAATCAATCTATTCGACAAGCACCAACTCCCGACCAATAGCAGACTGTCGGGTCCGGGTCACCGGGACATCGTAGGCAACTGCATAGCGACCGAGTTAGCCAGGCAGGGCACCATCATGCCTCTCCTTCCAGAGAAGTTGCCCATGGCAACTTGCATCATCGAAATATCGGACATTAACCTTAAAGACATACTCTTTTGTGAAATCTTCCGGGTGGAAGACATGCTGATCAACCTAATTTCTAGGACCCACAGAGGTCTAAGTGTGTCAGGCTATAGTCTGGCAGCTATTCTAACCTAACCTAACCATACCTAACAAAATGTAAAAGCAGAATGGAAATCCGATAATGCTTGGCGGAGATACAATGAACACCGGAAAACGCCCTTTTTTAAAGTGCTCTATGTGTGTTTTACATGTTACATGTTTAAGTGCGTTTCTCTCGAAACCACGTTTTCATCGGCATTTCTAAACGGCTTAACAGCTCGTTTTCAAACTTTCATAAATTATAGTTTTTTTTTTATTTTTTAGCTTTAAATATTTTGGTAAAAAGCAAAAAGTCTAGTTTTTTAATTGAAAACAAATTTTAAATTTTAAAAGATCCAAAACAATTCTTAAAAATAAAAATTAAAAATCGAGTTTCCCAGGGGGCGTGTTTTTTTTTTTTTCTTAAGCATAATGTAAAAGCAGAATGGAGTTCTGATCATCAACGCATTTTTTTAATATTGTTCCAGGAATCGCTTTGCCAACGATATATTAGGCGATATTATCGGCTATACAAATTAGTCGATGTTATTTAAATGAAACTTAATGATACACAAAAGGTTTGAATTAAATCCATCTAACCAGTTTTTAAAGAAAAATCTCAAAGTTGGTTATTCTTTGGCATCAAAAAATCAACTAACTTTGCGAGTTTTTCTATACACCCTACCCTACAACACCCCCTAGTTAGGCCAGCCGAAGTTTATATTTCCTTGCAGATCATCCCTATTAAATTACAAAAATATTAAATTAAGATTTACTTGCGTATATGGGCGGTTCTTTTACAAACCAAACGGATTTGGCTAAAAATATTTTTTCAAATTTTTTTACGTTTACTATCGGAAAATAAGTAAACACGTGTATCAGGACTTAGCTGAGAGTAGCCCTACTTACGGCGACGTGTTTTCATACAAAAAGTACATACAAATCAAAAATGTGACCCAAGAAAAGGTGTTCGGTTTGTAAAAGAACCGCCCATATGTTAAAACAAACAAAATTATAGCTGTTTATACCCGTTACTCGTAGAGTAAAAGGGTATATTGTATTTGTGCAAAAGTATGTAACAGCTAGAAGGAAGCATTTTCGACCCTATAAAGTATATATATTCTTGGTCAGGATCACTAGCCTAGTCGATATAGCCATGTCCGTCTGTCCGTCTGTCTGTCTGTCTGTCTGTCTGTCTGTCTGTATGAACGCTGAGATCTCGGAAACTACAAAAGCTAGAAAGTTGGGATTACCCATACATATTCTTGGGCTTCCTACGCAGCGCAAGTTTGTTTCAGCCCATGGTTACGCCCCCTCTAACGCCCACAATGGCCTTAAACGATTTTATGTTTGTGTGTTTCTGTGTCTGGCGGCCACACCATTAAATATTTTGGAAAAGTAAAAATGCAGTTCTGGCATATCAAATCTTACTGTAACACAAACGCTCCATCGCTGGCACCAAATATTCGTCGCAAACAATCGCCAGAACTACAAAGAGGTATATGCTGAGGAAAAAGCACATTACGGTTGCAATCCAACTTTTCTGTCGCATAAAGTTGGGGAACTCCAAAATGGCCGGCAGAGTGCAATTAAGGTCATCTATATCAATGCTCCTATATTCTGAAATAACAAAATTTATTGAATTCTTAATAAGCTCAAATATATTTTTATTCATTTCAATTAATACAAAATAAGGTAATTCTTTTAACCGTTCTTAATTATACCCGTTACTCGTAGAGTAAAAGGGTATATTGTATTCGTGCAAAAGTATGTAACACGGAGAAGGAAGCTAGCCGAGTCGAACTAGCCATGTCCGTCCTTCCGTCCGTATGAACGCTGAGATCTCGGACCTATAAAAGCTAAAAGATTGGCATTTTGCATGTATATTCTTGGAGTTCCCACGCAGCGTAAGTTTATTTCAAAAAGGTGACACGCCCCCTCTAACGCCCTCAATCGCCCTAAACCATTTTTTGAAAGGTGTCTGGCGCCCACACCTTTAAATATTTTGGAAAAGTAAAAATGCAGTTTTATTGTGATTATCAATATCTATCGAATTGTAGAAAACATTTTTCAAATCGGACAATCCATTAAAAAGTTATGAGCAAAAAATGAAACAGCCACTAGATGGCGCTAGTAGCTTTGACGCGTGCATATATTAATCTCTCTCCCACTTCCTTTAGCTGAGTAACGGGTTTCTAATAGTCGAAGTACTCGACTATAGCGTTCTCTCTTGTTTTTATATTTTTACGTGACAACTTTTCTAAAATTTTATATAGCATCTTTTACAAACTTCGCAAACAAAATATTTTTTACATTTTTGATTTGCCTGTCATTTTGTTTACATCTACTATCCGGTAATTTATACTAAGTAAACCCGAAACTAATTTATCGGATCGGACAACTATATCATACAGCTGCCATAGAAACTATTAAATTAACTTTGCGGTTTTTTGGGGATAAAAGATTCGTACACATCGGACGACAATATCCTAAAGTGTTCATAAAAAGGGCAGAGGAAAAAAATTACTATACTTTTCTACGACTTTTTGTTCAAGTTGTAGGGGAAATTTTGTTTTAAAGCCGCTAAAGTCCACTTAAGTTAGTTAATGACAAAGCTATTATTTTATTATTTACTCTTATTGTTTTGATCAAATAAAAACACCTCTTAACGAGGTTAAAAACTAGTGACGATCGCACCTTCAATATACAAAATTTTTGATATCAACATTTGTGACGAAAAATGATTACACTCGTCATTAAATACACTTTCTTAAATTTTCTCATTCGGCGTTTATAGTATTTCAAAAAACCTTCAAAACGAGGTATAGTGCATGTCTGTAGCTTTAGTAATAGAAGTTGCGGCCTTCCAAAATTTCGCTATTTAAAGCTGTTTTCCCGCTAAACTAGCTAGTTTTTTCAAAAGTGGTAGAATTAAAGTTTCTTATATCGATTCGTTTAACACTATATAAAAGTTTTAAGATTTAAAACAAGGGTTTGGGACAGACAGACAAACTGACAACCAGAATTAATTTTTCATTTTGGGAAGAAGATGAAAATCTTTTTTTGGGTATAACTTTTGAACGGAGCATCGGATTTTGTCATAAGTCCTTACTTCCTTAGCCACCAGTGCAAACAATAGAAGCGCGTTAAGTTTGAGGTTATGGTCTAAAAAATCAAATTACAGAAAAAGTGGCAATAAGTGGCGATTCTGACCATATACATTTTAACAACAATTAAATAATCTACAAATCCCAATAGGTGTCAGAAGTGGACTCCGCTGGACTCACTATGTTGCTCCATTTGAAATTTAGTTTTCTTACAAAAATGTACTTGCTACACTCAAAAAAATTTTTTTCCTAAATTTTAGAAAATCGCCATAGAATGAACTTTTTTCTTAATTTTAGAAAATTTCCTGAATTTAAGAAATTTTTTTCTTGAATCTAGGAAAAAAGACCATAGAAACAGAATTTTATAAAAACTTTTCTCAAATTTAGAAAAATGATTTTTTTTCTTAAATTAACGGTGATTTTTCCTAGTTGGCTCTCCAAAATGTTTCTTAAATTAATGGCGATTTCGCCATTAAAATCAAAAAACTATTGAGCTATACATAAGTATCCATACATACGTTCATATGCATTTACTTACAGTGTACACCCAAAAGAGTTAGTGCGCCATGTTTTAGTTTTCTTTTATTATCGAAATTATTTTGACCCAGCTGTTGAGCCCCAACCGACATCGGGGCACTTAATTTACTTTTAACCCACCGATCCTGCGATTGGATCCGTTTTTCGGTTAAACCATGTTGGCCGTCGCGTACCATAGGTATTTGTGAGTTATTTTCAATATTTTTTCAAGTTTTTAAGGTTTTTTGGGGGTTTATTGGCAGCACTCTGTTTGTTATACCGGTAATAGTCTAGAAGAGCGGCCTGAGCACCAAAAACCGCGAAAAAATTAGCCTCGATGGACCGCGATTTCTTAGGAATTTACGTGCAGAAGATTATTTGCGGAAATGCATGGTTCTCTTGTAATTGCATTTCAAAGTTGCGTGTTTTGCTATAAAAACAAAGTAGGATTTTGAGGTGTTGTGTGTCATTTTGCTATAAAAACAATGTATAATTTTCTAGGAATTTATGGGTTTGCTATAAAAAACAAGTAGGCTTTTGTTGCTTAATCAGAAATTGCACTTTTGATTTTTGTTTACTATGGATTCCTGCAACGGGTGCACTATTTCTTATAAAGACTTTCTTGCCATGGACGAAGAAGAAATGTTTGCATTTCTGCAGAGACATGGAGTTGTTCTAAAGAGCAAGGACTGTCCCAACTGCAGTAAGCCCGCAACATTGTCTTTCAATGCGAAGAGACCGATTAGTACGCCATTTTGGAGGTGCCGCAGGATGATAAGTAATCATCAACAGAAACGGAAATTAAGAAAAGTTCAATGCTCCTTTAAGGTAACAATTGTTTAATTTAAAAAAAATATTGCTTTAAATTATATTTGTAAGGAATCCGCCATCAAACGGACATTCTTCAGCAAGTCCCACGTTGGCATTGAACAGGCCTGTAATTTTGTGGCTTGGGAGATGAAGGGTTCAACAATCTCATTCCTTCGGGAAGAACTAGGCTGGTCCCAACAGACGGTGGTTGACTGGAGTAATTTTCTTCGGGAAATTTATCTTAGCTGGACGAAGAAGAACGCAAAACAAATAATAGGTGGAGACGGTTTAACCGTCGAAATTGACGAAACCAAAATTGGCCGGCGCAAGTATAATTGCGGTCGCGTGGTGGATGGCCAGTGGGTTTTCGGAGGAATTTGCAGAGAAACCGGTGACTTTTTTTTGGTGCCTGTGGAGGACCGTAGCCAGGAAACGCTCCTTCCAATTATAGAGGCCAACATCGCCAATGGAACCAGAATTATATCCGACTGCTGGAAGTCATACAATGGTTTAAAGGATGCGAACTACTCTCACATGACCGTTAATCACTCAGTAAACTTCGTCGACCCTGAAACGGGAGCCAATACACAGCGAATAGAGAGACTATGGCGTGATCTAAAGGAGAACATTCCCCACTATGGCCGGAAAACGGAGCACTACCAAGGGTACCTAGCGCGATTCACTTTTTTGAAAAGGCACCCAAACCACACCTCAAGATTCCATGTAATTTTCTCAGCAATGGGCGAATTGTTTAATCCTGAACGCGATGTTAGTATTTAAAAAGAGATGGGAAATGCTAAAAAAGCGACGGAGGCAAAAAAATTAAAAAAAAAATCGCGCGATTTTTTTTTTTTTAATTTTTTTGCCTCCGGCGCTTTTTTAGCATTTCCCATCTCTTTTTAAATACTAACAATTAACATTCTTAAATTTCAGGAATCCACCGATACGGACAATGAAAAGGAATAGGCTTAATCTGTACCACTAACCAGCATTTTTTATAAATAAATATTTACTGTCCAATCATTAACCATAGTTTAATATAGCATTTTATTTACTATTACAAATGAGTTACAAGTATAAGGAGGTACTGAACTAAAAACTCTCGTAATTGGCTTTGATAAAGACTAAGGTTGATCCTCCTCGGATTGCGATTTCTTAAGATTCATCTTAAAAATGTATATGTTGGTCATCCATGGTCGCCCAAGCTCTTAAGGAATCACGGTCCATCGAGGATATTAATTCGCGGTTGTGGGGTCTGGCCTGCTATAAAAACAATTTCACATTTTTGTCGAATTTTTTCGAACGCTTATTATTTTGACAACAAACGGAAAGCCCATATGTTTTTTATAGCAAAATGACACAAAACACCCCAAAACACCTCAAAATCCTACTTTGTTTTTATAGCAAAACACGCAACTTTGAAATGCAATTACAAGAGAACCATGCATTTCCGCAAATAATCTTCTGCACGCAAATTCCTAAGAAATCGCGGTCCATCGAGGCTAATTTTTTCGCGGTTTTTGGTGCTCAGGCCTCTCTTCTAGACTATTACCGTTATACCCTTGCAGAGGGTATTATGATTTCAGTCAGAAGTTTGCAACGCAGTGAAGGAGACGTTTCCGACCCCATAAAGTATATATATTCTTGATCAGCATGACAAGACGAGTCGATCTAGCCATGTCCGTCTGTCCGTCCGTCTGTCCGTCTGTTTCTACGCAAACTAGTCTCTCAGTTTTAAAGCTATCGGGCTCAAACTTTCCCAAAAGGTTCTTTCTATAGCAGGTAGTATATATGTCGAAACCGACCGGATCGGACTACTATATCTTATAGCTCCCATAGGAAGGGTCGAAAAAAAAACCGTCAACAAATTCTAGCTTTGGTGTTTTTTGAAATATTACCTTCTACTTTTGGGAATACTATTTTTTAAATATTTCTGAATTTCGAATAAAATTTTTTAAAAATCGTATAACTATATCATATAGCTGCCATAGGAACGGTCGGAAAATTAAATGGAAATTAATAGGAAAAAAATTATATCTTTGTTGACTTTTATTACACTCTCTTCATCTCTGGGATATGGCTTTTCTTCACTATTTCAAAATTTCGTATAAATTTTAACAAAATTCAGACGGCTATATCATATAGCTGCGATAGGAAGGAAAAATGAATGCCAAAGTCATACGAAAGCAGCTAAAATTTGGATTGTTGTAACATATACGCAAGTTAATTTAAATGTAATGTTTTTTAAATGAATAGGAATAATCTGCAAGGGTATATAAGCTTCGGCTGGCCGAATTTATTTATGTTCATGAATCTGACAAATTGTGACTAGCGCTTTAATTTATAAGTATTTTTCTGTACTTGTAGCGTTAGGAAGAAATAAAACAAAAATTAAAATTAAAACGCAAGCTAGCTTCCTTTCTTGTTTTTCTTTTAATTTAGCTGACCAAAATGATAGATTTAGGATACCAAAACGATTGGGTTAAGGTGGGAATAAAGTGTGGTTAATGCGGGGTTAAGTTGTGGCTAAGGATTTCTAGATAAAAAATTGCAGGTGAAAAGGGTGAAGGTGAAAAATGTAAGGTTATTTTTTACTTTTGCGAGGATAAGGTGGGTTAAGATGACAAACAAGAAAAAGTGATGTTAAAGTGGAATTACAGTGGGTTTTAAGCAAGGAAACATTTTTTTTCAGGTAAGAAAATGGTTGGGAAAATGGTTGGCTAAGGAAAGAAAAAAATAGTGTTATGGTAGAGAATGGTGGTTAAAATGATGGTTTTTCGGCGTGAAGGCTGAATATGGATGGGTTACACTGGGGTTAAGGCGAGGAAATAGTGAAAACTGCATTAGGGTGTTAAAAAATTGTGCCTGGGGTGAGAGACAAGTGGGGTTAAGGCGGTGTAAAGGAAAGGTAGGTTATGGTTAGGGGTTATGGTCATAGGTGGGCTTACTGTGGTGCTCAGCTAAAGTTAGGCGGAATGTTTTACTTGGATATTAATTAAAATTCTGAAATATAATAAAATCAGGTTACTATCTAGAGCAAGAAATGATTTGCTAATAATAGCGGACAACGTCGCTTCGGAAATTGCTAGTTTTTTATAAAGTACTAGCTATACCCGAAGCGACTTCGTTCGATTAAAATTAGTTTGGAGTACGGTTGTCAGGACTTTCTTATTTCCAGATAAATTGTCGCGTTTTTTTAAATATGATTACTTTAAAACTTCTGTGTAAACAACATTTTTAGAAGATCCTTAAGGATCGGGAATAAGGCTACTGGCAGAGCTAATGAGAAAAGCAATCTTCTCTAAGATCTAGTCCAGCCAGCTTCCAAGTCTGCCCCTGCGATTAATTTATAGTTATTGCAAAGCAATCTTTTAGAGGGAATTGTAGCCTCTCAAATTGAAACGGCAGACCGGACGGTATTTATAGGATCCTGTTTTCCCCTTCGCGGATCCCGTAAATACTGTTGCTTCGATTACATTCTTATGAACCCTTTTATCTGCAATCGTGTCCCATTTCATAACTTTGAGGGACCTTAATTTCGGGTGCTCCAATCTTAAGAGACAGATTATGCTGCTAGATGTAAAGAATTTAACAATTCAACAGGGTAATGAACCGCATTGTAAACATCAGGGACAGAGTCGACCGATTTATAGGAGACTTCTAAACCATCAAATGAGTTTAGCAATAATTTATTGGTACCGGTTGCTCTTTTATTTTTCGTTGTCAAAATGGAGCGCTCAGATAGCCAATCTTAACATTTCATGATGTGTTAGAAAAACAAAGAACCCTTTTTTGGCTTGTGCTTAGCATATATGCGTACTTAAAATTTTTGGAGGGGTTCATATAATTAAAATTTTTGCCGAAATAGGTCGTAAAATGGGGGATTTAAAATAGACTCAAAAAAAAAATGATCAAAATGTGTACTAAAGAGAGTTTTTTAACCAAAATTGAAATCATAATTGTGAATTTAAACCCTACCCCCTTGCCACACCACGGTCAATCTTGTGCTTGTTTCTCTCTCCTTAGGCTAGCTCTCTCAGAGAGTTCATTGTGCGCTTGATCGTCCCTATTTTGTACACTTGCTACTGCCCAACGCTGATTATCATTATATATTTCTCACTCCCAAAAAACGAATTGTGGCAAAAAAGAGCAAGTGAATTTTTTGGTATAGCCCTCTTCTATCTTGTGATCTCATCCTTGTCGAATCAATAAAAATGAAAAACATATAATAAATGAATGTGATCCATGTGAAAGTCGCGAATTTTAGTACTTGCTTTCAGTTCCAATGTTATCAATGAAATTTTATTGAGCGCACAAATATATTTGTTTGTAAATTGGAATTTGTTTTTTCAAATTTTTTAGTTTTTAATGAAATGAAAACTTTTGTACAAACACGCAAAGATTGGCATCCCATGCAAAAGTAGCGAAGTAACTTATTTTTCCAGGTTCCACATATGATCGATAATTATTAGTTTTAAACTTTACAAATAACATAGAAAGATTTAGCATTGGCTGAAAGGAAGGTAATCATTTTATTTGTATTTAAACACATCATCTACTTTCAAATAGAAACACACATACACACAATACAAATCAAAACATATCCAAATATACATACCTACATGCATACATACATATCTGAAGAAGTAACTTATTTGATTGCTTACAGATCAAACTTCCGTACTTGTTTAGAAATTCGAATCTTAAGATTTTGCCTTTGCTTACAGAAATTTAGTAAGTATGTCTGTTTTCTTCCATGACCGAAATTAAATAGGGCTCTTACTTCTTCAACCAAATGAAAAATACTTTTTGAAAAATAAAACCTAAGCATTTGATCCACAGAACTGACTATTGATCGAAAATCATATTGATCGGAGCAGCAGTATACGATTTTAAAATCCAAAACAAATTTTAACTTAATTTGCCCCTTTCCCCTCCCCTTTTCACACAGCACTTCCCCCTCATCAGTTTTCTTGGCTGTTGCTCTCTCGGCCGTCGCTCTCTTGGCATCCGCTCTCTGGGTTTCGCTCTCTCGGCAGGCTCCCGCAAAATGAGACGCAATAACTTAGAAAATCTAAATAAAATCTTAAAAAATACTAAAAAAAAAATGTTAAAAACTTGAAAAATTAAACTTAAGCATTTGGGCCATAGAATAACTTAAGATCCAAAAATCATCTTGATCGGAGCAGCGGTTTGGATTTTTTAAATCGAAAAGTTAGCTTTAAATGTAGCCCCCAAATTATGGGGGATATCGAAATTTCATTTAGAAATCTAATTAGGCCTTTTCAATACCTAAAATTCGGCAAACTCTAAGTTTCAAAATTTCAACCACTTTAGAAGTTAAGCAATCAAATAGACCATATTTTGAACTTCCAAATACACTGTGCAGCATTTTTAGTGCTTTTAAAATTTACCTCAATGGATGCTATATTTTTGGATTCGTTACGAATTCCCAAGTTAAACTGTGTTTTCCAAAAAGTTCCCCGACGCAAGGATTCTTAGCAAAAGGACCTCAAAGTTCGAAAAATGCTGAAATTGGCCAACTTTCCAGAGATCTCAGGGGCAATCGGATGCATGGTTTGATTCGATGTTAAAGTTTTTTAAAAGATACACTCTTTATCTTTCAAACCCTATATTTTGAATAGTTTTAGGATTTTATTTAAGGCAGAAATAAATTCCAGAAAACATAGTCAAGAAACTTGAAAACATACAGCTGCGGTCAATATAGTAGTAGTGTTGCCGCCCTGTGTATTTAAAAGTTTGTTGTTGTAATTGATCTTTTCCTGGTAATATTGTATTGATTATAATTTTACTATTAGACTAATTGGATAAAAAAAGTTACAACATTAAACTTTTAAAAACACAGGGCGGCAACACTACTACAATTTTGACCGCAGCTGTATACTTTTATGTTTTTTGACTATGCTTTCTAGAATTTGTTTCTGCCTTAAAAAAAATCCTAAAATTATTCTAAGTATGGGGTTTGAAAGATAAAGAGTGTACCTTTTAAAAAACTTTAACAGCGAATCAAACCATGCATCCGTTTGCCTCTGAGATCTCTGGAAAGTTGGCCAATTTCAGTATTTTTCGAACTTTGAGGTCCTTTTGCTAAAAATCCTTGCTTCGGGGAACTTTTTGGAAAACGCAGTTTAACTTGGGAATTCGCAACGAATCCAAAAATATAGCTACCATCGAGGTAAATTTTTGATGCTGCATAGTGATATTAATGTTGGTGCTGATTGGGGCCACTGGGGGGACATGTCGGATCTTAGTGGGCGGTTAGATCCCCAATGGAATACTGTGCAAAAATTAAGCTGCTCTAGCTCTTACGGTTTGGGCTGTAGTCGTATCCCCTTAAAAATCGGTCTTTCATTTTATAATCTTTAGAGATTATTTAAAAACTGAATGTACATATGTGTGCTTATTGAAGCCTAGTACTCAGTACGACGAAAACTGCTAGCTAACCATAGGAGTAAGCGAGAGGAAAATAGGTAGCTAAAGCCTTTAGCCGGGGTCTTTTTTAACAGCGGTACTCAGATGACCTAAGGAAATGGTAAGAAAATATAAAAAACAAGAAAGGAAGCTAGCTTCGGCCAGCCGAAGCTTATATACCCCTGCAGATCATTCCTATTCATTTAGAAAAACATTAAATTTAAACATTAAAAAACATTAATTTAAATAAAAGTTGCATATAATAATATAGCAAGATTTATATACAATCTACGTCGATTTGACCATGTGACAAGCTATGCATACAGAATATTTGAACTTAATTTGACCGATTGGATGAAACTAAGAGTTTTAATATATCTGCACAAAATAATTTACACGAGGGAACCAACTTATCTCTTTGAAGCATTAAGATTCACTTCCTCAAGAACAGCAAATAACCTCATTCAAATAAGACACAGATCTCTACTTTCTGAAAGGCAGTTTTTTGTACACGCAATAAGGCTATGGAACCAGCTCCCAAACCATTTAAAAAATATTAGTAGTGCCACGCAGTTTAAGTCAAAACTCGCATTACACCTACAACATACTAGCACAATATAAAAGAAAATAAAAACAAAACAACAAAGCGACCCTTTTCTTTAACCATTAATGCTTAAGCGTAATTTTAAGAGATTCATTTAAACCTCCAAAGAACTATGTCAAATCTGTATTTATGAGTAATTTGTCCTACGTGACTATCGCACTAATTATAAGTTATCAACTTGTAGCGTTAGGAAAGCATTTTAAAAATAAATTGAAATTGAATGAACTTGCGTATATGTTAATCCAACTTTTAGCTGCTTTCGTATTATTTTGGCATTATTTTTTCGACCCTTCCTATGGCAGCTATATAATATAGCCGTCCAAATTTTGTTAAATTTAATACGAAATTTTGAAATGTTAAAGAAAAGCCATATCCCAGAGAAGAAGAGAATATAATAAAAGTCAACAAAGGTATAATTTTTTTCCTATTAATTTCCATTTAATTTTCCGACCGTTTCTATGGCAGCTATATGATATAGTTATCCGATTTTTTAAAAATTGTATTCGAAATTCAGAAATATTTAAAAAATATTATTCCCAAAAAAAAGGTAATATTTCAAAAAACACTAAAGCTAGAATTTTTTAGGTTTCTTTTTTCGATTCTTCCTATGGGAGCTATAAGATATAGTTGTCCGATCCGGTCGGTTACGACATATATACTACCTGCAATAGAAAGAAGACTTTTGGGAAAGTTTGAGCCCGATAGCTTTAAAACTGAGAGACTAGTTTGCGTAGAAACAGACGGACAGACGGGCAGACGGACGGACAGACGGACATGGCTAGATCGACTCGTCTTGTCATGCTGATCAAGAATATATATACTTTATGAAATGACTGAAATCATAATACCCTCTGCAAGGGTATAAAAATTCCAACCACTTTAGAAGTTAAGCAATCAAATAGACAAAATTTAGAGCTTCGAAATATTAATGTTGGAGCTGGTTGGGGCCACTGGGGGGACATTTCGGATCTTAGTGGGCGTTTAGATCCCCAATGAAATACTGTGCAAAATTTAGCTGATCTAGCTCTTACGGTTTGGGCTGTAGTCGTATCCCCTTAAAAATCGGTCTTTGATTTTATAATCTTTAGAGATTATTTAAAAACTTCATGTACATATGTGTGCTTATTAAAGCCTAGTACTCAGTACGACGAAAACTGCTAGCTAACCATAGGAGTAAGCGAGAGGAAAATAGGTAGCTAAAGTCTTTAGCCGGGGACTTTTTCAACAGCGGTACTCAGATCACCTAAGGAAATGGTAAGGAAATATAAAAAACAAGAAAGGAAGCTAGCTTCGGCCAGCCGAAGCTTATATACCCTTGCAGATCATTCCTATTCATTTAGAAAAACATTAGATTTAAACATTAAAAACCATTAATTTAAATAAAAGTTGCATATAATAATATAGCAAGATTTATATACAATCTACGTCGATTTGACCATGTGACAAGCTATGCATACAGAATATTTGAACTTAATTTGACCGATTGGATGAAACTAAGAGTTTTAATATATCTGCACAAAATAATTTACACGAGGGAACGAACTTATCTCTTTGAAGCATTAAGATTCACTTCCTCAAGAAGAGCAAATAACCTCATTCAAATAAGACACAGATCTCTACTTTCTGAAAGGCAGTTATTTGTACACGCAATAAGGCTATGGAACCAGCTCCCAAACCCTTTAAAAATATTAGTAGCGCCACGCAGTTTAAGTCAAAACTCGCATTACACCTACAACATACTAGCACAATATAAAAGAAAATAAAAAAAAACAACAAAGCGACCCTTTTCTTTAACCATTAATGCTTAAGCGTAATTTTAAGAGATTCATTTAAACCTCCAAAGAACTATGTCAAATCTGTATTTATGAGTAATTTGTCCTACGTGACTATCGCACTAATTATAAGTTATCAACTTGTAGCGTTAGGAAAGCATTTTAAAAACAAGAGAGAACGCTATAGTCGGGTGCCCCGACTATCAGATACCCGTTACTCAGCTAAGGGAGTGCGAGGGAGATAGATATATAAAATCTTTGATCAGGCATAACTTTTTAACGAATGGTCCGATTTGAAAAATTTCTTCTACATTTCGATAGGTATTGATAGTCACAATAAAACTGCATTTAGTTTTCCAAAATCTTTAATGGTGTGGGCGCCAGACACCTTTCAAAAAATGGTGTAGGGCGATTGAGGGCGTTAGAGGGGGCGTGGCACCATTTTGAAATAAACTTGCGCTGCGTAGGAACTCCAAGAATATGCATGCAAAATGCCAATCCTCTAGCTTTTATTGTTTCCGAGATCTCAGCGTTCATACGGACGGACAGACGGACAGACGGACATGGCTAGTTCGACTCGGCTAGTGATCCTGATCAAGAATATATATACTTTATAGGGTCGGAAAAGCTTCCTTCTCCCTGTTACATACTTTTGCACGAATACAATATACCCTTTTACTCTACGAGTAACGGGTATAATAAATTGAATGAACTTGCGTCTATGTTAATTCAAATTTTACCTGATTTCGTATTACTTTGGCTTTAATTTTTTACGCTTCCTATGGCAGCTATATAATATAGCCGTCCGAATTTTGTTAAATTTAATACGAAATTTTGAAATGTTAAAGAAAAGCCATATCCCAGAGAAGAAGAGAATGTAATAAAAGTCAACAAATATATAATTTTTTTCTTATTAATTTCCATTTAATTTTCCGACCGTTTCTATGTCAGCTATATGATATAGTTATCCGATTTTTAAAAAATTTTATTTATTAAGTTCAGAAATATTTAAAAAATAGTATTCTTAAAAGTAGAAGGAAATATTTCAAAAAACACCAAAGCTAGAATTTTTACGTTTTTTTTCAATCCTTCCTATGGGAGCTATAAGATATAGTTGTCCGATCCGGTCGGTTCCGACATATATACTACCTGCAATAGAAAGAAGACTTTTGGGAAAGTTTGAGCCCGATAGCTTCAAAACTGAGAGACTCGTTTGCGTAGAAACAGACTGGCAGACGGACGGACAGCCGGACAGCCGGACAGACGGACGGACGGACAGACGGACGGACATGGCTAGATCGACACGTCTTGTCAAGCTGATCAAGAATATATATATTTTATGGGGTCGGAAACGTCTCCTTCACTGCGTTGCAAACTTCTGACAGAAATCATAATACCCTCTGCAAGGGTATAAAAATACCAAATTTAGCGTATGAATTCCGATGAACGCATTTAGCCGCGTCCCAAAGAATAGAAAATTTGATCTTTGGCTTTGTTCGTGCAGAAGCGGTTAGCCAATAACAAATTATAAATGGAAGGAAAACCCCAAAAACAATGGAAAACTGCCTGTAGGAGTTGCGGCAATACATATCGCCATGCCAACAGCTAATGTAAAGCTTGCGATTCAGGTCGGCTCAACATTTTGTAATATTTTAAAACTTGCGCCAGTTGATTTGTTTGCTGTTTGTAAACCCATCTGATTTACAATAAGACCATGCTACATGCAAAGCGGGTGAACTCTGAAAACTTCGGTCACACTACAAAAGAATAATATTTTCGACTAGTGAAACTCTTAGCCGAACTGAGTACTAGGCTTTATAGTGCCCTTTCATAAAGCTTTAATTTCATAGTATTAAATGATAAAACTTGAATTATTATTAAAATTAGTGTTGGTCAAAAGGCGCGCAAATTCAAGTAACGCGTTATCAAATGTCTCCCTCCTAAGCGAAGACACACACCCAAGTATCGGCTGGTCATATGTTTTTGGAAACCCAAACACAGCCCTGAAATTCAACCTAGTTCTTTATCGATAAGAATTAATCTTATTGATTTAACAATTAATCGAGATCATTGGCCTATAATAAGCGGATCCGCACTTGAGATCGGACACTTGTTCTTGAGCAGCTTAACCGAACGGATCACCAAGTGTTATATAATTTATAAGTTTAGAAATTACGAATTTCTTAAATATAAAATAAGTAGCAAAGTTTCCGGCGGAAATTAATTCTTAATTCTTTCTTTACTTAACTTATCAGAAATGCGCAAAAATATAAAACGCAATGCGGTATCGCCGACAGCACTTAAAAACTCATAGGCTTGCATAACAAAGAAATCAAGTTTTTATTTAAATGTATGTTATTATTTTAAATTTTAAAATTATCCCTAATATTAAGGAATAAAAACGAATTGGATCCTCGCGAATCATTTGGTAAGTTACAACCCCGTAAGTTGACAGAACTTAATTAATAAACCACTTCCACTGGAAGTCAATCACTTCCAATGTTTCATTGTCCTCGTATACCTGCAGAAATTTTTTTCTCTGGGGAAATGGCGAAGAAGTGTCTAATAGAAACTGATCGTCTACTTCCAGCGTCACATTGATTGTGGCGCCGTTGGTAGCTGACCAGGTCTTTGTGGCCAAGACCACCGCCTTCTGGAAGTCCTTTATGGTCCATCCCTCGAAGTTCTTCTCCCTTAGTTCCGTCCCCGACGATCACTCGGGGCTTGGCAGCAGTGTTTTAGACACTGGCTGCTTTTCCTTTTCTATCGGTAAAACTCCTATTACCTTCGGGCAGCTCATTCATCCTCCCGTTGTTCATATCGATGTAGGGCTCCTGCTTAATAATGCACATTCTGTGGGCTCCCACGCAGCGCACAATCGCCTTAATTGTGTCTGGCACCCACATCCTTAAAGATTTTAAAAATTGTATAGTGTTTATTAATACCTTTAGAAATGTAGAAAACAAATTTTATATCGAACAATATATTAAGAAGCTATGCGCAATCAACGTTTTATATCTCCACCTCCCTTGCATTCCCTTTGGCTGAGTGACGGGTATCAGATAGTCGGGGCACCCGACTATAGCGTTCTATCTTATTAGACCCTTGCAGAGGGTATTATAATTTCAGTCAGAAGTTTGCAACGCAGTGAAGGAGACGTTTTCGACCACATAAAGTATATTATTCTTGATCAGCACCAATAGCCGAGTCCATCTAGCCATGTCCGTCCGTCCGTCTGTCCCTTTCTATGCGAACTAGTCTCTCAGTTTTAAAGCTATCGCGGTGAAACTTTCCGAAAAGTCTTCTTTCTATTGCAGGTAGTACCACTAGGACCAGGTAGGACCACTATATCTTAAGGCTCCCATAGGAATAGTCAAAAAAATATAAAAAATTCATTGTAACTTTGTAGGAAGTCGGTGTTTTGATTTTTGACAACTTAAAAACAACATTTTAAATAGGAAATCATTATCTGGAATCCCTGGAACTGCAAGGGGATATATGCTTCGCCTGGCCGAAGCTAGCTTCCTTTCTTGTTTTAAACTTTTATTTGTCGATTTTTTGTTTCTCGCTTAAAAACGGTTCTAAAGATGTTTGCTTATCTTTAAACTGAGAATGAGATTACATAAATTTTTGTTTATAACACATTATTGTAAGAAGTTGCGTTTGAAAGTAATTTATAAACTAAACAGCTATAAAAACAACATTATGTACCCCTATAACTTCTGATCCACTTAGGGCCGGTTTCTCGAGTGCCGGCTAACATTTATCGATCAGAAAAAGTGCCTGCTAAGCGATTTTGGCTTTCTCGAGCCAAAATGTGAGAGCTAACTTTGACAGGGACTTGGACTCCCTGCTAGGCGTTTTCGGCTCGATAGAATGACAGCTGATTTCCCAAAGCCAACTAAGAAGAAGAAACGAAATCAAAGCTGACTTTGCCTTTGAATTATACTCAAACAGCTGTTCAAATAATCAAAGCACGCCATTTTTTGCGCTTTACAGCATAATTCTGTGCGTTAACAGCACTCTGTAATTGCTTCTCGATCAGATAAATTTAAGGCGTCGAGAAAACCGATTTGCTTTTACGATAAGTTTATCTGGTAATTATCTTTTTCGAACAGATAGCTATCAGGGACTTTAGCCGGCACTCGAGAAAACGGCCCGTACTTTTTATTTGCCTGCCGGGACAACGAAGCGATAAACAAAAAATGGTTTACTCGTCCTTATGTTAGCGCAGGTAGCGACAAATTTAGCCGCGGTACTTCATTTTTTTTTTATTTTTGATTGGAATAAAATTAAAATTGTAGAATAAGCCATTTTTAAAAAGGCCTTCAAAAATTTATTTTTGAGACATATTTTTTTTGATCAAAAATATTTATTATGCTATAAGTTTTATTATATTGCTCTAAAATAAAGATTACCATTGAACAAAAAGATAAAAATCATAAATTTAAAAATCATGGCGGGAATGCATAGATTGGACAACAATAATTATTTTGGTGAAAATCATTAAATAAAATAATTACCGGCAAATTCTGACAAAAAATGTTGGAAAAGTCGAAGATTGAGGAAGTGCGCTGCTAACTTGATAACTTTTAAAAAAATTTAGGGGCACTGTAGTATGCACAGTGTGCATAGAATTACTCTTAAAAACTATACTCTTAACGAGTTCAACTGCGTAGGAGATGTTATTGACGAAAGCTATTTTGATCATGAGAGGTACCTTCGGCAAGCAGGGCACCTGATCCGGAGAGGGAGAGAGCTGACTCAGCAGCAGAGAACGCTGAGAGCTCATCAAGCTGCTGGACAATGTGGATGTCATCTCTCTCACTGCACTTCACGTGCACAATCCCACGGCGCGTAAATACAGCAGCAAGGAATTTCTTCTTCTTTAAGCGCATGGCTTCGTTAAAGATAATGAAATTATCTCTCGAAAGCTGCTCGTTAACGTAGAGAGTGGCCGGCGAGTCAAAGCCTAACAGGTGTATGCTCAGTTGTTGTTTTGTTGTTCGTCGGTATTCACCCAGTGCGCGAAGAAGGGACACTTTTTCCCTTGTCGTTTCTAATTTTATTAGAATTGGAGGGTCCACCAGGGAATTTTGCGATTTCCGGACCCTGAAAATGTCGCGAACTCTCGGCGCAGGAACAAGGTTCGTCGAAAAACACAACTTGTTAAACAGAGGCCGTAGTTTTTCGCCTGCCACAAAGGGGACTCCATGCGGTACTACGCACGCATCACTTTCGGCACACTGTGCATCAAGTTTACCTTGCACATTGCCAATTTGGGATTTCAGGGAGCGCAGCTCCTCCACCTCCCTCTCCAGCTTTAACATGCGATCGACCATGTGATTCATCTCAGTGGTCACACCTATGAGCCTTTCCTTCAGCACCTCGAGCATCCTATCCTCAACCTCGCGGATGGTGGACTTTATCAGCAGAGCTTGTTCATCAAAGCGGCTATTTATGGCCGCTATTAGCAAAGGTAAGGGGGTGTCATTGGGGGCATCTGAAGGGCGGCCGCGCTTAGTGCCAAAGGCTTCTTTTAAACGCTTTCCCTCTGGAATAACCAAGTTTTTTTTTTCTTCTGTTTTTTTTTTCTTCTGTTTTTTTTTTTTGAGTGTGGTGAATAGGCCGAATTAGATTTAGGATACCAAAACGATTGGGTTAAGGTGGGAATAAAGTGTGGTTAATGCGGGGTTAAGTTGTGGCTAAGGGGGTAATTGCTAGATTAGGGTGACGCTAACAAGTAATGTAAAGAAAGGGGGAAGGTGAAAAATGTATGGTTATTTTGGACTTTAGCGAAGATAAGGTGGGTTACAGTGGGTTTTAAGCAAGGAAACATTTTTTCTAGACTCTAGACTAGAGTGGGAAAATTGTTGGCTAAGGAAAGAAAGAAATCGTGCTATGATGGAGAAAGGTGGTTAAAATAATGTTTTTTTGCGTGAAGGCTGAATATGGATGGTGTAGTATGCACACATATTAAATATATATATCGAGCACCCACTGTACCAAGAGTACTGTGTTTATACAATTCAAGGTCTCGGTCATCAACATAAATGCCCGAAATGCGAACCGCTCGCTGTGCCTTGGCCCGCACGCTGAAAGTGCAAGTGTCAGCATAATTGCAACACGAGCGGACCTCATGTGTGTGCATATATCTCCGCGCTCCAGACTAAGTGAGCATAGCTTATATACTTTAGAATATAAGAATATATAGGACGTCTCTCCGCTGCCGCTGTTGGCAGCGGCGCTACGAGACTTAGACCTCTTTACCTCCTAAGTAAATTGGGCTCAACAAGAACCTCTTACGAACTTGGAGCGGCAACAACGGCTGCTCCAATTAAACCATTAAATAAAACTAAAATAAAAAGGAACATTAAATACAACTCCGATATTATTCTTGATGGCGGGGGAAATGACACCTTTTCTACTGGCGACCCTATTTTACTTGGAATGCTTTTTACATGGCGACCGATTTTGGTCAGAAAACGATCTAGACCTGGACCTGGATTTGGATTTCGGACAACAGAAACAACTGCAACCTCAATACATGACAAAAGCAGCCTACAATAACAAAAAACGCAGTGAGTAGAGTGTGATGTGTGCCAAACGTAGTGGCGTGGTGAAAAGACTAAAAGCCAGAAAGGCTGAACTGTTAAAGCTGCTGAACAGCGGCAATGAAATAAGTTGGAACAACTCGGTAAAATTACATGCCGAAGTTGAACACATCAAAAATTTGCTAACAGTGCGAAAAAATAAAACCACAGCCACACACACATCCACCTACCCTGTAATTCAGAATATTGCCAAAAATATTAAAAAATCGCCTCCCCCAGAAAAAATTGCAATTCCAAAGCTGAAGAAGACATGCCCGGATGACTGCAAGGGCCCACTGTGCTCACCGCATTGCGACTACACCTGTGCAGCCAGCACCGGCGCCCCATCAAAGAAGTAACAACCTGTGCAGCCAGCACCGGTGCCCCACCGTAGAACTACAGCCTGTGCAGCCAGCACCGGCACCGTCGGGCGCACCAAGCCAGACCAAGGATAAGTGAACCGACAGCGCTACCAAGAGCGCATAATTTTTTTTACCATGCACTGCGTTGCATAATTTTTTTCATTGCACTGCGATGCATATTTTTTTTCATATTATATCAAAACTTATGTAAAATTGAGCGACATTAAAGTTGCCCAATTAGCGTGTGGCCTGAAAACCATACAAAAACTAGGCAGGATTTCCATTGTTAAAACGATACCTACGGCCCAATAAGGCAAATTTTTAATTAGATGAGCCAAACTAAATGGCAAATAAACTATAAATTAAATTATACGTCTAATAAAAACAGTCCTTTAGCAACTAACAGAAAAACACCCAAAATGGGTTTAGTAGAAGTAAAAGAAGTGGACTCCACAGCAAATGTTATAAATAAAATCGAGTCAAAAACAATAAATACAGATCTAACGAATATTTTATTATCAATTATTGTCTTTATTCTGAGCGCATTTATTTTGTACAAGGCATATATCTTTCATAACAAATGTATTTCAAAAAGAGCCATACATAAAAGCCAGGCTAATGATCTGGACAAAATATAAAATATATAAAGCGCCAACAATAATTATTAACAAGATGTTCGAAATAAACAAAAAAAAAAGAGAAATAATAGAAAACTATCTTATATAAATATGTATGACCATATATTAATATATTGAATAATCTTATCTAATGTGCAACAAGATCAAATGAATAAATAAAAAAAAAAAATATAAAAACATATATATACAAAAATGAATACTACAGAGTGTATTAGAGTCACTCTTGATAAGGAGCCAAACTTTCAGAATAGGGTATTATCAATTATCGAAGATGGAACTGAGGCTCTACTCGTAAATGAATTAGAATATGAGTACATGAATAGGTATAACTTAGACTTTTCTCCACTAATACATTGCTCATATACGCAAAAAGCAATTATATTGACCACCATCCCAGGTGTAAAAGTAAAATCCGTCATAAAAGAACATTCCATACTTGGTAGAACACTAGATTTTGGTGTATATAAAACAACTTAGTATGGAATGGGATCAATTAGCAAAACAAATCAGGGAAATAAAAGAGAAATTCGAGAAATCTTACAAATGTGTAAGCCAGAATAGGTTAATCCAAAGAGAGACAATAAACAAACATGCGAGAATACTTGTCGAATCTATTAATGAGGCAAGAATATTAGTGCATGAAAACAGGAGGACAATAAATGAAACAAACTGGTCAAAAATACCAAAATTATTGATCAGGTTACGTTCAAATTTAATAACAGTCAATGAAAGGTATAAATTAGATATTTCTATACCTACAATCCTAAATACCCCTTTGACAATAGATAAAGAAAAACAAGAATTACCAGACCAAATAGAACTAGAATCAGCTGAGGAAGAAGATTCAGAATCAATCGAAAATATTGATATAAAAGAAAAAGATCTACACGATCTAACAATTCCGGCGGTTATAAATTTACCGGAACAGGAAGAAGAAATTGAGGAGGAGAAAGAAGAAGAAGAATTAAACTCCTTAACAAGTGTAATAGAGACAACAGCATACATAATGACGGACGCAGCTGCCCAACGGGCCTACATAAAAGACATCTCAAACGCCATCCCAGAATTTAATGGGCAAAAACTTCATCTTCAAAGATTTATAACGGCCTTGAAGTTAGTCAACCTGACAAAAGGCACATTTGAGGACATAGCTGTTGAAGTAATAAAGTCCAAAATAATAGGATCTACCCTATACAAAATACAAAATGAAAACACTATAAGTGCCATTATAAAAAAATTGCAAGATACTATAGTCGGTGAAACATCTGACGTAGTAAAGGCAAAAATGTCAAAGACAACCCAAAAAGAAAATCCGCTGAAAAGTTTACCTCAGAAATTGATAACTTACAAAAGCTTCTTGAAGCTTCGTATTTCGATGAGGGCTTACCAGCCGAACATGCTGATAAATTCAGTACCAAAGAAGCCATCACAACAATGGTCAAAAATTGTGAACATGGTAGACTCAAAACCATTCTTGAAGCAGGAAACTTCAATACAATGAATGAAGCCGTCACAAAGTATATACAATGTAGTACTGAAATGACAGGAAATGCCAATTCAATCTTATACGCTCAAAGAGGCCAAAGCCAGCGTGGTAATTACAATAATAGAGGTAATTATCGCGGCAGAGGCAATGGCCGCGGTTATTATAATAATAATAATTATAATAATAATAATTATAACAATAATTATAACAATAATTATACACGCAACAACGGACAGAATTACAACAACAATTATAGAGGAAACAACAGAGGAAACAATAGAGGAAATTATAGAGGGAATAACCATCAAAATGGAGGTTATAACTCTAGCAATAATAACAATAATAACAACAGCAATGTTAGGGTAGCCCAAACGGCTTCGGAAAACTCCCAACAACCTTTAGGTACACAGCAGTAGAAAATATTAAAGTTCACGCCATCAATCTCAGTCAAAGCACATTCGTCACTTTTATAAATGTAGAAACAGGAAAAGAATTAATATTTTTAGTAGACACTGGTGCGGAAATATCCATATTAAAAGAAAATTCCGATGGTTTTAAATACATCCAAGATAATTATATAATAAATATACAGGGAATAAGTAAGGAAGTTACCAAATCAAAAGGCTTAACTTCTATTGAAATTCAAACTTCTAAGTACATAATTCCACATGATTTCCATATCGTAAATATGCAATTCGCTATTCCATGTGATGTGATACTAGGAATCGATTTTATCAAAAGATACAACTGTCAATTAGACTTCAAGCCGTCTGAAGACTGGCTTATAATAAGACCAAATAACCTCAAATATCCGATTTATGTTCCAATAACATACAGTTCTGTCAACAACTCCCTAATTCTGCCAGCAAGATCCCAAGTCGTCCGAAAAATCGAAATAAATTCAGAAGAAGACAGCGTATTAATTCCGAATCAAGAAATTCAGCATGGTATCTATATCGCAAATACCATAGCAACAGTCCAAAATGCATATATAAGATTACTTAATACCACAAACACAGATCAAGTAGTTTATATCAAAAATATACATCATGAACCACTTTCAAACTACGAAGTAGTAAAAACGGATTTAGAAACCAGACAAAAAATTGTATTATCCCAACTTGCAAAAAACTTTCCGCCTCAATTCAATGAACAGCTTACAGCATTATGTATTCGGACTAGAAACCGAATCGATCACTACCAATAATTTTTATTAACAAAAGCTGAGATTAACTGATGATGAACCCGTATATATAAAAAATTATAGAAATCTCATAGTCAACAAGACGAAATTCAAAAACAAGTCCAAAAACTCATCAATGATAAAATAGTGGAACCCTCTGTATCACCTTATAATAGCCCACTTTTGTTAGTACCAAAAAAGTCACTTCCAAATTCGCAAAATAAAAAATGGCGATTAGTAATTGACTATCGTCAAATTAATAAAAAACTCTAGTCTGATAAATTTATACTCCCTAGAATCGATGATATTTTAGATCAACTAGGTAGAGTAAAATATTTCTCATGCCTTGACTTAATGTCAGGTTTTCATCAAATTGAACTGGAAAAAAGTTCACGGGATATAACATCTTTTTCAACAAACAATGGTTCGTATCGCTTCACGCGATTACCATTCGGTCTAAAAATAGCGCCAAACTCGTTTCAGAGAATGATGACTATAGCATTCTCTGGACTAGATCCTTCTCAAGCATTCCTTTACATGGATGATCTAATAGTCATCGGTTGTTCCGAAAAACATATGCTTAAAAACTTAACTGATGTATTTGAAAAATGTAGGAAATACAATCTCAAATTACATCCTGAAAAATGCTCATTTTTCATGCACGAAGTAACTTTTCTAGGACACAAATGCACAGATAAAGGAATACTACCCGACGACAAAAAATACGACGTCATTAAAAATTACCCAGTCCCACATGATGCGGACAGCGATAGACGATTTGTTGCATTCTGCAATTATTATAGACGCTTTATACAAAATTTCGCCGACTATGCTCGTCACATAACAAGATTATGTAAAAAAGATGTAAAATTCGAATGGACACCTAATTGCCAAACTGCTTTCGAACATCTAAAATCGGCATTAATAAGCCCTACTTTACTACAATACCCAGATTTCAATAAAGAATTTTGCATAATTACAGATGCAAGTAAGCAAGCGTGTGGAGCAGTTTTAACTCAAAACAAAAATGGACTCCAACTTCCAGTAGCATACGCATCTAGAGCATTTACAAAGGGTGAAAGTAACAAAAGTACAACAGAACAAGAACTAGCAGCAATTCATTGGGCAATAACATACTTCAGACCATATATCTATGGCAGACACTTCACTGTCAAAACAGATCACAGACCACTCACGTACTTGTTTTCAATGACAAATCCTAGCTCCAAACTGACACGCATGAGACTTGAATTAGAGGAGTATAATTTCACAGTAGAGTATCTAAAGGGTAAAGATAATTACGTAGCAGATGCGTTATCAAGAATAACCATCGAAGAACTAAAAAACATTACCAGAAATATAAATAAAGTCACTACACGATATCAAAGTAGACAGAAATCCTGCGCAGGAGAAAAACAAATAAAATTGCCTAGGCAATCTATAGAAAAAGCTTCAAAGCCCAACGTATTCGAAGTCATTAATAATGACGAAGTACGTAAAGTAGTGACCTTGCAAGTAAAAAATATGACCTGTTATTTTAAACGTGGAAAAACAATTACTGCAAGATATAATGTTAGCGATTTATTTACCAATGGAATTCTTGACTTAGGTCAGTTCTTCCAAAGGCTTGAAATGCAAGCCGGTATATATAAAATCAGCAAACTAAAAATGGCACCGTGGGAAAATATCTTTGAATAAGTTTCCATTGATAATTTTAAGAAAATGGGCAATAAAATATTAAAATCATTGAGAGTAGCGCTACTCAACCCGGTGACCCTGATAAAAAATGAAAAAGAAAAAGAAGCTATACTGTCTACATTTCACAACGATCCAGTACAAGGAGGTCACACAGGCATTACCAAAACCTTGGCCAAGGTCAAAAGACATTACTTTTGGAAAGGTATGACTCGATACATTACAGAGTACATACGAAAATGTCAAACATGCCAAAAATCAAAAGTGACAACACATACTAAGACTCCTATGACAATTACAGACATTCCGATAAATGCCTTCGACAGGGTAATAGTGGACACAATTAGTCCACTACCAAAATCAGAAAATGGTAATGAATATGTAGTCACACTTATATGTGATTTAACAAAATATTTAGTTGCCATTCCAATTACCAATAAAAGTGCAAACACTGTTGCAAAAGCTATATTTGAGAATTTTATTCTAAAGTACGGTCCAATAAAGACGTTCATTTCGGACATGGGAACAGAATATAAAAATTCGATTATACAAGACATATGCAAATTCCTGAAAATCAAAAATTTAACTTCAACAGCTCACCACCATCAGACAGTTGGAACAGTAGAGAGAAGTCATAGAACTTTCAACGAGTACATACGTTCATATATATCAGTTGATAAAACTGACTGGGACATTTGGCTTCAATATTTTGTATACTGTTTCAACACGACACCTTTCATGGCACATAATTATTGCCCATATGAATTAGTCTTTGGGAAAACTAATAATTTGCCAAAACATTTTAATAGTATAAATAATATAGAAGCAATCTATAATATAGAAGATTACGCAAAAGAAAGTAAATACAGGTTAGAAGTAGCATATAAAAGAGCTAGGATAATGATAGAAGATAACAAGAAAAAGAATAAGGAAATATATGATAAAAACGTTAATAATATACATATATCCGTAGGAGATAAAGTTTTATTAAAAAATGAAACAGGGCATAAGTTAGATTTTAAATATACAGGTCCGTATACTGTAACGGAAATAGGAGAAAGATAAAATATTATTATCTCAAACATGAAAAATAAAAAACAAATAGTTCATAAAGATAGACTTAAAATTTTTTATTCTTAAACACTTTGACATCTTGATACACAACCTTTATTAATAAATATAATAATTCATTAAAAAAAAAAAAAAAACTTATACCAGTTAATTTCATTTACAAATATTCTTTACATATTTTTATAAATTTTTATTCAATATTTTTATAACTTTTATGTTTTCATAAACAAATAAGGGGATCGAAATACGCTTCCCACAACCAAATTGGTTTAAATAAAATAAATATATATTCGCAAAAATTAAAAAAAATATATAAAAAAAAAAAATTTTATATATTTCTCATATACTAATAGATAAATAATAATAAGAAATAAAAACTTCTAAAATAACTTCATAGTATTACGTTATTTTTTAAAAGGAGGGAGATGTAGTATGCACATATATAGAGTACACACTGTACCAACGGCAACAATGTCAATGCCGAATATGCAGGATCAGCACTCTTCAAGTGCAAACGCAATCCGATCGCGCACGCCTTACGCGGGCGATAAGCGGCTGCGTCGGCAGTTCCCACAGCTTGGCGACAGCAACAAATTGATCCAAATGTAAGTGCACATAACATTCCCTGTCTGAGAACCACTCTCAGATATGTATAAGATTTATATGAAATTAGGCTAATACATAAATCCGCTGCGCCGCTGCCGGCTTGACCGACAGCGCTGCCCCAGATTGAGAGCTAAGAAGGAGTTATGGAAATCAATGGAGAGCAGTCTAAAACTCCTAACAAGAAGATCAACAACTCCTACAAAGGGGGTGAACCAAACTATTTGTAATAATGTAATGTGTTAAGTGCCAAGTTTATATACAAAATAAAAACATTAAAATTAGTATACCAGTGTGTGTGTGTTATAACTTTGAACGGGATAATTATGGATTTACAATACCTATACCAAATAAAAGTGCAAATACAGTAGCAAAAGCTATATTTGAAGATTTTATTCTAAAGTACGGTCCAATGAAGACGTTCATTACGGACATGGGAACAAATATAAAAATTCAATTATTGAAGATCTATGTAAATATTTAAATATTAAAAACATAACTTCAACTGCACACCACCACCAGACAGTAGGTACCGTGGAGCGAAGCCACAGAACACTCAATGAGTTCATTCGTTCATACATCTCAGTTGACAAAACAGATTGGGATGTATGGCGAAAATACTTCGTATATTGTTTTAATACAACACCATCTATGGCACATGACTATTGTCCATATGAGCTAGTTTTTGGTAAAATTTCAAATCTACCAAAACATTTTAATAGCATAGATAAAATAAAACCCCTTTATAATATAGAAGATTATGCAAAGGAATCCAAATTTAGATAAGAACAGGCATTTAAAAGAGCTAGACTAATGCTAGAATCTCATAAACTAAAACAGAAAATTAATTACGACAAAAAAAGTAACGATTTCAATTTAAAAATAGGAGATCAGGTTTTATTGAAAAATGAAACAGGGCATAAGTTAGATTTCAAATATACAGGTCCTTATAAAGTAGAACAAATAGGAGACAGAGATAACATAACCATAATAAATAATAAAAATAAAAAGCAAATAGTACATAAAGATAGATTAAAACTCTTTATTTCATAATCAATTTTTATTTCATAAATACATAATATAAGAGCACATAAGATAACCAAATCGAAACTAAGAATACACACTAACTAAAAAAAAAAAAAAAAATTAAAAAAAAAAATATATATATATAAAAACAAATAAATAACAAAAAAAAAAATTTTTTTTTGCCAAAAAAATAATATCATTTTTCTCAAAGTTCGTAAAATTAATACTAGAAAATAACTCCATTATATTACGTTATTTTTCAAAAGGAGGGAGATGTAGTATGCACACATATTAAATATATATATCGAGCACCCACTGTACCAAGAGTACAGTGTTTATACAATTCAAGGTCTCGGTCATCAACATAAATGCCCGAAATGCGAACCGCTCGCTGTGCCTTGGCCCGCACGCTGAAAGTGCAAGTGTCAGCATAATTGCAACACGAGCGGACCTCATGTGTGTGCATATATCTCCGCGCTCCAGACTAAGTGAGCATAGCTTATATACTTTAGAATATAAGAATATATAGGACGTCTCTCCGCTGCCGCTGTTGGCAGCGCCGCTACGAGACTTTGACCTCTTTACCTCCTAAGTAAATTGGGCTCAACAAGAATCTCTTACGAGCTTGGAGCGGCAACAACGGCTGCTCCAATTAAACCATTAAATAAAACTAAAATAAAAAGGAACATTAAATACAACTCCGATATTATTCTTGATGGCGGGGGAAATGACACCTTTTCTACTGGCGACCCTATTTTACTAGGAATGCTTTTTACAGCACATTTTTTTCTTTCACGAATAATTTACGGATAACACAGGAACACAAAATTAAACTTTGTGAAATTTCCACGAACCATTTCAACTTTTCCATGATATTTGGGTGCTCTTGAGTAAAAGTCTCATACAAAATTATTTTCCATCACCTACAGGTTCCGCGGTCAAATTTGAAATAAGTCATGGCATCCTATAGAATGCGAGTAAACATGTATATTTATTTATGTATGTATGTTCGGTGAACGTATTTAATTTCGTAGTTCTAGAGCAGCGGTCGGACAATTATATTTTGTTTTATATTTGTGTGAGTAAATTGCACGGGGCAGCTCAATGGTGTGCGTGTGCAGACCACAGTTTTACAGTATAAGTGAGGGCAGAGCGTGAGCAGAACAAAACCCTATGCTCACTTAATAGGGCGCTGCCGAACGCTGTTTTAGAGCAATATAATAAAACTTATAGCATAATGATTATTTTTTATCAAAAAAAATTTGTCTTAAAAATAAATTTGTTTGCCCTTTTTAAAAATGGCTTATTATACGATTTTTATTTTATTCCAATCTAAATAAAACTCATCAGAGCCTCGCGGCCCTCTTGTAAGACTTTTCGCCAATCTGATTTCACAACCGACTAAGGAGCTATCAAAGCTAACTCCACGATTTTTTGCAATTTTTTTTAGCAACTTTTAAAAAATGGCTTATCCTTCGATTTTTATTTTATTCCAATCAAAATAAAACTCATCAGAGCCCTCTTGTTAGACTTTACTGAAGCTACCTCCAAACATATTTATTTATTATTTAGTTTAACGAATAGTAATTTCGATAATTTCTCATTATCAAGGTTACAAAATAAATAAAGCCTATAGGCTTAAGCCTCAATAGCAAACTATTCTAGCCTTTTTCCCTTCACAGGCATTTTATATTGCAGCGTGCCGAATGACAAAATTTAAGAAAGTATATTAATGACAAGTGAAATAGTTTTTCGTCACAAATGTTGATAGCAGAACTTTTGTATGTTAAAAGTGCTATCGCCACTAGTTTCTTACCTCATTCAGAAGGGTTTTTATTTGAACAACATTCATACTATTTACTTTTTCTGTCATTTGAGCTAAAATATGCATATACAAATTACCAAGTTAGAACCGTTTTTCCAAAATAAACAAAAAAAAATTGTATACCATAATTTTATAGCCACGTTTAAAAGATGTGCATAGGATTTAGGGCCGTTTTCTCGGACGTCCTGCTAAGTAGAATTTAGCTAATGGAAGGATTAATGTATACAGGCGTTAATCGGTTTTCATTTTCTCTTCCGTCATTTCAAACTCCAAATAAAAGGCGCACTAATTTAAGACTAGGTAGCAACCCCACATCAGAGGAGTTAACTAATTGTCCAAAATTAGTCTAAAAACTATTGGAAAATACCATAAAACAGTCATACCAACAGCTGATGATACACATTTCAAACTAAAAAAAAAACAATGTCGGCAGGAAAAAAGTTTCGCGGTAAAATGGCTTAGACAATTCCTGTAGACCTGGTAGAACTCGCCTCCGGGAGATTGAATTAAAAACTGCCGCTTGCATAGAATCTAAGTGCTATTAGAAGGTTAACCCACGGCTGTTTTGTCGTTTCCCTGTAATAATGGTTTTTGATTAAATGGAATTGGTTAAACCAAATGAATGCAGTTACTTTTTTTTAAAGTCGCAAAACAAAAAGCGCCGTACTTTTACACAAGCGAAACCTTTTAACAAATTCTTCATCACTGTAATGTTCGAAGTAATTTCATTGGCCTTGATATCTGCGCCGTTAGGTTCACACTTCAATTCGACGATATTCCAAAGAGTTTGAAGATAAATCGCTCGGGAATTCATTTTTAAAATAAATTAGACTTTTACGTACAAAATTTTGTTTTATATTTAACTGTAAATTGAATCAGCTGTTTTCGAATGAAGAGTGGAACCAGATTGACAACTCTCGACAACTCTGGCAATGCTTGCAAATGTCCGCACAAATTTGAAAGGGTGGATGAAGTACCCCGACAAAATTTGTCGCTACCTGCGCTAACATAAGGACGAGTAAACCATTTTTTGTTTATCGCTCCGTTGTCCCGGCAGGCAAATTAAAGTACGGACGAGAAAACGGCCCTAAGTGGATCAGAAGTTACAGGCGTACATAATGTAGTTTTTATAGCTGTTTAGTTTATAAATTACTTTCGAAAGGAACTTCTTACAATAATGTGTTATAAACAAAAATTTAAGTAATCTCAATCTCAGTTTAAAGATAAGCAAAAATCTTTAGAACCGTTTTTAAGCGAGAAACAAAAAATCGAGAAATAAAAGTTTAAAACAAGAAAGGAAGCTAGCTTCGGCCAGGCGAAGCATATATACCCTTGCAGTTCCAGGGATTCCAGATATTGATTTCCTATTTAAAATGTTGTTTTTAAGTTGTCAAAAATCAAAACACCGACTTCCTACAAAGTTACAATGAATTTTTTATATTTTTTTGATTATTCCTATGCGAGCCTTAAGATATAGTGGTCCGAGCCGGCTCTCTCCGACATATGTACTACCTGCAATAGAAAGAAGACTTTTCGGAAAGTTTCACCGCGATAGCTTTAAAACTGAGAGACTAGTTCGCATAGAAAGGGACAGACGGACGGACGGACATGGCTAGATGGACTCGTCTATTGGTGCTGATCAAGAATATATATACTTTATGGGGTCGAAAACGTCTTCTTCACTGCGTTGCAAACTTCTGACTGAAATTATAATACCCTCTGCAAGGGTCTAATAAGATAGAACGCTATAGTCGGGTGCCCCGACTATCTGATACCCGTCACTCAGCCAAAGGGAATGCAAGGGAGATTAAGATATAAAACGTTGATTGCGCATAACTTCTTAATATATTTAAAATTTTTTTCTGCATTTCAAAAGGTATTAATAAACACTATACAATTTTTAAAATCTTTAAGGATGTGGGCGCCAGACACATTTAAGGCGATTGTGCGCTGCGTGGGAGCCCACAGAATGTGCATTATTAATCCCAACTTTCTAGCTTTTATAGGTTCCGAGATCTCAGCGTTCATTCAGACGGACATATGGCTTCATCGACTCGGCTAGTGATCCTGATGAAGAATATATATAACTTTACAGGGTCGGAAACGCTTCCTTCTACCTGTTACATTCTTTTGCACGAAAACAATATACCCTTTTACTCTTCGAGTAACGGGTATAAAAATTTTCATTTTGGAAAGCCCTCCAAAGGTTTATGTTTGGAATAACTTTTGAAGCATCGGATCTTATTATATGAACCGTCATTCGACGGGTATTTTTTATAGAAACACAAACCGACTAATAATTTCAAAATTTTCACATTCACCGCTATCTTCCGAACCAATTGCTTTTCTTAAAGTCTTGGTATGCAATCCTTTTAGTTTTTGCGATACCTTTCAATTGGTTTATCACTCGTTATGATCGGACTATCACAGCGGATTTTCAATTCTGCGGCTATATAATAGTACACACAAAAAAAAACTTTTTAAAATCAACTGTTATAATTGTCAAACAGTCCTCAACCACAAAAATTGTCAATTCTACAAATTAAATAGTTACTTTCACAACAACAAATACACACAATTAGCAAAGACACACACCCAAAGCAAAAACAAACAAGAGAGAACGCTACAGTCGGGTGCCCCGACTATCAGATACCCGTTACTCACCTAAGGGGAGTGCGCGGGAGATGGCGATATAAAACTTTGATCGGGCATATCTTTTTAACGAACGGTCCGATTTGAAAAATTTTTTCTACTTTTCGATAGGTATAACTAAACACAACAAAATTGCATTTATACTTATTTATCTTTAAAAATGTGGGCGCGAGACACATTTTAAAATCGTTTGTGGGCGATTGTGGGCGTTAGAGGGCGCGTGGCGCTCGGTTGAAATACATGCGCGGCGTAGGAAGCCAAAGAATATGTGTAGGTAATCCCAACTTTCTAGTTTTTGTAGTTTCCGAGATCTCAGCATTCATACAGACAGACAGACGGACAGACAGACATGGCTAGATCGACTCGCCTAGTGATCCTGATCAAGAATATATATACTCTATAGGGTCGCAAAAGCTTCCTTCTAGCTGTTACATACTTTTCCACGAATACAATATACCCTTTTACTATACGAGTAACGGGTATAAATACACATAACTATTTTTATATTTACGTAACAATCTTCATTGGTCAATTTTACCAATCAAATTTTTTTGTGGGTAGTCGCCTTCGCACTCTCCTGCTGCGCTTCGTCACTACGTGGACTGCCGTCCACAGTTATAGCTGACATATGAGAGATCAAAAACTTAATGCCAAAATAATAAGAAAGCAGCTAAAATTTTGATTGTTGTAACATTTACGCAAGTAAATCTAAATTTAATGTTATTGTAAATTAATAGGAATGATCTGCAAGGGTATATAAGCTTCGGCTGGTCGAAGCTAGCTTCCTTTCTTATTTCCATTAATTTATATTTAACTAGCATTACCCGAAGCGACGTTGTCCGCTACTATTAGCAAAACATTTCTTTCTATGGATAGTAACCTGTTTTTTTATATTTAAAAATTATAATTAAAATCAGAGTAAAATCCCGACTAACCTTAGCACAGTACCACAGTAAACATACATAGATATCACTAATATTCTATGAATATCCTTCTAACCATAACATACCTTACCTTTACATACCTTACCCTAAGTATTAACCCACTTTCTCCTATTTTAATCTAATGCTGTTTTCACTATTTCCCCGTCCTAACCCCGGTGTAACCCATCCATACTCAACCTTCATGCCGAATTAATATAATTTGAACCACCTTAACAGCAGTGTTTCCTCTTCTTAGCCAACCCTATTCTAGTCTCTCCTGAAAAAAAAAACATTTCCTTACCATACCACCACTGTAATTCACCTTAACTTCACTTTATGTTAATAAAACTTGTTTGTCACTTTATCTCTCCTTATTTAGTCACCTTCACCCTTACAATCCTTTATCACTTTAGCCACAACTTAACCCCGCATTAACCACGCCTTCTTCTTTCCATCATATTGCCACCGTTCTGGTAGCCGAAATCTATAATAATCTATAATAATGCAGAGAACTAACTTTTGCGATTTTTTACCGCGATTCTTTACTTTTTCGACCTGATTCCTAGCACATAATACTTTCCTTCTTTCTGTTGCTGCTGGCGTCGATTTTGTTGTTCGGAAATCGTCAAAAAGAACAAACAGCATGCAAACAAAAACACCCAAAAAACTTAAAAAAAAATTGTTAAAACAATATTAAAAACAAGAGAGAACGCTATAGTCGGGTGCCCCGACTATCAGATACCCGTTACTCAGCCAAAGTGAGTGCGAGGGAGATGGAGATAGAAAATTTGTAATCTGGCATAACTTTTTAACGAATGGTCCGATTTGAAAAATTTCTACATTTCGATAGGTATTGATAAATGCAATAAAACTGCATTTTTACTTTTCCAAAATCTTTAAAGGTGTGGTCGCCAGACACTATTAAACTCGTTTATTGTGGGCGTTAGGCGATTGTGGGCGTTAGAGGGGGCGTGGCCCCCGGCTGAAACAAACTTGCGCTGCGTAGGAAGCCAAAGAATATGTGTGGGTAATCCCAATTCTCTAGCTTTTGTAGTTTCTGAGATCTCAGCGTTCATCCGGACGGACAGACGGACATGGCTAGATCGACTCGGCTAGTGACCCTGATCAAGAATATATATACTTAATAGGATCGGAAAAGCTTCCTTCTACCTGTTACATACTTTTGCACGAATACAATATACCCTTTTACTCTACGAGTAACGGGTATAACAAGAGAGAACGCTATAGTCGGGTGCCCGACTATCAGATGGAGATACAAAACTTTGATCGCGCATAACTTTTTAACGAATGGTCCGATTTGAAAAATTTTTTCTACGATAGGTATTGATAAACACAATTACACGACATTTTTACTTTTCCGAAAGCTTTAAAGGTGTGGGCGTCAGACACCTTTTAAAATCGTTTATGGCTATTGTGGGGCGATAGAGGGGGCGTGGCCCTCAGCTGAAACAAACTTGCGCTGCCTAGGAACTCCAAGAATCTGCAAGTAAATTCCAATCTTCTAGCTTTTATAGTTTCTGAGATCTCAGCGTTCATACGGACGGACAGACAGACAGACGGACATGGCTAGATCGACTCGCTAGTAATCCTGATCAAGAATATATATACTCTATAGGGTCGGAAAAGCTTCCTTCTTCCCTTTACATACTTTTGCACGAAACCGGACCATTCGTTAAAAAGTTATGCGTGATCAAAGTTTTATATCTCCATCTCCCTCGCACTCCCTTAAGTTGTGTAACGGGTATCTGATAGTCGGGGCACCCGATTCGCCCAAAGGGTTATGCAAATCTAATTCAGGTAATTCAATAATACAATGTAAATACATTTATAAACATGAATGGCTTCGGCAGTCTCAAAGGTTTGAATATGTTTGTACCTGTGTGAAGGGTTAACCATTATTTGTAGCAGGTATTTCCGCAACCTGCTCCAATTTTAAACCTGAAACACTTGTCGCAATTTGAAAAATCACTTTCCTCCTCGATTCTCATATTAGGTATAAAAAACCACACAGAAACGCTCGATTAGTCTATTTTGTTGTGAAAAGTGAAGTGAAAAGTTGTGCGCGCTATTTGAAAACGATTACAGTGTACCAGTATAATTGTGAACCGTGAATTAAAGCGAAGAGGCATCGTACGAAAGTCTATGTGTTTTGTTCATCCTTGTGAATTTTGTTGACAGTCTTTTTTAAGACTTGCAAAATGTTGTGTAGTGTCATAAGTGTTGGTGAATAAGTGTGTTAAGTGTTGTGACTATTAACAAGGTTTCACAAGGAAAAAAAGTGAGTGGCGTTGTGATTTATTTTGCGCATCCTTGGTTGGTATATAGCAGCGGTCGGCAGCGTCCTAATAAGTGAGCATATGGAATTGTTCTTCTCACCGTCTGCCCTCACGTATACTAATCTAATTAGTGACGCGCCCGAATGGATTAACGAGATTCCTTCTGTCCCTATCCTGTCTATCATGTTCCTCTTAAGGTAGCCAACTGTATCGTGCTCCTGACGGTCGGTTGTTTTTGGTGGTTATTTCGCGAGTTCAGCGCAGCTGCTGATGCTGCTACCGCAGCTGCTACTGATGCACCGGATACCGCTGCCGCCGCTAGACATGGAAGCGAGGTCGTTGTCCCCTCACCCTCACCCGCTGTTCATAAGTCGCACGACTTCGCCATGGAAGTAGTAAGGGAAGGATCAGGTCGCATCGCTGCAGAGCTAGCGGCGATCAGGGAGGACCTTATGTTGTTCTCCGCGAGCCGGTTCCCACCGAGTGCGCTCAAGAAGGTGCTAAGGATTACAGCCAGGTATGAGGGCTTAATCTGCGCTCTTAATGTCCGGAACGCCGTGCTGGAAGACCGCCACAAGCAATCGGTGAAGACGCTGCCGCCGCCACCTCAGCGACCGGTCGCTGTTGCCGTCACCGCTCCACACTCTTACGCAGCCGCTTACCCACGCCTCCCAACGCCTTCTGCCGTATCGGTCCCACTGCCGCGGAAGCCGCGTGAAACTTGGTCGGCAGTTGTGCACAGCCCGGACCTGAATATTTCGGGAAAACAGCTCGCGGAAAAGGTGCGAAAGGAGATAGCTCCAGCTCTGGGAGTTCGAGTGCACGAGGTGCGGGAGCTGAAGAGAGGCGGCGCAATTATTCATCAGGCGGAGATGACGAAGGTCGTTGCCTCTGCGAAGTTCTCCGAAGTTGGCGTCATGGTGTATAACACTGCAACCAAGCCCCGAGTGACCGTCCAGGACGTGGACACCACCATTGGGCACGAAGAGTTCATGACGGAACTAAGGGAGAAGAACTTTGAGGGATGGTCCCTGAAGGACTTCCAGAAGGCGGTAGTGCTGGCCACAAAGCCCTGGTCAGCTGCCAACGGCGCCACAATAAACGTGACGCTAGAAGTAGATGACCAGGCGCCGGCCCTTTTGGAAGGCAGAGTGTACGTGAAGTGGTTTTCGTATAGATGCCGTTCGCAGGTGCGCACCTACGCCTGCCACAGGTGCGTCGGTTTCGACCACAAAGTGGCCGACTGTAGGATGAGTGAGAGCCAGAAGGTCTGCCGACAGTGCGGGCAGGCTTGTCACAGTGCGCGAGGCTGCCCCAATCCGGTGGACTGCCGAAATTCCGCTTCAAGGGCTACCCATCAGCACATCACATGCTGTCTCCTGGGTGCTCTGTGTATGCGGCGATGCTGGCGCGGGTGAATTCTAGACACTAACCATGTTTAGCTTCATCCAGACAAACTGTGGCAAACGACGAGCTGCGACCATCGAGCTCGGAGTCCGATTGCGAGAGAGCAGGAGCCTGTTCGCACTGTTGCAGGAGCCCTTCATCGATATGAACAACGGGAGGATGGATGAGCTGCCCGAAGGTAATATGAGTTTTACCGATAGAAAAGGAAAAGCAGCCAGTGTCTAAAACACTGCTGCCAAGCCCCGAGTGACCGTCGGGGACGGAACTAAGGGAGAAGAACTTCGAGGGATGGACCATAAAGGACTTCCAGAAGACGGTGGTCGTGGCCACAAAGACCTGGTCAGCTACCAACGGCGCCACAATCAATGTGACGCTGGAAGTAGACGATCAGTTTCTATTAGACACTTCTTCGCCATTTCCCCAGAGAAAAAAATTTCTGCAGGTATACGAGGACAATGAAACATTGGAAGTGATTGACTTCCAGTGGAAGTGGTTTATTAATTAAGTTCTGTCACCTTACGGACCAAATGATTCGCGAGGATCCAATTCGTTTTTATTCCTTAATATTAGGGACAATTTTAGAATTTAAAATAATAACATAAATTTAAATAAAAACTTGATTTCTTTGTTATGCAAGCTTATGAGTTTTTAAGTGCTGTCGGCGATACCGCATTGCGTTTTATATTTTTGCGCATTTCTGATAAGTTAAGTAAAGAAAGAATTAAGAATTAATTTCCGCCGGAAACTTTGCTACTTATTTTATATTTAAGAAATTCGTAATTTCTAAACTTATAAATTATATAACACTTGGTGATCCGTTCGGTTAAGCTGCTCAAGAACAAGTGTCCGATCTCAAGTGCGGATCCGCTTATTATAGGCCAATGATCTCGATTAATTGTTAAATCAATAAGATTAATTCTTATCGATAAAGAACTAGGTTGAATTTCAGGGCTGTGTTTGGGTTTCCAAAAACATATGACCAGCCGATACTTGGGTGTGTGTCTTCGCTTAGGAGGGAGACATTTGATAACGCGTTACTTGAATTTGCGCGCCTTTTGACCAACACTAATTTTAATAATAATTCAAGTTTTATCATTTAATACTATGAAATTAAAGCTTTATGAAAGGGCACTATAAAGCCTAGTACTCAGTTCGGCTAAGAGTTTCACTAGTCGAAAATATTATTCTTTTGTAGTGTGACCGAAGTTTTCAGAGTTCACCCGCTTTGCATGTAGCATGGTCTTATTGTAAATCAGATGGGTTTACAAACAGCAAACAAATCAACTGGCGCAAGTTTTAAAATATTACAAAATGTTGAGCCGACCTGAATCGCAAGCTTTACATTAGCTGTTGGCATGGCGATATGTATTGCCGCAACTCCTACAGGCAGTTTTCCATTGTTTTTGGGGTTTTCCTTCCATTTATAATTTGTTATTGGCTAACCGCTTCTGCACGAACAAAGCCGATCTTTGGCTTATATTTTCTATTCTTCGGAACGCGGCTAAATGCGTTCATCGGAATTCATCCGCTAAATTTGGTATTTTTATACCCTTGCAGAGACGTTTCCGACCCCATAAAGTATATATATTCTTGATCAGCTTGACAAGACGTGTCGATCTAGCCATGTCCGTCCGTCTGTCCGTCCGTCTGTCCGTCTGTCAGTCTGTTTCTACGCAAACAAGTCTCTCAGTTTTGAAGCTATCGGGCTCAAACTTTCCCAAAAGTCTTCTTTCTATTACAGGTAATATATATGTCGGAACCGACCGGATCCGACAACTATATCTTATAGCTCCCACAGGAAGGATACTATTTTTTAAATATTTCTGAATTTCGAATAAAATTGTTAAAAAATCGGATAACTATATTATATAGCTGCCATAGGAACGGTCGGAAAATTAAATGGAAATTAATAGGAAAAAACAAGAGAGAACGCTATAGTCGGGTGCCCCGACTATCAGATACCCGTTACTCAGCCAAAGTGAGTGCGAGGGAGATGGAGATAGAACATTTTTAACCTGGCATAACTTTTTAACGAATAGTCCGATTTGAAAAATTTCTTCTACATTTCGATAGCTATTGATAAATGCAATAAAACTGCATTTTTACTTTTCCAAAATCTTTAAAGGTGTGGTCGCCAGACATTTTTTAAACTCGTTTATTGAGGGCGTAAGGCGATTGTGGGCGTTAGAGGGGGCGTGACCCCCGGCTGAAACAAACTTGCGCTGCGTAGGAAGCCAAATAATATGTGTGGGTAATCCCAATTCTCTAGCTTTTGTAGTTTCTGAGATCTCAGCGTTCATCCGGACGGACAGACGGACAGACGGACATGGCTAGATCGACTCGGCTAGTGATCCTGATCAAGAATATATATACTTTATAGGGTCGGAAACGCTTCCTTTTACCTGTTACATACTTTTGCACGAATACAATATACCCTTTTACTCTACGAGTAACGGGTATAATAATACCTTTGTTGACTTTTATTACACCCAGAAAAAAAAGATCGAAAAAATCTAAGACCGAATTTCTTACATTAATACCGTTTTGTTCTTATTTTTTTTAAGACCATGTTCTTATATTGATACCATTCGGTATTAATTTAAGACCAGTAACTTTAGATTTAAGTTGAACTTATGCACTCGCGCGAGAAATGGTGCGATGGCCCAGTTGGTAAGGCGTCTGCCTCTGATGCGAGAGGACCCCGGTTCAAAAACCGGATAAATCACAGTAAGTAAAAAGTTTTTAAAATACATATTTAACTTTCCTTAATAACTTTAAGATCAAAAATGTATTAAAAAGTTAAGTTGTTTGATTACTAATTACAAAAAAAAAAAAAGTTGTGTCGTGAGCGGGATTTGAACCTCGTACTCCCGAAAACAAAATAATATCAGAACATAGTACCTTGGCCCCTGAGCCATTCCCTTATTATTTTCTTCCATGGCAGAATGCCTACAGGAGTATTCAAACAAATGTATTTTTGGACTAAAAATAAATATGAAGTTAAGTAAGTTTCGTGCTTAGAGTAAGAACAGCGGTCTTAAAAATCCGTTCTTAAAATGATACCATAAATTCTTATAATGATACCAAACGGTATAAAGCTATTTTTGAGACTCAAACAGACACGTTTTTAGACCCAATCAGACCAATTTTTTCCCTGAGTGTACATTCTCTTCTTCTCTGGGATATGGCTTTTCTTTAACATTTCAAAATTTCGTATTAAATTTAACAAAATTTGGACGGCTATATTATATAGCTGCCATAGGAAGGGTTGAAAAAATAATGCCAAAATAATACGAAAGCAGCTAAAAGTTGGATTAACATATACGCAAGTTCATTCAATTTCAATTTATTTTTAAAATGCTTTCCTAACGCTACAAGTTGATAACTTATAATTAGTGCGATAGTCACGTAGGACAAATTACTCATAAATACAGATTTGACATAGTTCTTTGGAGGTTTAAATGAATCTCTTAAAATTACGCTTAAGCATTAATGGTTAAAGAAAAGGGTCGCTTTGTTGTTTTGTTTTTATTTTCTTTTATATTGTGCTAGTATGTTGTAGGTGTAATGCGAGTTTTGACTTAAACTGCGTGGCACTACTAATATTTTTTAAATGGTTTGGGAGCTGGTTCCATAGCCTTATTGCGTGTACAAAAAACTGCCTTTCAGAAAGTAGAGAACTGTGTCTTATTTGAATGAGGTTATTTGCTCTTCTTGAGGAAGTGAATCTTAATGCTTCAAAGAGATAAGTTGGTTCCCTCGTGTAAATTATTTTGTGCAGATATATTAAAACTCTTAGTTTCATCCAATCGGTCAAATTAAGTTCAAATATTCTGTATGCATAGCTTGTCACATGGTCAAATCGACGTAGATTGTATATAAATCTTGCTATATTATTATATGCAACTTTTATTTAAATTAATGTTTTTTAATGTTTAAATTTAATTTTTTTCTAAATGAATAGGAATGATCTGCAGGGGTATATAAGCTTCGGCTGGCCGAAGCTAGCTTCCTTTCTTGTTTTTTATATTTCCTTACCATTTCCTTAGGTCATCTGAGTACCGCTGTTAAAAAAGTCCCCGGCTAAAGGCTTTAGCTACCTATTTTCCTCTCGCTTACTCCTATGGTTAGCTAGCAGTTTTCGTCGTACTGAGTACTAGGCTTTAATAAGCACACAAATGTACATTCAGTTTTTAAATAATCTCTAAAGATTATAAAATGAAAGACCGATTTTTAAGGGGATACGACTACAGCCCAAACCGTAAGAGCTAGAGCAGCTTAATTTTTGCACAGTATTCTATTGGGGAACTAACCGCCCACTAAGATCCGACATGTCCCCCCAGTGGCCCCAATTAGCACCAACATTAATATTTGGAAGTTCAAAATTTGGTCTATTTGATTGCTTAACTTCTAAAGTGGTTGAAATTTTGAAACTTAGAGTTTGCCGAATTTTAGGTATTGAAAAGGCCTAATTAGATTTCTAAATGAAATTTCGATATTCCCCATAATTTGGGGGCTACATTTAAAGCTAACTTTTCGATTTAAAAAATCCAAACCGCTGCTCCGATCAAGATGATTTTTGGATCTTAAGTTATTCTATGGCCCAAATGCTTAAGTTTAATTTTTCAAGTTTTTAACATTTTTTTTTAGTATTTTTTAAGAATTTATTTAGATTTTCTAAGTTATTGCGTCTCATTTTGCGGGAGCCCGCCGAGAGAGCGAAACCCAGAGAGCGGATGCCAAGAGAGCGACGGCCGAGAGAGCAACATCCAAGAAAACTGATGAGGTGTAGGGGGAAGTGCTATGAGGAAAGGGGAGGGAAAAGGGGCAATTTAAGTTAAAACTTGTTTTGGATTTTAAAGTCTTATACTGCTGCTCCGATCAATATGATTTTCGATCAATAGTCAGTTCTGTGGATCAAATGCTTAGGTTTTATTTTTCAAAAAGTATTTTTCATTTGGTTGAAGAAGTAAGAGCCCTATTTAATTTCGGTCATGGAAGAAAACAGACATACTTACTAAATTTCTGTAAGCAAAGGCAAAATCTTAAGATTCGAATTTCTAAACAAGTACGGAAGTTTGATCTGTAAGCAATCAAATACGTAACTTCTTCAGATATGTATGTATGCATGTAGGTATGTATATTTGGATATGTTTTGATTTGTATTGTGTGTATGTGTGTTTCTATTTGAAAGTAGATGATGTGTTTAAATACAAATAAAACAAGAGAGAACGCTATAGTCGGGTGCCCCGGCTATCAGATACCCGTTACTCAGCTAAGGGAGTGCGAGGGAGATAGATATATAAAATCTTTGATCGGGCATAAATTTTTAACGAATGGTCCGATTTGAAAAAATTCTTCTACATTTCGATAGGTATTGATAATCACAATAAAACTGCATTTTTACTTTTCCAAAATCTTTAATGGTGTGGGCGCCAGACACCTTTCAAAAAATTGTTTAGGGCGATTGAGGGCGTTAGAGGGGGCGTGGCACCATTTTGAAATAAACTTGCGCTGCGTAGGAACTCCAAGAATATGCATGCAAAATGCCAATCCTCTAGCTTTTATAGTTTCCGAGATCTCAGCGTTCATACGGACGGACAGACGGACAGACGGACATGGCTAGTTCGACTCGGCTAGTGATCCTGATCAAGAATATATATACTTTATAGGGTCGGAAAAGCTTCCTTCTCCCTGTTACATACTTTTGCACGAATACAATATACCCTTTTACTCTACGAGTAACGGGTATAATGATTACCTTCCTTTCAGCCAATGCTAAATCTTTCTATGTTATTTGTAAAGTTTAAAACTAATAATTATCGATCATATGTGGAACCTGGAAAAATAAGTTACTTCGCTACTTTTGCATGGGATGCCAATCTTTGCGTGTTTGTACAAAAGTTTTCATTTCATTAAAAACTAAAAAATTTGAAAAAACAAATTCCAATTTACAAACAAATATATTTGTGCGCTCAATAAAATTGCATTGATAACATTGGAACTGAAAGCAAGTACTAAAATTCGCGACTTTCACATGGATCACATTCATTTATTATATGTTTTTCATTTTTATTGATTCGACAAGGATGAGATCACAAGATAGAAGAGGGCTATACCAAAAAATTCACTTGCTCTTTTTTGCCACAATTCGTTTTTTGGGAGTGAGAAATATATAATGATAATCAGCGTTGGGCAGTAGCAAGTGTACAAAATAGGGACGATCAAGCGCACAATGAACTCTCTGAGAGAGCTAGCCTAAGGAGAGAGAAACAAGCACAAGATTGACCGTGGTGTGGCAAGGGGGTAGGATTTAAATTCACAATTATGATTTCAATTTTGGTTAAAAAAACTCTCTTTAGTACACATTTTGATCATTTTTTTTGAGTCTATTTTAAATCCCCCATTTTACGACCTATTTGGGCAAAAATTTTAAGTACGCCTATATGCTAAGCACAAGCCAAAAAAGGGTTCTTTGTTTTTCTAACACATCATGAAATGTTAAGATTGGCTATCTGAGCGCTCCATTTTGATAACGAAAAATAAAAGAGCAACCGGTACCAATAAATTATTGCTAAACTCATTTGATGGTTTAGAAGTCTCCTATAAATCGGTCGACTCTGTCCCTGATGTTTACAATGCGGTTCATTACCCTGTTGAATTGTTAAATTCTTTACATCTAGCAGCATAATCTGTCTCTTAAGATTGGAGCACCCGAAATTAAGGTCCCTCAAAGTTATGAAATGGGACACGATTGCAGATAAAAGGGTTCATAAGAATGTAATCGAAGCAACAGTATTTACGGGATCCGCGAAGGGGAAAACAGGATCCTATTAATACCGTCCGGTCTGCCGTTTCAATTTGAGAGGCTACAATTCCCTCTAAAAGATTGCTTTGCAATAACTATAAATTAATCGCAGGGGCAGACTTGGAAGCTGGCTGGACTAGATCTTAGAGAAGATTGCTTTTCTCATTAGCTCTGCCAGTAGCCTTATTCCCGATCCTTAAGGATCTTCTAAAAATGTTGTTTACACAGAAGTTTTAAAGTAATCATATTTAAAAAAACGCGACAATTTATCTGGAAATAAGAAAGTCCTGACAACCGTACTCCAAACTAATTTTAATCGAACGAAGTCGCTTCGGGTATAGCTAGTACTTTATAAAAAACTAGCAATTTCCGAAGCGACGTTGTCCGCTATTATTAGCAAATCATTTCTTGCTCTAGATAGTAACCTGATTTTATTATATTTCAGAATTTTAATTAATATCCAAGTAAAACATTCCGCCTAACTTTAGCTGAGCACCACAGTAAGCCCACCTATGACCATAACCCCTAACCATAACCTACCTTTCCTTTACACCGCCTTAACCCCACTTGTCTCTCACCCCAGGCACAATTTTTTAACACCCTAATGCAGTTTTCACTATTTCCTCGCCTTAACCCCAGTGTAACCCATCCATATTCAGCCTTCACGCCGAAAAACCATCATTTTAACCACCATTCTCTACCATAACACTATTTTTTTCTTTCCTTAGACAACCATTTTCCCAACCATTTTCTTACCTGAAAAAAAATGTTTCCTTGCTTAAAACCCACTGTAATTCCACTTTAACATCACTTTTTCTTGTTTGTCATCTTAACCCACCTTATCCTCGCAAAAGTAAAAAATAACCTTACATTTTTCACCTTCACCCTTTTCACCTGCAATTTTTTATCTAGAAATCCTTAGCCACAACTTAACCCCGCATTAACCACACTTTATTCCCACCTTAACCCAATCGTTTTGGTATCCTAAATCTATCATTTTGGTCAGCTAAATTAAAAGAAAAACAAGAAAGGAAGCTAGCTTCGGCCAGCCGAAGCTTATATACCCTTGCAGATTATTCCTATTCATTTAAAAAACATTACATTTAAATTAACTTGCGTATATGTTACAACAATCCAAATTTTAGCTGCTTTCGTATGACTTTGGCATTCATTTTTCCTTCCTATCGCAGCTATATGATATAGCCGTCTGAATTTTGTTAAAATTTATACGAAATTTTGAAATAGTGAAGAAAAGCCATATCCCAGAGATGAAGAGAGTGTAATAAAAGTCAACAAAGATATAATTTTTTTCCTATTAATTTCCATTTAATTTTCCGACCGTTCCTATGGCAGCTATATGATATAGTTATACGATTTTTAAAAAATTTTATTCGAAATTCAGAAATATTTAAAAAATAGTATTCCCAAAAGTAGAAGGTAATATTTCAAAAAACACCAAAGCTAGAATTTGTTGACGGTTTTTTTTTCGACCCTTCCTATGGGAGCTATAAGATATAGTAGTCCGATCCGGTCGGTTTCGACATATATACTACCTGCAATAGAAAGAAGTCTTTTGGAAAAGTTTGAGCGCGATAGCTTTAAAACTGAGAGACTAGTTTGCGTAGAAACAGACGGACAGACGGATAGACGGACAGAAGGACGGACGGACGGACGGACAGACGGACATGGCTAGATCGACTCATCTTGTCATGCTGATCAAGAATATATATACTTTATGGGGTCGGAAACGGAAATCATAATACCCTCTGCAAGGGTATAAAAATACCAAATTTAGCGTATGAATTCCGATGAACGCATTTAGCCGCGTCCCAAAGAATAGAAAATTTGATCTTTGGCTTTGTTCGTGCAGAAGCGGTTAGCCAATAACAAATTATAAATGGAAGGAAAACCCCAAAAACAATGGAAAACTGCCTGTAGGAGTTGCGGCAATACATATCGCCATGCCAACAGCTAATGTAAAGCTTGCGACCCAGGTCGGCTCAACATTTTGTAATATTTTAAAATTTGCGCCAGTTGATTTGTTTGCTGTTTATGAACCCAGCTGATTTTCAATAAGAACATGCTACATGCAAAGCGGGTGAACTCTGAAAACTTCGGTCACACTACAAAAGAATAATGTTTTTCGACTAGTGAAACTCTTAGCCGAACTGAGTACTAGGCTTTATAGTGCCCTTTCATAAAGCTTTAATTTCATAGTATTAAATGATAAAACTTGAGTTATTATTAAAATTAGTGTTGGTCAAAAGGCGCGCAAATTCAAGTAGCGCGTTATCAAATGTCTCCCTCCTAAGCGAAGGCACACACCCAAGTATCGGCTGGTCATATGTTTTTGGAAACCCAAACACAGCCCTGACTGTCGGAATCTGCCGATAGGAAATTCAACCCAGTTCTTTATCGATAAGAATTAATCTTATTGATTTAACGATTAATCGAGATCATTGGCCTATAATAAGCGGATCCGCACTTGAGATCGGACACTTGTTCTTGAGCAGCTTAACCGAACGGATCACCAAGTGTTATATAATTTATAATTTTAGAAATTAGGAATTTCTTAAATATAAAATAAGTAGCAAAGTTTCCGGCGGAAATTAATTCTTAATTCTTTCTTTACTTAACTTATCAGAAATGCGCAAAAATATAAAACGCAATGCGGTATAGCCGACAGCACTTAAAAACTCATAAGCTTGCATAACAAAGAAATCAAGTTTTTATTTAAATGTATGTTATTATTTTAAATTTTAAAATTATCCCTAATATTAAGGAATACAAACGAATTGGATCCTCGCGAATCATTTGGTAAGTTACAACCCCGTAAGGTGACAGAACTTAATTAATAAACCACTTCCACTGGAAGTCAATCACTTCCAATGTGTGGCGCCGTTGGAAGCTGACCAGGTCTTTGTGGCCAAGACCACCGCCTTCTGGAAGTCCTTTATGGTCCATCCCTCGAAGTTCTTCTCCCGTAGTTCCGTCCTCGACGGTCACTCGGGGCTTGGCAGCAGTGTTTTAGACACTACATTTCGATAGGTATTGATAAATGCAATAAAACTGCATTTTTACTTTTCCAAAATCTTTAAAGGTGTGGGCGCCAGACACTTTTTAAACTCGTTTATTGTGGGCGTTAGAGGGGGCGTGGCCCCCGGCTGAAACAAACTTGCGCTGCGTAGGAAGCCAAAGAATATGTGTGGGTAATCCCAATTCTCTAGCTTTTGTAGTTTCTGAGATCTCAGCGTTCATCCGGACGGACAAACGGACATGGCTAGATCGACTCGGCTAGTGACCCTGATCAAGAATATATATACTTAATAGGATCGGAAACGCTTCCTTCTACCTGTTACATACTTTTGCACGAATACAATATACCCTTTTACTCTACGAGTAACGGGTATAACAAGAGAGAACGCTATAGTCGGGTGCCCGACTATCAGATGGAGATACAAAACTTTGATCGCGCATAACTTTTTAACGAATGGTCCGATTTGAAAAATTTTTTCTACGATAGGTATTGATAAACACAATTACACGACATTTTTACTTTTCCGAAAGCTTTAAAGGTGTGGGCGTCAGACACCTTTTAAAATCGTTTATGGCTATTGTGGGGCGATAGAGGGGGCGTGGCCCTCAGCTGAACAAACTTGCGCTGCCTAGGAACTCCAAGAATCTGCATGTAAATTCCAATCTTCTAGCTTTTATAGTTTCTGAGATCTCAGCGTTCATACGGACGGACAGACAGACAGACGGACATGGCTAGATCGACTCGCTAGTAATCCTGATCACGAATATATATACTCTATAGGGTCGGAAACGCTTCCTTCTTCCCTTTACATACTTTTGCACGAAACCGGACCATTCGTTAAAAAGTTATGCGTGATCAAAGTTTTATATCTCCATCTCCCTCGCACTCCCTTAAGTTGTGTAACGGGTATCTGATAGTCGGGGCACCCGATTCGTCCAAAGGGTTATGCAAATTTAATTCAGGTAATTCAATAATACAATGTAAATACATTTATAAACATGAATGGCTTCGGCAGTCTCAAAGGTTTGAATATGTTTGTACCTGTGTGAAGGGTTAACCATTATTTGTAGCAGGTATTTCCGCAACCTGCTCCAATTTTAAACCTGAAACACTTGTCGCAATTTGAAAAATCACTTTCCTCCTCGATTCTCATATTAGGTATAAAAAACCACACAGAAACGCACGATTAGTCTATTTTGTTGTGAAAAGTGAAGTGAAAAGTTGTGCGCGCTATTTGAAAACGATTACAGTGTACCAGTATAATTGTGAACCGTCAATTAAAGCGAAGAGGCATCGTACGAAAGTCTATGTGTTTTGTTCATCCTTGTGAATTTTGTTGACAGTCTTTTTTAAGACTTGCAAAATGTTGTGTAGTGTCATAAGTGTTGGTGCATAAGTGTGTTAAGTGTTGTGACTATTAACAAGGTTTCACAAGGAAAAAAAGTGAGTGGCGTTGTGATTTATTTTGCGCATCCTTGGTTGGTATATAGCAGCGGTCGGCAGCGTCCTAATAAGTGAGCATATGGAATTGTTCTTCTCACCGTCTGCCCTCACGTATACTAATCTAATTAGTGACGCGCCCGAATGGATTAACGAGATTCCTTCTGTCCCTATCCTGTCTATCATGTTCCTCTTAAGGTAGCCAACTGTATCGTGCTCCTGACGGTCGGTTGTTTTTGGTGGTTATTTCGCGAGCTCAGCGCAGCTTCTGATGCTGCTACCGCAGCTGCTACTGATGCACCAGATACCGCTGCCGCCGCTGGACATGGAAGCGAGGTCGTTGTCCCCTCACCCTCACCCGCTGTTCATAAGTCGCACGACTTCACCATGGAAGTAGTAAGGGAAGGATCAGGTCGCATCGCTGCAGAGCTAGCGGCGATCAGGGAGGACCTTATGTTGTTCTCCGCGAGCCGGTTCCCACCGAGTGCGCTCAAGAAGGTGCTAAGGATTACAGCCAGGTATGAGGGCTTAATCTGCGCTCTTAATGTCCGGAACGCCGTGCTGGAAGACCGCCACAAGCAATCGGTGAAGACGCTGCCGCCGCCACCTCAGCGACCCGTCGCTGTTGCCGTCACCGCTCCACACTCTTACGCAGCCGCTTACCCACGCCTCCCAACGCCTTCTGCCGTATCGGTCCCACTGCCGCGGAAGCCGCGTGAAACTTGGTCGGCAGTTGTGCACAGCCCGGACCTGAATATTTCGGGAAAACAGCTCGCGGAAAAGGTGCGAAAGGAGATAGCTCCAGCTCTGGGAGTTCGAGTGCACGAGGTGCGGGAGCTGAAGAGAGGCGGCGCAATTATTCATCAGGCGGAGATGACGAAGGTCGTTGCCTCTGCGAAGTTCTCCGAAGTTGGCGTCATGGTGTATAACACTGCAACCAAGCCCCGAGTGACCGTCCAGGACGTGGACACCACCATTGGGCACGAAGAGTTCATGACGGAACTAAGGGACAAGAACTTTGAGGGATGGTCCCTGAAGGACTTCCAGAAGGCGGTAGTGCTGGCCACAAAGACCTGGTCAGCTACCAACGGCGCCACACATTGGAAGTGATTGACTTCCAGTGGAAGTGGTTTATTAATTAAGTTCTGTCACCTTACGGGGTTGTAACTTACCAAATGATTCGCGAGGATCCAATTCGTTTTTATTCCTTAATATTAGGGATAATTTTAAAATTTAAAATAATAACATACATTTAAATAAAAACTTGATTTCTTTGTTATGCAAGCTTATGAGTTTTTAAGTGCTGTCGGCGATACCGCATTGCGTGATAAGTTAAGTAAAGAAAGAATTAAGAATTAATTTCCGCCGGAAACTTTGCTACTTATTTTATATTTAAGAAATTCCAATTTCTAAAATTATAAATTATATAACACTTGGCTGCTCAAGAACAAGTGTCCGATCTCAAGTGCGGATCCGCTTATTATAGGCCAATGATCTCGATTAATTGTTAAATCAATAAGATTAATTCTTATCGATAAAGAACTAGGTTGAACTTCAGGGCTGTGTTTGGGTTTCCAAAAACATATGACCAGCCGATACTTGGGTGTGTGTCTTCGCTTAGGAGGGAGACATTTGATAACGCGCTACTTGAATTTGCGCGCCTTTTGACCAACACTAATTTTAATAATAACTCAAGTTTTATCATTTAATACTATGAAATTAAAGCTTTATGAAAGGGCACTATAAAGCCTAGTATGTAGCGCTTGCTCGGAGTATGAGATACTTTTAGTGGCTCCATCTGTGGCTCAAGGTTAGCGTAGAAGTGGCGCCACCTAGGGCATGTCTAGCAGGGGGTGGTGGGAGTTCATCCCGTCAACAGTGGCAAGTGTCAAGTGTCCAGATAATTCACCTTAGCTCCAAATCGAGGTTACGAACAGATTAGAGGCGCTACAGGCTGTCTTTCCATATCCGGCAGCAGTTGAAGCAACACCTAGTTTTCTTACAAGTGTCTGACAAATCGACAAGAAAAAGTATCGCGAAGTGCCGAGGGAAAGAATTGTCTTTTCTTTTAGTTGAAGCCAGAGGCTGGTGAGTTTAGCGATCAGGGGAATTTATATGATTATTTTAGACGCGAATTTTGTTCAGGCAAACGGCTGAGAGCAGCGTGCGCAGAGAACATCGGAAAGGCGGAAGGAAAAAAGAACGGAAGCTGACACCCCTACCATCGCAACCGACATCCGGAAAAGCAGCGGCACCCCGGGAATCATTTCCAGGGGTCATGGATGGCAGAGGAGAGAGCCAGCGACATCTTACATAACCTAAACCTTGCTTCTAAATCTTCATACTTATATCTAAACGTAAAATTAGTTTGAAGTAGCCTAGTAGTTGTCATCAGAATCGTTCCCCTATGCCCTTTCCCAATCAACCCGAATAAGCTTTCCAATTCGACCAGCTGAGAGGAATATAATTCCAGTGGCGACCAGAGCCTAGTTCCAAGAGAGCCCAGGGTTTCGATCGAGCATATGTAGCAGTCTGTCGTACGCGTTAAATCTCGGCGGCCGTTTTTGTCGCGCTCCGCTACGAAGGAGGGGAAGGAAGAGATAGAGCAATAAGTGGAAAATTTCGCCGGCGTGAAAAGTTATTAAGAAAGCCAAACCGAAGCGATCCTGGCTTGAAGCCATTTCCCGCAATAGTATAATGTGAAGCCGGAGAATAGTTAAAAAGAAACAAAATAATTTAATTAGAGTAAGGTAAAAAGCGAGTTTAATTTTTTTTTTATTGTGAAAACATGTTAGTGTGTTGAAACAGTGGTCATCGAGAGGAGAAAGAGCGAAAAGAAGAATTTGAAATGTATGCATGAAGGCGAAAATCGCATTATAACCCCCGAAAATTCTATTTTTTTCTGTGTCAGTAGTTGAGTGTCTTATTTTATTGCCTTTTCCCCCCCCCCCAACACAGCAGCACCTACATCACGAGGAAAGCGCTTTCGTCGTTGGATTTAGAGCATGCGGTGAGTCAAAATTTCTGTATAATTTGAAATAGATCAAAAAAAAAAAAAGAAAAAGAATGCAATGGAAAAGAGATAAGGCTTACGAAATAACGGAAAAAGGAGTAGAAAAGGGAGAGCAGTAAAGGTACGATAAAACCAAAACCATCGAACCTGGAAATGTTCGACGTTCGATCGTGCATGTTCGTATGAGTTTTTATATTTTTTTGCATGGCATTCCAGTTTGAGTTATGGGAAACCATCCAAGCCGATGACCTAAGTTAAACACCTTTAGCTGATTAAAGTTTTATTAAAGTTTATTTTAATTACTACCCAATTCGCTCCCATGAAAACTTAGTTTGTATTTCTCTTTGTATGATTCCCTTTGTTACCTTTATTTTTGCCTTTTATTTTTATTTATTACTGTACCGATACATGGAAATGAAATTTAACCCCTTGTATACAATTTTAAGTAGCAATTTTTAGAGTTTAATAAATCTTTTATAATGTTTTGAAAAATCCGAGTTGGCGGCAGCTAGTCTAACAATCATGTAGGATATCACTTTGAAGAAAAGGGGTCGCTCAGGCTATGGCCCCTATGGGATTTGAGCGACCAAAGGAAGGGTGGGCAGACAGAGGTCCTCCGAAAACATCAATGGAGGCCCACAAGGAAAGAATTCAGTAGCCAATCGAAACCTCCATTCTACCAGCAAGTCTTGTGTTTGTGTGTCTCTTTTCTCTCAATATAGCTTGTCGTAGCACGCGAATGTATCTAATTGTCATTTAAATGGGCACCGATGAAAACGAGCAAGATCATCACCCCAATAGCTGACGAGCCGAGCCGGACAACTTTCTTTCGCATGCGCTCGCATTTCATCTACCACATCTCGCCCAGAATTTTGTTCCAGTGTAGCTACCCGTTACATTTATGAATAATTAAGTTAAATAATAATGATAATTTGATTGGCGCCCAAACGTGAGGCCACATATATTTTATGTGACTTACACACACATACATTCGACTTTGCTGAGATCATTAATAACCAAGGGGTGGGTGGAAAAGATAAGTTGTGTTGACAGTTATTCTTTTAGCCAAAGTTGCTCCAGTTGTTAAGATATTAGTTTCGACTTATAAGTTGTTCGGCAGCTTAGGATAACGGAATCAAATAAAAAGATGAAGAACAAGGCATGACTCCGGCCACTGAAGACAGTTTATAAGCCGAAGCAATTTCTTTTGTGTATTCTGTACACAGTGTGGCTCGAGTTGGTGCTGATCAGACGCATAGGATCAGCAAGTGCGCTTGTTCACAACATTCAAGACGCTTGACCACGGATGATAGCATCGACAAAGGCTCACAACAAAGTCCATAAGTTGAACATATGCATTTATCATACATTCGCATAGGAAAAACTGAGTTAATATTTTTTTCTAGCAAGAAATCCTCAGGCCACGGATGATGATAGAAGGCATATGCCCGACATTATTACAGAGTGCAATTGTCAGCGTGGAAAAGAGAAGGCGAATATGTTCGCTTCTATTTATCCACGGCGGACACTTGTTGCTTTTGTCTTCGCGGACAAGAGATAAGCAAAACTCTGAAGACTTTTTCTATTTCTCTTTTGTGCTGATTGAAACCTTTTGTTTGTATTTAAAGTGATTTATTTTGCATGTAGTTAGCTATGCTTGCAGGCCACAAAATTTTATGCGATCTTGTTGAAGATTTTCTTTTGTCGATATTTGAACTATTCAAAGTTACAATTTTTTTATTATAATTATTATTACATAATTATTATAATTATTAATTACTATTAATATTTTATATTGTATTGAACCATCTCATTATTTTTCTTAAAACGCCGCGTTGGTTAATCGAATTAGGGAAATTTTTGCTGTCCACATGCGAAGTTGTTGCGATACAAGGGAGCACAACAATAGAACAGCGGATCGACATTGCTCGTCACTAGCCCAAATATAAAGTGAAAGTTTAAAAACTTTCCAGAATTGACCTCATAAATCCTAATTCCCAATCACTTACTTACGCTTTACAATTTAGTTTAAATTATTATTAATTCATTTATATTTTTGGTGAAAACCTCGTAGTAAGGATTCACATAATTTTTGTTAGCCATTATTTTTGCCGTTTTCATTCATAATGATTGACCCAGAAGAAGTCGCAAATCCAGCTCCTTCGCCCAAGTGCGATATCTGTGCAAAACCTTTGTCTGAGGCTCCGCATGCATGGAAAACCATGGTAAAACTCACAGCACTTGCCCGACTTGTAAGTCGATATGTTTTGAGAAGGTGCCTCCTGTAACAAGGGGTCAGGGGAGGGGTCAAACCCCACCTGTGGGTCAAGTTGGTTCAGATACGTCAGGAATTACAATGCAAAATATAGGGAAAATTGTCGAGCGATAGGTCAAAAGCATGGAGAATAATTTGTTAGCTCAACTGTCGGAAAAGATGACCCAGATAATCCAGACCAACATTGGCGCTCACTTTCCGCCACCACTAGAGCAGAATGTCTCCGGAGGTCAGCTTCAGGAGATGCAAGCAACAAGACCCAATTCCGCCGTAAGCGCTGATTTAGGGCCAAGGCCAGATAAGGTTTGCCAAATCATCAACGGGTGGAAACTTAAATTCAATGGTCAAGACGGGTTGAGCGTGGATAATTTCATCTACAGAGTAGAGGCGTTAACACATCAAACTCTGGAGGGCAATTTCTCCGTGCTATGTAGCAATGCGAGCATTCTTTTTGAAGGGAAAGCACGCGAGTTTTATTGGAGATATCACAAGGCTTCCACGAATTTGAAGTGGATTACGTTGTGTGATGCCCTTCGCAAGCAGTTTCGAGATACTCGAACTGATGTAGATTTGAGAGAGGCGATCCGAGATCGGAAGCAAAATGAAAAGGAAACTTTTGACTGTTTTTACGATTCGGTCGTTCAGATTACAGACTGTTTGGAGGAATCTATGACTGAAAAAGACTTAATTGAAACACTTCGCAGGAATCTGAGACCGGAAATTAGGCATGAATTGTTAAACGTTAATATCGATTCCATGGCCAAGCTGCGTGATATTTGCCGGCGCAGGAAAAGCTTCCTTGAAGATGTTAAGGGAAGCTATGGTTATCAGAAACCAGTACCATTTCGCAGACAAGTATCCGAGTTAGGGCAGGGCTGTCCTTGGGAGGATGCTAGAGACTTCTCAGAGGCTGAACTTCTAGCCGAGGTTGAAGCCCTCGCATTGGTATGCTGGAACTGCAGGAGAGATGGCCACCGATATGTCGATTGTGGGGAAAAGAAAAAGGTGTTCTGTCTCGGCTGCGGTGCACCGAACTTGTACAAGCCGAGTTGCCCAAAGTGTCTAAAAAACGGGAAGCCGAACACACGGCGCAATCAACAGTCGTGTGTTCCGCGCAACAACCAAATAAACCCGGAAGCAAGCCAGTAATTAGTAATCAATCAAACAATCAAAATAAAACTTTCGTTATCTCCGATTCGGGAAGTAATTCACCTATTTTCTGACCTCAACTTTTGAAAAATAATGAATTTCCAAATATTAAAATTAGTCCGACAAAAATATCTTCCCGAAATGCTAAAAGAATAAAAGAATACTGGCGATCAGCCAAAACAATAAATGCTATCCGTCATAAAAACTTGGACAAACGGCCTTATGCGGAGGTTCGTTTAATTGATAGGGGACTCGTCCATGAGCGCTATAGGCGGAAAGTTAGCCGAACAAATTATTAAAAGCCGAATTTCATTTAAGAGGGGTAAAATATCAGCAAGCACAGCTGATGGGCAAAAACAAGACGTGATAGGGCGTTTAAGAACACCAGTAGAGTACGAGGGAAAAAAAGAGGATCTAGAAATGTATATAATTCCTTCGCTTAGTCAAGATTTGTATTTGGGCATTGATTTTTGGTCCACTTTTGAACTTGTGCCACTTAATATGTACTTGGAGGAGTTGACAAGCGATTCACACATCTTATCAGATAACCAAAAAACCCAGTTGAAGGCTGTGATCGACCAATTTCCTTCTTTTGCGGTCTCAGGTCTAGGGAAAACAAGTCTCCTCTCGCATTCTATCGATGTGGGAGACGCGAAACCAGTGAAGCAAAGACATTTTCCGGTTTCGCCAGCGATTGAAAAATTGCTCTACGAAGAAGTGGGTCGAATGCTCAAACTTGGAGTAATCGAAGAGTCCGAAAGTCCTTGGTCGTCACCAGTTGTGTTGGTGCAGAAACCGGGAAAAGTGCGTCTGTGTCTTGATAGCCGAAAAGTCAATGCTGTGACGAGGAAAGATGCATACCCGTTGCCGCAAATTGACGGTATTCTTAGTCGACTCCCCAAAGCAAATATGATTTCCAGCCTCGATCTTAAAGATGCCTACTGGCAAATTCCTTTAGAGCCTCAGTCGCGTGATAAAACTGCTTTCACCATACCGGGTAAGCCCCTATACCAGTACAAGGTAATGCCATTTGGTCTTACCAACGCTTCACAGACGATGACTAGGCTGATGGATAAGGTAATACCTGCCGAGCTTAGAAATGAAGTCTTCGTTTACCTGGATGATTTGCTCATCGTTTCAGATAGTTTTGACAGTCATATGAAGGTTTTGGAATCGGTTGCAAGTTGTATTCGGAGTGCAGGTTTGACATTAAACGTAGGAAAAAGTAATTTCTGTATGAAAAGTGTAAAATATTTAGGACACATAGTGGGCGAAGGTGTAGTGCGAACGGACCCTGATAAAATCTCTGCAATGGCGAATTTTCCATTGCCCAAGTCTTTGAAGGCCTTGAGGAGATTCCTTGGCATGGTTGGGTGGTACAGGAAATTTATTAATAACTTTGCAGCCGTGTCAGCCCCACTAACCGATCTTCTGAAGCCCAGGCAAAAATTTGTAATGACTGTCGAAGGCGAGCAAGCATTCAAAAAGCTAAAAGAAATGCTTTGCACTGCACCGGTTCTACGTAGCCCGGATTTCAGCAAGCCCTTTTACATTCACTGCGATGCCAGTAATACAGGTGTGGGTGGCGTTTTAGTTCAAAAATCTGAAAGTGGTGAAGAGTGTCCGATAGCCTTTGTATCCAAAAAACTCAATAAGGCGCAGAGAAATTATTCGGTCACGGAGCAAGAGTGCTTGGCGGCCATAATTTGTATAAAAAGATTTCGTGCGTATGTCGAGGGCCACGAATTCACTGTAATCACCGACCATGCGTCGCTTAAGTGGCTGATGTCGCAGACAGATCTGCACTCTAGATTGGCAAGGTGGGCTTTGAAACTACAGAGCTTTAATTTTAAAATCGAACATCGTAGTGGCAAGCTGAATGTTGTCCCTGATGCCCTATCGAGGGTTAATGAAGAGGAGATTGCTGCAATCGATGCAAGCCACGGGTTGCTTGTCGACTTAGAATCGTCCCAGCTTAAAGACCCAGACTATGTAGATTTGATTGAGAAGGTTGAGTCTAATGTTGGCAGTCTTCCTGATCTTAAAGTTGCAGATGGTTTTGTGTTTCGAAGAACTGAACATTCGTCTGGCGAGCCAATGCATGACAAGTTTTGCTGGAAGTTATGGATTCCATCTAGTTTGGTTTCGGCAGTTCTTAAAAATGCTCATGACGATCCATTAGCGTCGCATGGAGGCGTTCACAAAACCTTGGAGAGGCTAAGGCGATATTATTATTGGCCAGGGCTGGTTAAGGACGTCAAAGAATATATTCGCTCATGTGACATGTGTAAAATGAACAAGGCTCCAAACCAAGCGTTGCGACCTCCAATGGGGAAGGCTCCGGAATCGACGAGGGCTTTTCAGAAATTGTATATAGATTTCCTAGGACCGTACCCAAGATCAAGAAGTGGGAACATTGGAATCTTCATTGTATTAGATCATTACAGCAAATTCGTGTTTTTAAAGGCAGTAAAGAAGCTAACGGCAGATGTGGTTGTGAAATACATGCAGCAGGAGCTCTTTCATGTTTTTGGTGTTCCCGAAACGATTATGTCTGATAATGGATCGCAATTTAAGGCTGAAGCTTTCCAGAAGTTCTTGAGAGAGTACAAGGTAGCTCATACTTTGACTGCTGTTTACTCGCCACAGTCCAATGCCTCTGAGCGGGTAAATCGCTCGGTGATAGCGGCTATTCGATCCTACGTGCGTAGTGATCAGAAGGATTGGGACGAGCAGTTAAGCAGCAATTGCTGTGCCCTAAGATCAGCTGTTCATTCGAGCTTAGGGACGTCACCGTACTACATGCTGTTTGGGCAGCACTTCATTTCTTCGGGAGCCACATACAAGCTATTGAGATCTCTCAGTTTGCTGGAAGATAGGACTTTAGCATTTTCCAAAGAGGATTCGCTGGAGCTTATTCGTAGCAAAGCTCTGGAAATAATGAAAAATCAGTTTGAGAAAAACGAAAGGAAATATAATTTAAGATCCAGGGAAGTGTGTTACCACGTAGGTCAAGAAGTTTATCGCAGGAATTTCAAGCAGAGTAATTTCGCTGCTGGGTATAATGCGAAGTTGGGACCGGCCTTTGTAAAGTCGCGAGTGAGGGAAAGGATTGGTCAAGCTTGTTATGATCTCGAGGATCTGCAAGGGCGATATGTAGGGCGCTTTCACGCAAAGGACATAAAACAGTAGGTCCAGTCTCGCAAGCTTGGTTGGTATCATCCTTGGAGCGTCGACCCCCAAGTCTGATCTTGAGGGGGGGGTATTTTGTAGCGCTTGCTCGGAGTATGAGATACTTTTAGTGGCTCCATCTGTGGCTCAAGGTTAGCGTAGAAGTGGCGCCACCTAGGGCATGTCTAGCAGGGGGTGGTGGGAGTTCATCCCGTCAACAGTGGCAAGTGTCAAGTGTCCAGATAATTCACCTTAGCTCCAAATCGAGGTTACGAACAGATTAGAGGCGCTACAGGCTGTCTTTCCATATCCGGCAGCAGTTGAAGCAACACCTAGTTTTCTTACAAGTGTCTGACAAATCGACAAGAAAAAGTATCGCGAAGTGCCGAGGGAAAGAATTGTCTTTTCTTTTAGTTGAAGCCAGAGGCTGGTGAGTTTAGCGATCAGGGGAATTTATATGATTATTTTAGACGCGAATTTTGTTCAGGCAAACGGCTGAGAGCAGCGTGCGCAGAGAACATCGGAAAGGCGGAAGGAAAAAAGAACGGAAGCTGACACCCCTACCATCGCAACCGACATCCGGAAAAGCAGCGGCACCCCGGGAATCATTTCCAGGGGTCATGGATGGCAGAGGAGAGAGCCAGCGACATCTTACATAACCTAAACCTTGCTTCTAAATCTTCATACTTATATCTAAACGTAAAATTAGTTTGAAGTAGCCTAGTAGTTGTCATCAGAATCGTTCCCCTATGCCCTTTCCCAATCAACCCGAATAAGCTTTCCAATTCGACCAGCTGAGAGGAATATAATTCCAGTGGCGACCAGAGCCTAGTTCCAAGAGAGCCCAGGGTTTCGATCGAGCATATGTAGCAGTCTGTCGTACGCGTTAAATCTCGGCGGCCGTTTTTGTCGCGCTCCGCTACGAAGGAGGGGAAGGAAGAGATAGAGCAATAAGTGGAAAATTTCGCCGGCGTGAAAAGTTATTAAGAAAGCCAAACCGAAGCGATCCTGGCTTGAAGCCATTTCCCGCAATAGTATAATGTGAAGCCGGAGAATAGTTAAAAAGAAACAAAATAATTTAATTAGAGTAAGGTAAAAAGCGAGTTTAATTTTTTTTTTATTGTGAAAACATGTTAGTGTGTTGAAACAGTGGTCATCGAGAGGAGAAAGAGCGAAAAGAAGAATTTGAAATGTATGCATGAAGGCGAAAATCGCATTATAACCCCCGAAAATTCTATTTTTTTCTGTGTCAGTAGTTGAGTGTCTTATTTTATTGCCTTTTCCCCCCCCCCCCCAACACAGCAGCACCTACATCACGAGGAAAGCGCTTTCGTCGTTGGATTTAGAGCATGCGGTGAGTCAAAATTTCTGTATAATTTGAAATAGATCAAAAAAAAAAAAAAGAAAAAGAATGCAATGGAAAAGAGATAAGGCTTACGAAATAACGGAAAAAGGAGTAGAAAAGGGAGAGCAGTAAAGGTACGATAAAACCAAAACCATCGAACCTGGAAATGTTCGACGTTCGATCGTGCATGTTCGTATGAGTTTTTATATTTTTTTGCATGGCATTCCAGTTTGAGTTATGGGAAACCATCCAAGCCGATGACCTAAGTTAAACACCTTTAGCTGATTAAAGTTTTATTAAAGTTTATTTTAATTACTACCCAATTCGCTCCCATGAAAACTTAGTTTGTATTTCTCTTTGTATGATTCCCTTTGTTACCTTTATTTTTGCCTTTTATTTTTATTTATTACTGTACCGATACATGGAAATGAAATTTAACCCCTTGTATACAATTTTAAGTAGCAATTTTTAGAGTTTAATAAATCTTTTATAATGTTTTGAAAAATCCGAGTTGGCGGCAGCTAGTCTAACAATCATGTAGGATATCACTTTGAAGAAAAGGGGTCGCTCAGGCTATGGCCCCTATGGGATTTGAGCGACCAAAGGAAGGGTGGGCAGACAGAGGTCCTCCGAAAACATCAATGGAGGCCCACAAGGAAAGAATTCAGTAGCCAATCGAAACCTCCATTCTACCAGCAAGTCTTGTGTTTGTGTGTCTCTTTTCTCTCAATATAGCTTGTCGTAGCACGCGAATGTATCTAATTGTCATTTAAATGGGCACCGATGAAAACGAGCAAGATCATCACCCCAATAGCTGACGAGCCGAGCCGGACAACTTTCTTTCGCATGCGCTCGCATTTCATCTACCACATCTCGCCCAGAATTTTGTTCCAGTGTAGCTACCCGTTACATTTATGAATAATTAAGTTAAATAATAATGATAATTTGATTGGCGCCCAAACGTGAGGCCACATATATTTTATGTGACTTACACACACATACATTCGACTTTGCTGAGATCATTAATAACCAAGGGGTGGGTGGAAAAGATAAGTTGTGTTGACAGTTATTCTTTTAGCCAAAGTTGCTCCAGTTGTTAAGATATTAGTTTCGACTTATAAGTTGTTCGGCAGCTTAGGATAACGGAATCAAATAAAAAGATGAAGAACAAGGCATGACTCCGGCCACTGAAGACAGTTTATAAGCCGAAGCAATTTCTTTTGTGTATTCTGTACACAGTGTGGCTCGAGTTGGTGCTGATCAGACGCATAGGATCAGCAAGTGCGCTTGTTCACAACATTCAAGACGCTTGACCACGGATGATAGCATCGACAAAGGCTCACAACAAAGTCCATAAGTTGAACATATGCATTTATCATACATTCGCATAGGAAAAACTGAGTTAATATTTTTTTCTAGCAAGAAATCCTCAGGCCACGGATGATGATAGAAGGCATATGCCCGACATTATTACAGAGTGCAATTGTCAGCGTGGAAAAGAGAAGGCGAATATGTTCGCTTCTATTTATCCACGGCGGACACTTGTTGCTTTTGTCTTCGCGGACAAGAGATAAGCAAAACTCTGAAGACTTTTTCTATTTCTCTTTTGTGCTGATTGAAACCTTTTGTTTGTATTTAAAGTGATTTATTTTGCATGTAGTTAGCTATGCTTGCAGGCCACAAAATTTTATGCGATCTTGTTGAAGATTTTCTTTTGTCGATATTTGAACTATTCAAAGTTACAATTTTTTTATTACAATTATTATTACATAATTATTATAATTATTAATTACTATTAATATTTTATATTGTATTTAACCATCTCATTATTTTTCTTAAAACGCCGCGTTGGTTAATCGAATTAGGGAAATTTTTGCTGTCCACATGCGAAGTTGTTGCGATACAAGGGAGCACAACAATAGAACAGCGGATCGACATTGCTCGTCACTAGCCCAAATATAAAGTGAAAGTTTAAAAACTTTCCAGAATTGGCCTCATAAATCCTAATTCCCAATCACTTACTTACGCTTTACAATTTAGTTTAAATTATTATTAATTCATTTATATTTTTGGTGAAAACCTCGTAGTAAGGATTCACATAATTTTTGTTAGCCATTATTTTTGCCGTTTTCATTCATAATGATTGACCCAGAAGAAGTCGCAAATCCAGCTCCTTCGCCCAAGTGCGATATCTGTGCAAAACCTTTGTCTGAGGCTCCGCAAATTAGGACTAAGTGCGGACATGAATTCCACAAAGCATGCATGGAAAACCATGGTAAAACTCACAGCACTTGCCCGACTTGTAAGTCGATATGTTTTGAGAAGGTGCCTCCTGTAACAAGGGGTCAGGGGAGGGGTCAAACCCCACCTGTGGGTCAAGTTGGTTCAGATACGTCAGGAATTACAATGCAAAATATAGGGAAAATTGTCGAGCGACAGGTCAAAAGCATGGAGAATAATTTGTTATCTCAACTGTCGGAAAAGATGACCCAGATAATCCAGACCAACATTGGCGCTCACTTTCCGCCACCACTAGAGCAGAATGTCTCCGGAGGTCAGCTTCAGGAGATGCAAGCAACAAGACCCAATTCCGCCGTAAGCGCTGATTTAGGGCCAAGGCCAGATAAGGTTTGCCAAATCATCAACGGGTGGAAACTTAAATTCAATGGTCAAGACGGGTTGAGCGTGGATAATTTCATCTACAGAGTAGAGGCGTTAACACATCAAACTCTGGAGGGCAATTTCTCCGTGCTACGTAGCAATGCGAGCATTCTTTTTGAAGGGAAAGCACGCGAGTTTTATTGTAGATATCACAAGACTTCCACGAATTTGAAGTGGATTACGTTGTGTGATGCCCTTCGCAAGCAGTTTCGAGATACTCGAACTGATGTAGATTTGAGAGAGGCGATCCGAGATCGGAAGCAAAATGAAAAGGAAACTTTTGACTGTTTTTACGATTCGGTCGTTCAGATTACAGACTGTTTGGAGGAATCTATGACTGAAAAAGACTTAATTGAAACACTTCGCAGGAATCTGAGACCGGAAATTAGGCATGAATTGTTAAACGTTAATATCGATTCCATGGCCAAGCTGCGTGATATTTGCCGGCGCAGGGAAAGCTTCCTTGAAGATGTTAAGCGAAGCTATGGTTATCAGAAACCAGTACCATTTCGCAGACAAGTATCCGAGTTAGGGCAGGGCTGTCCTTGGGAGGATGCTACAGACTTCTCAGAGGCTGAACTTCTAGCCGAGGTTGAAGCCCTCGCATTGGTATGCTGGAACTGCAGGAGAGATGGCCACCGATATGTCGATTGTGGGGAAAAGAAAAAGGTGTTCTGCTACGGTTGCGGTTCACCGAACATGTACAAGCCGAGTTGCCCAAAGTGTCTAAAAAACGGGAAGCCGAACACACGGCGCAATCAACAGTCGTGTGTTCCGCGCAACAACCAAATAAACCCGGAAGCAAGCCAGTAATTAGTAATCAATCAAACAATCAAAATAAAACTTTCGTTATCTCCGATTCGGGAAGTAATTCACCTATTTTCTGGCCTCAACTTTTGAAAGATAATAAATTTCCAAATATTAAAATTAGTCCGACAAAAATATCTTCCCGAAATGCTAAAAGAATAAAAGAATACTGGCGATCAGCCAAAACAATAAATGCTATCCGTCATAAAAACTTGGACAAACGGCCTTATGCGGAGGTTCGTTTACTTGATAGAATTGTTCTGGGACTGTTAGACACGGGGGCGTCCATGAGCGCTATAGGCGGAAAGTTAGCCGAACAAATTATTAAAAGCCGAATTTCATTTAAGAGGGGTAAAATATCAGCAAGCACAGCTGATGGGCAAAAACAAGACGTGATAGGGCGTTTAAGAACACCAGTAGAGTACCAGGGAAAAAAAGAGGATCTAGAAATGTATATAATTCCTTCGCTTAGTCAAGATTTGTATTTGGGCATTGATTTTTGGTCCACTTTTGAACTTCTGCCACCTAACATGCACTTGGAGGAGTTGACAAGCGATTCACACATTTTATCAGATAACCAAAAAACCCAGTTGAAGGCCGTGATCGACCAATTTCCTTCTTTTGCTGTCTCAGGTCTAGGGAAAACAAGTCTCCTCTCGCATTCTATCGATGTGGGAGACGCGAAACCAGTGAAGCAAAGACATTTTCCGGTTTCGCCAGCGATTGAAAAATTGCTCTACGAAGAAGTGGGTCGAATGCTCAAACTTGGAGTAATCGAAGAGTCCGAAAGTCCTTGGTCGTCACCAGTTGTGTTGGTGCAGAAACCGGGAAAAGTGCGTCTGTGTCTTGATAGCCGAAAAGTCAATGCTGTGACGAGGAAAGATGCATACCCGTTGCCGCAAATTGACGGTATTCTTAGTCGACTCCCCAAAGCAAATATGATTTCCAGCCTCGATCTTAAAGATGCCTACTGGCAAATTCCTTTAGAGCCTCAGTCGCGTGATAAAACTGCTTTCACCATACCGGGTAAGCCCCTATACCAGTACAAGGTAATGCCATTTGGTCTTACCAACGCTTCACAGACGATGACTAGGCTGATGGATAAGGTAATACCTGCCGAGCTTAGAAATGAAGTCTTCGTTTACCTGGATGATTTGCTCATCGTTTCAGATAGTTTTGACAGTCATATGAAGGTTTTGGAATCGGTTGCAAGTTGTATTCGGAGTGCAGGTTTGACATTAAACGTAGGAAAAAGTAATTTCTGTATGAAAAGTGTAAAATATTTAGGACACATAGTGGGCGAAGGTGTAGTGCGAACGGACCCTGATAAAATCTCTGCAATGGCGAATTTTCCATTGCCCAAGTCTTTGAAGGCCTTGAGGAGATTCCTTGGCATGGTTGGGTGGTACAGGAAATTTATTAATAACTTTGCAGCCGTGTCCTCTCCACTAACCGATCTTCAGAAGCCCAGGCAAAAGTTTGTAATGACCGTCGAGGGCGAGCAGGCATTCAATAAGCTGAAAGAGATGCTTTGCATGGCACCGGTTCTACGTAGCCCGGATTTCAGCAAGCCCTTTTACATTCACTGCGATGCCAGTAATACAGGTGTGGGTGGCGTTTTAGTTCAAAAATCTGAAAGTGGTGAAGAGTGTCCGATAGCCTTTGTATCCAAAAAACTCAATAAGGCCCAGAGAAATTATTCGGTTACAGAGCAAGAGTGCTTGGCGGCCATAATTTGTATAAAAAGATTTCGTGCGTATGTCGAGGGCCACGAATTCACTGTAATCACCGACCATGCGTCGCTTAAGTGGCTGATGTCGCAGACAGATCTGCACTCTAGATTGGCAAGGTGGGCTTTGAAACTACAGAGCTTTAATTTTAAAATCGAACATCGTAGTGGCAAGCTGAATGTTGTCCCTGATGCCCTATCGAGGGTTAATGAAGAGGAGATTGCTGCAATCGATGCAAGCCACGGGTTGCTTGTCGACTTAGAATCGTCCCAGTTTAAAGACCCAGACTATGTAGATTTGATTGAGAAGGTTGAGTCTAATGTTGGCAGTCTTCCTGATCTTAAAGTTGCAGATGGTTTTGTGTTTCGAAGAACTGAACATTCGTCTGGCGAGCCAATGCATGACAAGTTTTGCTGGAAGTTATGGATTCCATCTGGTTTGGTTTCGGCAGTTCTTAAAAATGCTCATGACGATCCATTAGCGTCGCATGGAGGCGTTCACAAAACCTTGGAGAGGCTAAGGCGATATTATTATTGGCCAGGGCTGGTTAAGGACGTCAAAGAATATATTCGCTCATGTGACATGTGTAAAATGAACAAGGCTCCAAACCAAGCGTTGCGACCTCCAATGGGAAAGGCTCCGGAATCGACGAGGGCTTTTCAGAAATTGTATATAGATTTCCTAGGACCGTACCCAAGATCAAGAAGTGGGAACATTGGAATCTTCATTGTATTAGATCATTACAGCAAATTCGTGTTTTTAAAGGCAGTAAAGAAGCTAACGGCAGATGTGGTTGTGAAATACATGCAGCAGGAGCTCTTTCATGTTTTTGGTGTTCCCGAAACGATTATGTCTGATAATGGATCGCAATTTAAGGCTGAAGCTTTCCAGAAGTTCTTGAGAGAGTACAAGGTAGCTCATACTTTGACTGCTGTTTACTCGCCACAGTCCAATGCCTCTGAGCGGGTAAATCGCTCGGTGATAGCGGCTATTCGATCCTACGTGCGTAGTGATCAGAAGGATTGGGACGAGCAGTTAAGCAGCATTTGCTGTGCCCTAAGATCAGCTGTTCATTCGAGCTTAGGGACGTCACCGTACTACATGCTGTTTGGGCAGCACTTCATTTCTTCGGGAGCCACATACAAGCTATTGAGATTTCTCAGTTTGCTGGAAGATAGGACTTTAGCATTTTCCAAAGAGGATTCGCTGGAGCTTATTCGTAGCAAAGCTCTGGAAATAATGAAAAATCAGTTTGAGAAAAACGAAAGGAAATATAATTTAAGATCCAGGAAAGTGTGTTACCACGTAGGTCAAGAAGTTTATCGCAGGAATTTCAAGCAGAGTAATTTCGCTGCTGGGTATAATGCGAAGTTGGGACCGGCCTTTGTAAAGTCGCGAGTGAGGGAAAGGATTGGTCAAGCTTGTTATGATCTCGAGGATCTGCAAGGGCGATATGTAGGGCGCTTTCACGCAAAGGACATAAAACAGTAGGTCCAGTCTCGCAAGCTTGGTTGGTATCATCCTTGGAGCGTCGACCCCCAAGTCTGATCTTGAGGGGGGGGTATTTTGTAGCGCTTGCTCGGAGTATGAGATACTTTTAGTGGCTCCATCTGTGGCTCAAGGTTAGCGTAGAAGTGGCGCCACCTAGGGCATGTCTAGCAGGGGGTGGTGGGAGTTCATCCCGTCAACAGTGGCAAGTGTCAAGTGTCCAGATAATTCACCTTAGCTCCAAATCGAGGTTACGAACAGATTAGAGGCGCTACAGGCTGTCTTTCCATATCCGGCAGCAGTTGAAGCAACACCTAGTTTTCTTACAAGTGTCTGACAAATCGACAAGAAAAAGTATCGCGAAGTGCCGAGGGAAAGAATTGTCTTTTCTTTTAGTTGAAGCCAGAGGCTGGTGAGTTTAGCGATCAGGGGAATTTATATGATTATTTTAGACGCGAATTTTGTTCAGGCAAACGGCTGAGAGCAGCGTGCGCAGAGAACATCGGAAAGGCGAAAGGAAAATGCAAGACTTAGCGTCGCTTGTGAACGGTTGTGTTTACCTGTGCTCTGAGTTTTTGATTTATTTTTGTGATTTTTTCGCAAGTGTTTTGTGTTTAGCTTACTAACAAAGTTTGCCTTACAATCGCGTTAGTGTTTTAAATAGATCTCCCTGTTTAACGGGTATGTGGTTTTAGTTATTTTAACAATTTCCATTAGATTTGTTTAATATCTTGGCATTGTTGGTGTTATTTTGCACTCTCTAAATTTGCTCTTGTATTCTCTCTTTCTCTCCCTCTCTTTTCCGCTCTATTATAACTGTAATTTCGCTCTCTCGGAACCTGCCAAATTTCTTGTAGACTCTTGGGTGCTTTTCTCATAGTCTCTCTCTCTCTCGCTTTACATTGTAACTGTTCGTTCGTTTAGTTGTTGGTGCCCCACAAGCCACGCTCAGTCGATTGAACATTTTTTCTCTCGCGCTCTCTTGCTCTCGACTTAATTCGCGATCTCGCGCTCTTATACTTTCGTGTTTTGTGTTTTTTTGCGGTTTTGGAATTTGATCCCAGTGCCAAATTTACTCGAGGTATATTTTCCAAATTTTATTTTCTATTTCTTTAAATAACCTTTTTTACCTATAAAATGGCCCTTATCTGTACAAAGAAAAGTTGTTCTCTTCCGACGTCAACCAAAGATTCTTTTGTTATCTGTTGGCTCTGCGATTCGGTCATGCACGTCAAATGTGCAGGATTTACTGGCAGAGTTAAAGACTTCATTGAAATGCGTACCGGTCTCATGTGGGCATGTGAGTCCTGCAAGGAAATGACAGTCGAAATGAGCAGCTTTATGAGGCAGACTCGAGACGGACTATTGAACCTTTCTCGAGTTTTTAAACAGCTCAATGACGGGTTCAACTCAGTTTGTGACCAATTTAATAATAAGAAATTATTATTAACCGAGTCGCCTAAACGCAAAAAAGCCAGCTCAGGGGCGGTTAATAAGACCGTGAACATTGAACATTGAACATTGAACTCGGTAGCTGCAGCAGTTCCGGTCGACACAGGGGTAAGCGAGCCACCTGTGCCTATGGTTACAGCCAGTTCCGGAGGTGACTCTGTTTCTGGATGCCAACCTGAGTCACAGAAGTCGGTGCTGACTGTAGATACAGTAGGAACCGCTTCTGGGTCCCAGCCAAGTGAGGTTCGGACTGCTGCTGGGGGGCGTAAGAAACTTTCAGTTGTTCCACATAGGAAGCAATTGTTTGTTTCTAGATTTACCCCGGATACCAAATCTGAGGATGTTATGGAATTCATACGTGAAAAATTCCCATCCGAGGACATTGAAGTTGAACAATTTCGATTTTCGTACGCCCGTAGGATATCTTCTTTTAAAATATTTGCTCCGCCTGATGTGTTTAATGTACTACTTTCTGAAAGCTTTTGGCTTAATGATGATTTGGTAATAAAAGAATTTGTTCCCAATAAACCGAGAACAAATAACAGGCCTCCCACTGTGCCTAATAATCGGCTTTCCACTGTGCCTAATAATAGGTCTTCCGCTGTGCCAAAAAACTAACAGGTTTATTTTTGGCTTATCAAAATGTTAGAGGACTAAATATGAAGCTACCAAAGCTTTATGCTGACTCCTCTGCATTTACTGAAGATATTTTGGCTTTTACGGAAACTTGGCTAAAACCAGAGATATCTGACTCTGAAGTTTTGTCAATGAACTTTAACTCCTACAGGACCGATCGCTTCCCGCGTAGGGGGGGTGGTGTACTGATTGCCGTTACCTCTAGTTTAACATCGGAGAGACTTAACATTCATATCCCTAACGATATTGAATTTGTTAGTGTCAAAGTTTCCATTCAATCCTTATCTATTTTTGTAACCTGCTCTTATATTCCTCCTGGCTCTGATTTAATAATTTATGCGGATTCTGAAATTGCGGATTTATTTGCCGAGTTTTTCCAAACAACTTATAGTTCGGCTGCTTGGTCAAACCCTATCTACCCTAACCCCTTAAATAGGGCTAATTGTATTTTTACCCCTGTAATTACCGAAAGTTCTCTTTTAAAGGATTTAGCAACAACAACGCCAACGTATTCTCCCGGTCCTGATGGACTCCCTGGGAGTGTGCTTAAGTTTTGTGCTTCAACCATTTGTAAACCGATTCTTAAACTTTTTCATTTGTCTATTTCATCATCAGTTTTTCCAACTATCTGGAAGGACTCTTTCATTATTCCACTCCACAAAAAGGGTGCGAAGGCGGATGCCCAGAATTATAGAGGCATTTCTAAATTGTCGGCAATTCCTAAAGCATTTGAATGTATTATTACTTCTCATTTGCAGCATTTATGTTCCTCGCTAATATCACCGTGTCAGCATGGTTTTGTTAAGCGAAGATCGACCACCACCAACCTTCTTGAACTGTCATCTATTGTAATAAATGGATATAAGAATAACATGCAGACTGACGTTATATATACAGATTTTAGTAAGGCCTTTGACTCTGTTAACCACTCTCTCCTTTTATTCAAATTAGATCAGCTTGGGTTTCCATGTAATCTATTAACTTGGATTTCAAGTTACTTGAATGGTAGGACTCAGAGGGTTATATTTAAGAGCGCTGTTTCTAAAATGATCAACGTGACATCTGGAGTTCCTCAAGGTAGTCATTTAGGCCCTTTGCTGTTTACTTTGTTTATTAACGATCTTCCCTCTATTGTAGCTCATTCTCGTGTACTAATGTACGCTGACGATGTTAAGCTTTGTTTATCATATAAAGATGTAGGGTCCGGTTTCAACTTACAGTCAGATATTGATTGTTTTCAGGGATGGTGTGAGTACAATCTTTTAAATCTGAACTGCCTTAAATGCAACGTTATGACTTTTTATAGGGGTACTCCTACGTTTATTAGTTATTCTCTTCAAAATACACCACTCGACCGTATATATTCAATTAACGATTTAGGTGTTCTTCTCGACCCAAAACTTAAATTTGATTGCCACATAATGGCCACTGTCAATAAAGCTATGAGTGTTTTTGGGTTTATAAAGCGTTGGTCAAAGGAATTTGATGACCCTTATACAACCAGATTATTATATACCTCCCTTGTCCGTCCTATTTTGGAATATTGTTCTTCAGTTTGGAGTCCACAATATCAAGTGCACATCGACCGTATTGAGTCGGTGCAAAAAAAAATTTCTCCTTTTTGCCCTTCGTAGTTTGAACTGGGATCAAAACGTAAGGCTACCTTCCTACCAGAGTAGATTACTATTGCTTAATTTACCTACACTTGAAAACCGTAGAATAATGCTTGGTACTATTTTTATGCAAAATCTTATAAAAGGTGATATTGACTCCGTAGAACTGGTAAACCGTTTAACTTTTAATGTTCCCGTTAGACTAACACGAAATTATTACCCTCTTAATTTGCCTCGATGTACATCAAATTTTACTCTGCATGAGCCCTTTCGTGTTCTATGTAAAAATTATAACAATCTTTATCATTTAATTTGCACTTCAACATCTATCCCCGTATTAAAAACTAAAATTTTATCTCATTTGCTTCAATCTTAGTTGTAGTATTTGTAGTACTTGTTTCATATATTTTCCTCGCGAACTCGCATTTTTGCCCTAATTGATAAAGGGTCCCGCGCGTAACAAGCACGTGCTTGGTATCGTTGGGCCACTTGTTTGTACTGCTCGTAGTGCATCAACGTCCATCATATAAAGAAAAAAAAACGGAAGCTGACACCCCTACCATCGCAACCGACATCCGGAAAAGCAGCGGCACCCCGGGAATCATTTCCAGGGGTCATGGATGGCAGAGGAGAGAGCCAGCGACATCTTACATAACCTAAACCTTGCTTCTAAATCTTCATACTTATATCTAAACGTAAAATTAGTTTGAAGTAGCCTAGTAGTTGTCATCAGAATCGTTCCCCTATGCCCTTTCCCAATCAACCCGAATAAGCTTTCCAATTCGACCAGCTGAGAGGAATATAATTCCAGTGGCGACCAGAGCCTAGTTCCAAGAGAGCCCAGGGTTTCGATCGAGCATATGTAGCAGTCTGTCGTACGCGTTAAATCTCGGCGGCCGTTTTTGTCGCGCTCCGCTACGAAGGAGGGGAAGGAAGAGATAGAGCAATAAGTGGAAAATTTCGCCGGCGTGAAAAGTTATTAAGAAAGCCAAACCGAAGCGATCCTGGCTTGAAGCCATTTCCCGCAATAGTATAATGTGAAGCCGGAGAATAGTTAAAAAGAAACAAAATAATTTAATTAGAGTAAGGTAAAAAGCGAGTTTAATTTTTTTTTTATTGTGAAAACATGTTAGTGTGTTGAAACAGTGGTCATCGAGAGGAGAAAGAGCGAAAAGAAGAATTTGAAATGTATGCATGAAGGCGAAAATCGCATTATAACCCCCGAAAATTCTATTTTTTTCTGTGTCAGTAGTTGAGTGTCTTATTTTATTGCCTTTTCCCCCCCCCCCCAACACAGCAGCACCTACATCACGAGGAAAGCGCTTTCGTCGTTGGATTTAGAGCATGCGGTGAGTCAAAATTTCTGTATAATTTGAAATAGATCAAAAAAAAAAAAAGAAAAAGAATGCAATGGAAAAGAGATAAGGCTTACGAAATAACGGAAAAAGGAGTAGAAAAGGGAGAGCAGTAAAGGTACGATAAAACCAAAACCATCGAACCTGGAAATGTTCGACGTTCGATCGTGCATGTTCGTATGAGTTTTTATATTTTTTTGCATGGCATTCCAGTTTGAGTTATGGGAAACCATCCAAGCCGATGACCTAAGTTAAACACCTTTAGCTGATTAAAGTTTTATTAAAGTTTATTTTAATTACTACCCAATTCGCTCCCATGAAAACTTAGTTTGTATTTCTCTTTGTATGATTCCCTTTGTTACCTTTATTTTTGCCTTTTATTTTTATTTATTACTGTACCGATACATGGAAATGAAATTTAACCCCTTGTATACAATTTTAAGTAGCAATTTTTAGAGTTTAATAAATCTTTTATAATGTTTTGAAAAATCCGAGTTGGCGGCAGCTAGTCTAACAATCATGTAGGATATCACTTTGAAGAAAAGGGGTCGCTCAGGCTATGGCCCCTATGGGATTTGAGCGACCAAAGGAAGGGTGGGCAGACAGAGGTCCTCCGAAAACATCAATGGAGGCCCACAAGGAAAGAATTCAGTAGCCAATCGAAACCTCCATTCTACCAGCAAGTCTTGTGTTTGTGTGTCGATTTTCTCTCAATATAGCTTGTCGTAGCACGCGAATGTATCTAATTGTCATTTAAATGGGCACCGATGAAAACGAGCAAGATCATCACCCCAATAGCTGACGAGCCGAGCCGGACAACTTTCTTTCGCGTGCGCTCGCATTTCATCTACCACATCTCGCCCAGAATTTTGTTCCAGTTACCCGTTACAAGTACTCAGTTCGGCTAAGAGTTTCACTAGTCGAAAATATTATTCTTTTGTAGTGTGACCGAAGTTTTCAGAGTTCACCCGCTTTGCATGTAGCATGGTCTTATTGTAAATCAGATGGGTTTACAAACAGCAAACAAATCAACTGGCGCAAGTTTTAAAATATTACAAAATGTTGAGCCGACCTGAATCGCAAGCTTTACATTAGCTGTTGGCATGGCGATATGTATTGCCGCAACTCCTACAGGCAGTTTTCCATTGTTTTTGGGGTTTTCCTTCCATTTATAATTTGTTATTGGCTAACCGCTTCTGCACGAACAAAGCCGATCTTTGGCTTATATTTTCTATTCTTCGGAACGCGGCTAAATGCGTTCATCGGAATTCATCCGCTAAATTTGGTATTTTTATACCCTTGCAGAGACGTTTCCGACCCCATAAAGTATATATATTCTTGATCAGCTTGACAAGACGTGTCGATCTAGCCATGTCCGTCCGTCTGTCAGTCTGTTTCTACGCAAACAAGTCTCTCAGTTTTGAAGCTATCGGTCTCAAACTTTCCCAAAAGTCTTCTTTCTATTGCAGGTAGTATATATGTCGGAACCGACCGGATCGGACAACTATATCTTATAGCTCCCACAGGAAGGATCGAAAAAAAAAACCTAAAAAAATTCTAGCTTTGGTGTTTTTTGAAATATTACCTTCTACTTTTGAGAATACTATTTTTTAAATATTTCTGAATTTCGAATAAAATTTTTAAAAAATCGGATAACTATATCATATAGCTGCCATAGGAACGCTTAAGCATTAATGGGTAAAGAAAAGGGTCGCTTTGTTGTTTTGTTTTTATTTTCTTTTATATTGTGCTAGTATGTTGTAGGTGTAATGCGAGTTTTGACTTAAACTGCGTGGCACTACTAATATTTTTTAAATGGTTTGGGAGCTGGTTCCATAGCCTTATTGCGTGTACAAAAAACTGCCTTTCAGAAAGTAGAGATCTGTGTCTTATTTGAATGAGGTTATTTGCTTTTCTTGAGGAAGTGAATCTTAATGCTTCAAGAGATAAGTTCGTTCCCTCGTGTAAATTATTTTGTGCAGATATATTAAAACTCTTAGTTTCATCCAATCGGTCAAATTAAGTTCAAATATTCTGTATGCATAGCTTGTCACATGGTCAAATCGACGTAGATTGTATATAAATCTTGCTATATTATTATATGCAACTTTTATTTAAATTAATGTTTTTTAATGTTTAAATTTAATTTTTTTCTAAATGAATAGGAATGATCTGCAGGGGTATATAAGCTTCGGCTGGCCGAAGCTAGCTTCCTTTCTTGTTTTTTATATTTCCTTACCATTTCCTTAGGTCATCTGAGTACCGCTGTTAAAAAAGTCCCCGGCTAAAGGCTTTAGCTACCTATTTTCCTCTCGCTTACTCCTATGGTTAGCTAGCAGTTTTCGTCGTACTGAGTACTAGGCTTTAATAAGCACACATATGTACATTCAGTTTTTAAATAATCTCTAAAGATTATAAAATGAAAGACCGATTTTTAAGGGGATACGACTACAGCCCAAACCGTAAGAGCTAGAGCAGCTTAATTTTTGCACAGTATTCTATTGGGGAACTAACCGCCCACTAAGATCCGACATGTCCCCCCAGTGGCCCCAATTAGCACCAACATTAATATTTGGAAGTTCAAAATTTGGTCTATTTGATTGCTTAACTTCTAAAGTGGTTGAAATTTTGAAACTTAGAGTTTGCCGAATTTTAGGTATTGAAAAGGCCTAATTAGATTTCTAAATGAAATTTCGATATTCCCCATAATTTGGGGGCTACATTTAAAGCTAACTTTTCGATTTAAAAAATCCAAACCGCTGCTCCGATCAAGATGATTTTTGGATCTTAAGTTATTCTATGGCCCAAATGCTTAAGTTTAATTTTTCAAGTTTTTAACATTTTTTTTTAGTATTTTTTAAGAATTTATTTAGATTTTCTAAGTTATTGCGTCTCATTTTGCGGGAGCCCGCCGAGAGAGCGAAACCCAGAGAGCGGATGCCAAGAGAGCGACGGCCGAGAGAGCAACATCCAAGAAAACTGATGAGGTGTAGGGGGAAGTGCTATGAGGAAAGGGGAGGGAAAAGGGGCAATTTAAGATAAAACTTGTTTTGGATTTTAAAGTCTTATACTGCTGCTCCGATCAATATGATTTTCGATCAAAAGTCAGTTCTGTGGATCAAATACTTAGGTTTTATTTTTCAAAAAGTATTTTTCACTTTGTAGCAAAAGTAAGAGCCCTATTTAATTTCGGTCATGGAAGAAAACAGACATACTTACTAAATTTCTGTAAGCAAAGGCAAAATCTTAAGATTCGAATTTCTAAACAAGTACGGAAGTTTGATCTGTAAGCAATCAAATACGTAACTTCTTCAGATATGTATGTATGCATGTATATGTATGTATATTTGGATATGTTTTGATTTGTATTGTGTGTATGTGTGTTTCTATTTGAAAGAAGATGATGTGTTTAAATACAAATAAAATGATTACCTTCCTTTCAGCCAATGCTAAATCTTTCTATGTTATTTGTAAAGTTTAAAACTAATAATTATCGATCATATGTGGAACCTGGAAAAATAAGTTACTTCGCTACTTTTGCATGGGATGCCAATCTTTGCGTGTTTGTACAAAAGTTTTCATTTCATTAAAAACTAAAAAATTTGAAAAAACAAATTCCAATTTACAAACAAATATATTTGTGCGCTCAATAAAATTTCATTGATAACATTGGAACTGAAAGCAAGTACTAAAATTCGCGACTTTCACATGGATCACATTCATTTATTATATGTTTTTCATTTTTATTGATTCGACAAGGATGAGATCACAAGATAGAAGAGGGCTATACCAAAAAATTCACTTGCTCTTTTTTGCCACAATTCGTTTTTTGGGAGTGAGAAATATATAATGATAATCAGCGTTGGGCAGTAGCAAGTGTACAAAATAGGGACGATCAAGCGCACAATGAACTCTCTGAGAGAGCTAGCCTAAGGAGAGAGAAACAAGCACAAGATTGACCGTGGTGTGGCAAGGGGGTAGGGTTTAAATTCACAATTATGATTTCAATTTTGGTTAAAAAACTCTCTTTAGTACACATTTTGATCATTTTTTTGAGTCTATTTTAAATCCCCCATTTTACGACCTATTTGGGCAAAAATTTTAAGTACGCCTATATGCTAAGCACAAGCCAAAAAAGGGTTCTTTGTTTTTCTAACACATCATGAAATGTTAAGATTGGCTATCTGAGCGCTCCATTTTGACAACGAAAAATAAAAGAGCAACCGGTACCAATAAATTATTGCTAAACTCATTTGATGGTTTAGAAGTCTCCTATAAATCGGTCGACTCTGTCCCTGATGTTTACAATGCGGTTCATTACCCTGTTGAATTGTTAAATTCTTTACATCTAGCAGCATAATCTGTCTCTTAAGATTGGAGCACCCGTTATGTTATTGCGAAATTTAGGTCCCTCAAAGTTATGAAGTTATTATGGGACACGATTGCAGATAAAAGGGTTCATAAGAATGTAATCGAAGCAACAGTATTTACGGGATCCGCGAAGGGGAAAACAGGATCCTATTAATACCGTCCGGTCTGCCGTTTCAATTTGAGAGGCTACAATTCCCTCTTAAAGATTGCTTTGCAATAACTATAAATTAATCGCAGGGGCAGACTTGGAAGCTGGCTGGACTAGATCTTAGAGAAGATTGCTTTTCTCATTAGCTCTGCCAGTAGCCTTATTCTCGATCCTTAAGGATCTTCTAAAAATGTTGTTTACACAGAAGTTTTAAAGTAATCATATTTAAAAAAACGCGACAATTTATCTGGAAATAAGAAAGTCCTGACAACCGTACTCCAAACTAATTTTAATCGAACGAAGTCGCTTCGGGTATAGCTAGTACTTTATAAAAAAACTAGCAATTTCCGAAGCGACGTTGTCCGCTATTATTAGCAAATCATTTCTTGCTCTAGATAGTAACCTGATTTTATTATATTTCAGAATTTTAATTAATATCCAAGTAAAATCCCGCCTATCCTTAGCTGAGCACCACAGTAAGCCCACCTAATATATGACCATAACCCCTAACCATAACCTACCTTTCCTTTACACCGCCTTAACCCCACTTGTCTCTCACCCCAGGCACAATTTTTTAACACCCTAATGCAGTTTTCACTATTTCCTTGCCTTAACCTTAGTGTAACCCATCCATATTCAGCCTTCACGCCGAAAAACCATAATTTTAACCACCATTCTCCACCATAACACCATTTTTTTCTTTCCTTAGCCAATTTAACTCTACGAGTAACGGGTATAAAAATACCTTACTGATTATACGGCATATCTCCACACTCTAAGCAAAAACGGATCCGATCGCATAATCGGTGCGGAAAAATTAATTAAGTGCCACAACCGGAAGTCGGTTGGGGCTCATCTCCTGGGGTTTTAAAGATTTCCATAAATAAAGCTTAAAATAAAAATATCAACTTGTTGTTGACAGTCTTTTTTAAGACTTGCAAAATGTTGTGTAGTGTCATAAGTGTTGGTGCATAAGTGTTGTGACTATTAACAAGGTTTCACAAGGAAAAAAAGTGAGTGGCGTTGTGATTTATTTTGCGCATCCTTGGTTGGTATAAAGCAGCGGTCGGCAGCGTCCTAATAAGTGAGCATATGGAATTGTTCTTCTCACCGTCTGCCCTCACGTATACTAATCTAATTAGTGACGCGCCCGAATGGATTAACGAGATTCCTTCTGTCCCTATCCTGTCTATCATGTTCCTCTTAAGGTAGCCAACTGAATCGGACGTGTTTTTGTCGTGCTCCTGACGGTCGGTTGTTTTTGGTGGTTATTTCGCGAGTTCAGCGCAGCTGCTGATGCTGCTACCGCAGCTGCTACTGATGCACCAGATACCGCTGCCGCCGCTGGACATGGAAGCGAGGTCGTTGTCCCCTCACCCTCACCCGCTGTTCATAAGTCGCACGACTTCGCCATGGAAGTAGTAAGGGAAGGATCAGGTCGCATCGCTGCAGAGCTAGCGGCGATCAGGGAGGACCTTATGTTGTTCTCCGCGAGCCGGTTCCCACCGAGTGCGCTCAAGAAGGTGCTAAGGATTACAGCCAGGTATGAGGGCTTAATCTGCGCTCTTAATGTCCGGAACGCCGTGCTGGAAGACCGCCACAAGCAATCGGTGAAGACGCTGCCGCCGCCACCTCAGCGACCCGTCGCTGTTGCCGTCACCGCTCCACACTCTTACGCAGCCGCTTACCCACGCCTCCCAACGCCTTCTGCCGTATCGGTCCCACTGCCGCGGAAGCCGCGTGAAACTTGGTCGGCAGTTGTGCACAGCCCGGACCTGAATATTTCGGGAAAACAGCTCGCGGAAAAGGTGCGAAAGGAGATAGCTCCAGCTCTGGGAGTTCGAGTGCACGAGGTGCGGGAGCTGAAGAGAGGCGGCGCAATTATTCATCAGGCGGAGATGACGAAGGTCGTTGCCTCTGCGAAGTTCTCCGAAGTTGGCGTCATGGTGTATAACACTGCAACCAAGCCCCGAGTGACCGTCCAGGACGTGGACACCACCATTGGGCACGAAGAGTTCATGACGGAACTAAGGGACAAGAACTTTGAGGGATGGTCCCTGAAGGACTTCCAGAAGGCGGTAGTGCTGGCCACAAAGCCCTGGTCAGCTGCCAACGGCGCCACAATAAACGTGACGCTAGAAGTAGATGACCAGGCGCTGGCCCTTTTGGAAGGCAGAGTGTACGTGAAGTGGTTTTCGTATAGATGCCGTTCGCAGGTGCGCACCTACGCCTGCCACAGGTGCGTCGGTTTCGACCACAAAGTGGCCGACTGTAGGATGAGTGAGAGCCAGAAGGTCTGCCGACAGTGCGGGCAGGCTTGTCACAGTGCGCGAGGCTGCCCCAATCCGGTGGACTGCCGAAATTCCGCTTCAAGGGCTACCCATCAGCACATCACATGCTATCTCCTGGGTGCCCTGTGTATGCGGCGATGCTGGCGCGGGTGAATTCTAGACACTAACCATGTTTAGCTTCATCCAGACAAACTGTGGCAAAGGACGAGCTGCGACCATCGAGCTCGGAGTCCGATTGCGAGAGAGCAGGAGCCTGTTCGCACTGTTGCAGGAGCCCTACATCGATATGAACAACGGGAGGATGGATGAGCTGCCCGAAGGTAATAGGAGTTTTACCGATAGAAAAGGAAAAGCAGCCAGTGTCTAAAACACTGATGCCAAGCCCCGAGTGATCGTCGGGGACGGAACTAAGGGAGAAGAACTTCGAGGGATGGACCATAAAGGACTTCCAGAAGACGGTGGTCGTGGCCACAAAGACCTGGTCAGCTACCAACGGCGCCACAATCAATGTGACGCTGGAAGTAGACGATCAGTTTCTATTAGACACTTCTTCGCCATTTCCCCAGAGAAAAAAATTTCTGCAGGTATACGAGGACAATGAAACATTGGAAGTGATTGACTTCCAGTGGAAGTGGTTTATTAATTAAGTTCTGTCACCTTACGGGGTTGTAACTTACCAAATGATTCGCGAGGATCCAATTCGTTTTTATTCCTTAATATTAGGGATAATTTTAAAATTTAAAATAATAGCATACATTTAAATAAAAACTTGATTTCTTTGTTATGCAAGCTTATGAGTTTTTAAGTGCTGTCGGCGATACCGCATTGCGTTTTATATTTTCGCGCATTTCTGATAAGTTAAGTAAAGAAAGAATTAAGAATTAATTTCCGCCGGAAACTTTGCTACTTATTTTATATTTAAGAAATTCCAATTTCTAAAATTATAAATTATATAACACTTGGCTGCTCAAGAACAAGTGTCCGATCTCAAGTGCGGATCCGCTTATTATAGGCCAATGATCTCGATTAATTGTTAAATCAATAAGATTAATTCTTATCGATAAAGAACTAGGTTGAACTTCAGGGCTGTGTTTGGGTTTCCAAAAACATATGACCAGCCGATACTTGGGTGTGTGTCTTCGCTTAGGAGGGAGACATTTGATAACGCGCTACTTGAATTTGCGCGCCTTTTGACCAACACTAATTTTAATAATAACTCAAGTTTTATCATTTAATACTATGAAATTAAAGCTTTATGAAAGGGCACTATAAAGCCTAGTACTCAGTTCGGCTAAGAGTTTCACTAGTCGAAAATATTATTCTTTTGTTGTGTGACCGAAGTTTTCAGAGTTCACCCGCTTTGCATGTAGCATGGTCTTATTGTAAATCAGCTGGGTTCACAAACAGCAAACAAATCAATTGGCGCAAATTTTAAAATATTACAAAATATTGAGCCGACCTGAATCGCAATCATTACATTAGCTGTTGGCATGGCGATATGTATTGCCGCAACTCCTACAGGCAGTTTTCCATTGCTTTTGGGGTTTTCCTTCCATTTATAATTTGTTATTGGCTAACCGCTTCTGCACGAACAAAGCCAAAGATCAAATTTTCTATTCTTTGGGACGCGGCTAAATGCGTTCATCGGAATTCATCCGCTTAATTTGGTATTTTTATACCCTTGCAGAGACGTTTCCGACCCCATAAAGTATATATATTCTTGATCAGCTTGACAAGACGTGTCGATCTAGCCATGTCCGTCCGTCTGTCAGTCTGTTTCTACGCAAACAAGTCTCTCAGTTTTGAAGCTATCGGTCTCAAACTTTCCCAAAAGTCTTCTTTCTATTGCAGGTAGTATATATGTCGGAACCGACCGGATCGGACAACTATATCTTATAGCTCCCACAGGAAGGATCGAAAAAAAAAAACCTAAAAAAATTCTAGCTTTGGTGTTTTTTGAAATATTACCTTCTACTTTTGAGAATACTATTTTTTAAATATTTCTGAATTTCGAATAAAATTTTTAAAAAATCGGATAACTATATCATATAGCTGCCATAGGAACGCTTAAGCATTAATGGTTAAAGAAAAGGGTCGCTTTGTTGTTTTGTTTTTATTTTCTTTTATATTGTGCTAGTATGTTGTAGGTGTAATGCGAGTTTTGACTTAAACTGCGTGGCACTACTAATATTTTTTAAATGGTTTGGGAGCTGGTTCCATAGCCTTATTGCGTGTACAAAAAACTGCCTTTCAGAAAGTAGAGATCTGTGTCTTATTTGAATGAGGTTATTTGCTTTTCTTGAGGAAGTGAATCTTAATGCTTCAAGAGATAAGTTCGTTCCCTCGTGTAAATTATTTTGTGCAGATATATTAAAACTCTTAGTTTCATCCAATCGGTCAAATTAAGTTCAAATATTCTGTATGCATAGCTTGTCACATGGTCAAATCGACGTAGATTGTATATAAATCTTGCTATATTATTATATGCAACTTTTATTTAAATTAATGTTTTTTAATGTTTAAATTTAATGTTTTTCTAAATGAATAGGAATGATCTGCAGGGGTAAATAAGCTTCGGCTGGCCGAAGCTAGCTTCCTTTCTTGTTTTGTATATTTCCTTACCATTTCCTTATGTCATCTGAGTACCGCTGTTAAAAAAGTCCCCGGCTAAAGGCTTTAGCTACCTATTTTCCTCTCGCTTACTCCTATGGTTAGCTAGCAGTTTTCGTCGTACTGAGTACTAGGCTTTAATAAGCACACATATGTACATGAAGTTTTTAAATAATCTCTAAAGATTATAAAATGAAAGACCGATTTTTAAGGGGATACGACTACAGCCCAAACCGTAAGAGCTAGAGCAGCTTAATTTTTGCACAGTATTCCATTGGGGAACTAACCGCCCACTAAGATCCGACATGTCCCCCCAGTGGCCCCAATCAGCACCAACATTAATATTTGGAAGTTCAAAATTTGGTCTATTTGATTGCTTAACTTCTAAAGTGGTTGAAATTTTGAAACTTAGATATTGCCGAATTTTAGGTATTGAAAAGGCCTAATTAGATTTCTAAATGAAATTTCGATATCCCCCATAATTTGGGGGCTACATTTAAAGCTAACTTTTTAAAAAATCCAAACCGCTGCTCCGATCAAGATGATTTTTGGATCTTAAGTTATTCTATGGCCCAAATGCTTAAGTTTAATTTTTCAAGTTTTTAACTTTTTTTTAAAGTATTTTTTAAGATTTTATTTAGATTTTCTAAGTTATTGCGTCTCATTTTGCGGGAGCCTGCCGAGAGAGCGATACCCAGAGAGCGGATGCCAAGAGAGCGACGGCCGAGAGAGCAACATCCAAGAAAACTGATGAGGTGTAGGGGGAAGTGCTATGAGGAAAGGGGAGGGAAAAGGGGCAATTTAAGATAAAACTTGTTTTGGATTTTAAAGTCTTATACTGCTGCTCCGATCAATATGATTTTCGATCAAAAGTCAGTTCTGTGGATCAAATGCTTAGGTTTTATTTTTCAAAAAGTATTTTTCATTTGGTTGAAGAAGTAAGAGCCCTATTTAATTTCGGTCATGGAAGAAAACAGACATATGTACTTACTAAATTTCTGTAAGCAAAGGCAAAATCTTAAGATTCGAATTTCTAAACAAGTACGGAAGTTTGATCTGTAAGCAATCAAATACGTAACTTCTTCAGATATGTATGTATGCATGTAGGTATGTATATTTGGATATGTTTTGATTTGTATTGTGTGTATGTGTGTTTCTATTTGAAAGAAGATGATGTGTTTAAATACAAATAAAATGATTACCTTCCTTTCAGCCAATGCTAAATCTTTCTATGTTATTTGTAAAGTTTAAAACTAATAATTATCGATCATATGTGGAACCTGGAAAAATAAGTTACTTCGCTACTTTTGCATGGGATGCCAATCTTTGCGTGTTTGTACAAAAGTTTTCATTTCATTAAAAACTAAAAAATTTGAAAAAACAAATTCCAATTTACAAACAAATATATTTGTGCGCTCAATAAAATTTCATTGATAACATTGGAACTGAAAGCAAGTACTAAAATTCGCGACTTTCACATGGATCACATTCATTTATTATATGTTTTTCATTTTTATTGATTCGACAAGGATGAGATCACAAGATAGAAGAGGGCTATACCAAAAAATTCACTTGCTCTTTTTTGCCACAATTCGTTTTTTGGGAGTGAGAAATATATAATGATAATCAGCGTTGGGCAGTAGCAAGTGTACAAAATAGGGACGATCAAGCGCACAATGAACTCTCTGAGAGAGCTAGCCTAAGGAGAGAGAAACAAGCACAAGATTGACCGTGGTGTGGCAAGGGGGTAGGGTTTAAATTCACAATTATGATTTCAATTTTGGTTAAAAAACTCTCTTTAGTACACATTTTGATCATTTTTTTGAGTCTATTTTAAATCCCCCATTTTACGACCTATTTGGGCAAAAATTTTAAGTACGCCTATATGCTAAGCACAAGCCAAAAAAGGGTTCTTTGTTTTTCTAACACATCATGAAATGTTAAGATTGGCTATCTGAGCGCTCCATTTTGACAACGAAAAATAAAAGAGCAACCGGTACCAATAAATTATTGCTAAACTCATTTGATGGTTTAGAAGTCTCCTATAAATCGGTCGACTCTGTCCCTGATGTTTACAATGCGGTTCATTACCCTGTTGAATTGTTAAATTCTTTACATCTAGCAGCATAATCTGTCTCTTAAGATTGGAGCACCCGAAATGTTATTGCGAAATTTAGGTCCCTCAAAGTTATGAAATGGGACACGATTGCAGATAAAAGGGTTCATAAGAATGTAATCGAAGCAACAGTATTTACGGGATCCGCGAAGGGGAAAACAGGATCCTATTAATACCGTCCGGTCTGCCGTTTCAATTTGAGAGGCTACAATTCCCTCTAAAAGATTGCTTTGCAATAACTATAAATTAATCGCAGGGGCAGACTTGGAAGCTGGCTGGACTAGATCTTAGAGAAGATTGCTTTTCTCATTAGCTCTGCCAGTAGCCTTATTCTAAATCCTTAAGGATCTTCTAAAAATGTTGTTTACACAGAAGTTTTAAAGTAATCATATTTAAAAAAACGCGACAATTTATCTGGAAATAAGAAAGTCCTGACAACCGTACTCCAAACTAATTTTAATCGAACGAAGTCGCTTCGGGTATAGCTAGTACTTTATAAAAAAACTAGCAATTTCCGAAGCGACGTTGTCCGCTATTATTAGCAAATCATTTCTTGCTCTAGATAGTAACCTGATTTTATTATATTTCAGAATTTTAATTAATATCCAAGTAAAATCCCGCCTATCCTTAGCTGAGCACCACAGTAAGCCCACCTAATATATGACCATAACCCCTAACCATAACCTACCTTTCCTTTACACCGCCTTAACCCCACTTGTCTCTCACCCCAGGCACAATTTTTTAACACCCTAATGCAGTTTTCACTATTTCCTTGCCTTAACCCCAGTGTAACCCATCCATATTCAGCCTTCACGCCGAAAAACCATAATTTTAACCACCATTCTCCACCATAACACCATTTTTTTCTTTCCTTAGCCAATTTAACTCTACGAGTAACGGGTATAAAAATACCTTACTGATTATACGGCATATCTCCACACTCTAAGCAAAAACGGATCCGATCGCATAATCGGTGCGGAAAAATTAATTAAGTGCCACAACCGGAAGTCGGTTGGGGCTCATCTCCTGGGGTTTTAAAGATTTCCATAAATAAAGCTTAAAATAAAAATATCAACTTGTTAGGTTGAAAACTGTGCGAATGGTTGATGTTTTAATCAACCAATTTGGCATTTTTCGAGAGTCCTGGGAGTCCTTAGGAGCCGAATTTTAAAAAATCCTTTCTTAGTGCACACCTCCTCTAACACACGATTCAGACCCAATTTTTTCCAGAATTTTAGGTCTTATGGTTTGGGCTGGGGGAACATGACGCAAATCGACATCTACTCTTTTATAGTAAAACTCGACTAGCTATACCCGAAGCGACTTCGTTCGATTAAAATTAGTTTGGAGTACGGTTGTCAGGACTTTCTTATTTCCAGATAAATTGTCGCGTTTTTTTAAATATGATTACTTTAAAACTTCTGTGTAAACAACATTTTTAGAAGATCCTTAAGGATCGAGAATAAGGCTACTGGCAGAGCTAATGGGAAAAGCAATCTTCTCTAAGATCTAGTCCAGCCAGCTTCCAAGTCTGCCCCTGCGATTAATTTATAGTTATTGCAAAGCAATCTTTTAGAGGGAATTGTAGCCTCTTAAATTGAAACGGCAGACCGGACGGTATTAATAGGATCCTGTTTTCCCCTTCGCGGATCCCGTAAATACTGTTGCTTCGATTACATTCTTATGAACCCTTTTATCTGCAATCGTGTCCCATTTCATAACTTTGAGGGACCTTAATTTCGGGTGCTCCAATCTTAAGAGACAGATTATGCTGCTAGATGTAAAGAATTTAACAATTCAACAGGGTAATGAACCGCATTGTAAACATCAGGGACAGAGTCGACCGATTTATAGGAGACTTCTAAACCATCAAATGAGTTTAGCAATAATTTATTGGTACCGGTTGCTCTTTTATTTTTCGTTGTCAAAATGGAGCGCTCAGATAGCCAATCTTAACATTTCATGATGTGTTAGAAAAACGAAGAACCCTTTTTTGGCTTGTGCTTAGCATATATGCGTACTTAAAATTTTTGGAGGGGTTCATATAATTAAAATTTTTGCCCAAATAGGCCGTAAAATGGGGGATTTAAAATAAACTCAAAAAAATGATCAAAATGTGTACTAAAGAGAGTTTTTTTAACCAAAATTGAAATCATAATTGTGAATTTAAACCCTACCCCCTTGCCACACCACGGTCAATCTTGTGCTTGTTTCTCCCTCTTTAGGCTAGCTCTCTCAGAGAGTTCATTGTGCGCTTGATCGTCCCTATTTTGTACACTTGCTACTGTCCTAACGCTGATTATCATTATATCCTTCTCACTCCCAAAAAACGAATTGTGGCAAAGAAGAGCAAGTGAATTTTTTGGTATAGCCCTCTTCTATCTTGTGATCTCATCCTTGTCGAATCAGTAAAAATGAAAACAAGAAAGGAAGCTAGCTTCGGCCAACCGAAGCTTATATACCCTTGCAGATCATTCCTATTCATTTACAAAAACATTACATTTAAATTAACTTGCGTATATGTTACAATAATCCAAATTTTAGCTGATTTCGTATTACTTTGGCATTCATTTTTTGATCCTTCCTATGGCAGCTATATAATATAGCCATCCGATTTTTGTTAAATTTTATTTGAAATTTTGAAATGTTAAAGAAAAGTCATATCCCAGAGAAGAAAAGAATGTAATAAAAATCAACAAAGATATAATTTATTTCCTATTAATTACCATTTAATTTTCCGACCGTTCCTAGTCATCCGATTTTTCAAAAATTTTATTCGAAATTCAGAAATATTTAAAAAATGGTATTCCCAAAAGTAGAAGGTAATATTTCAAAAAACACCAAAGCTATACTTTTTTTACGTTTTTTTTTTGTTCAATCCTTACTATGGGAGCTATAAGATTGTCCGATCCGGTTCCGACATATATACTACCTGCAATAGAAAGAAGTCTTTTGGGAAAGTTTGAGCGCGATAGCTTTAAAACTGAGAGACTAGTTTGCGTAGAAACAGACGGACAGACGGACAGATGGACAGACGGACAGACGGACGGACAGACGGACGGACAGACTGACGGACAGACGGACATGGCTAGATCGTCTCGTCTTGTCATGCTGATCAAGAATATATATACTTTATGGGGTCGGAAACGTCTCCTTCACTGCGTTGCAAACTTCTGACTGAAATCATAATACCCTCTGCAAGGGTATAAAAACTAAAATTAAACTTAAGCATTTGGGCCATAGAATAACTAATGATCCAAAAATCATCATAATCGGAGCAGCGGTTTAGATTTTTAAATCGAAAAGTTAACTTTAAATGTAGCCCCCAAATTATGGGGGATATCGAAATTTCCTACCTAAAATTTTTACCTAAAATTCGTCATATTCCAAATTTAACAAGAAAGGAAGCTAGCTTCGTCCAGCCGAAGCTTATATACCCTTGCAGATCATTCCTATTCATTTACAAAAACATTACATTTAAATTAACTTGCGTATATGTTACAATAATCCAAATTTTAGCTGATTTCGTATTACTTTGGCATTAATTTTTTGATCCTTCCTATGGCAGCTATATAATTTAGCCGTCCGAATTTTGTTAATTTTTTTCGAAATTTGGAAATGTTAAAGAAAAGCCATATCCCAGAGGAGAAGACAATGTAATAAAAATCAACAAAGATATAATTTTTTTCCTATTAATTTCCATATAATTTTCCGACCGTTCCTATGGCAGGTATATGATATAGTCATCCGATTTTTTAAAAAATTTATTCGAAATTCAGAAATATTTAAAAAATATTATTCCCAAAAAAAAAGGTAATATTTCAAAAAACACCAAAGCTAGAATTTTTTTAGGTTTTTTTTTCGATCCTTCCTGTGGGAGCTATAAGATATAGTTGTCCGATCCGGTCGGTTCCGACATATATACTACCGGCAATAGAAAGAAGACTTTTGGGAAAGTTTTGAGCCCGATAGCCTTAAAACTGACAGACTAGTTTGCGTAGAATCAGACAGACGGACGGACGGACGGACATGGCTAGATCGACACGTCTTGTCAAGCTGATCAAGAATATATATACTTTATGGGGTCGGAAACGTCTCCTTCACTGCGTTGCAAACTTCTGGCTGAAATCATAATACCCTCTGCAAGGGTATAAAAATACCAAATTTAGCGGATGAATTCCGATTTAGCATTTAGCCGCGTCCCAAAGAATAGAAAATTTGATCTTTGGCTTTGTTCGTGCAGAAGCGGTTAGCCAATAACAAATTATAAATGGAAGGAAAACCCCAAAAACAATGGAAAACTGCCTGTAGGAGTTGCGGCAATACATATCGCCATGCCAACAGCTAATGTAAAGCTTGCGATTCAGGTCGGCTCAACATTTTGTAATATTTTAAAATTTGCGCCAGTTGATTTGTTTGCTGTTTGTGGACCCAGCTGATTTACAATAAGACCATGCTACATGCAAAGCGGGTGAACTCTGAAAACTTCTGTCACACTACAAAAGAATAACGTTTTTCGACTAGTGAAACTCTTAGCCGAACTGAGTACTAGGCTTTATAGTGCCCTTTCATAAAGCTTTAATTTCATAGTATTAAATGATAAAACTTGAATTATTATTAAAATTAGTGTTGGTCAAAAGGCGCGCAAATTCAAGTAGCGCGTTATCAAATGTCTCCCTCCTAAGCGAAGACACACACCCAAGTATCGGCTGGTCATATGTTTTTGGAAACCCAAACACAGCCCTGAAATTCAACCTAGTTCTTTATCGATAAGAATTAATCTTATTGATTTAACAATTAATCGAGATCATTGGCCTATAATAAGCGGATCCGCACTTGAGATCGGACACTTGTTCTTGAACAGCTTAACCGAACGGATCACCAAGTGTTATATAATTTATAATTTTAGAAATTAGGAATGTCTTAAATATAAAATAAGTAGCAAAGTTTCCGGCGGAAATTATTTCTTAATTCTTTCTTTACTTTTCTCATCAGAAATGCGCGAAAATATAAAACGCAATGCGGTATCGCCGACAGCACTTAAAAACTCATAAGCTTGCATAACAAAGAAATCAAGTTTTTATTTAAATGTATGTTATTATTTTAAAATTATCCCTAATATTAAGGAATAAAAACGAATTGGATCCTCGCGAATCATTTGGTAAGTTACAACCCCGTAAGGTGACAGAACTTAATTAATAAACCACTTCCACTGGAAGTCAATCACTTCCAATGTTTCATTGTCCTCGTATACCTGCAGAAATTTTTTTCTCTGGGGAAATGGCGAAAAAGAGTCTAATAAAAACTGATCGTCTACTTCCAGCGTCACATTGATTGTGGCGCCGTTGGAAGCTGACCAGGTCTTTGTGGCCAAGACCACCGCCTTCTGGAAGTCCTTTATGGTCCATCCCTCGAAGTTCTTCTCCCTTAGTTCCGTCCTCGACGGTCACTCGGGGCTTGGCAGCAGTGTTTTAGACACTGGCTGCTTTTCCTTTTCTATCGGTAAAACTCATATTACCTTCGGGCAGCTCATCCATCCTCCCGTTGTTCATATCGATGAAGGGCTCCTGCAACAGTGCGAACAGGCTCCTGCTCTCTCGCAATCGGACTCCGAGCTCGATGGTCGCAGCTCGTCCTTTGCCACAGTTTGTCTGGATGAAGCTAAACATGGTTAGTGTCTAGCATTCACCCGCGCCAGCATCGCCGCATACACAGGGCACCCAGGAGACAGCATGTGATGTGCTGATGGGTAGCCCTTGAAGCGGAATTTCGGCAGTCCACCGGATTGGGGCAGCCTCGCGCACTGTGACAAGCCTGCCCGCACTGTCGGCAGACCTTCTGGCTCTCACTCATCCTACAGTCGGCCACTTTGTGGTCGAAACCGACGCACCTGTGGCAGGCGTAGGTGCGCACCTGCGAACGGCATCTATACGAAAACCACTTCACGTCCACTCTGCCTTCCAAAAGGGCCAGCGCCTGGTCATCTACTTCTAGTGTCACGTTTATTGTGGCGCCGTTGGCAGCTGACCAGGGCTTTGTGGCCAGCACTACCGCCTTCTGGAAGTCCTTCAGGGACCATCCCTCAAAGTTCTTCTCCCTTAGTTCCGTCATGAACTCTTCGTGCCCAATGGTGGTGTCCACGTCCTGGACGGTCACTCGGGGCTTGGTTGCAGTGTTATACACCTTGAGGCCAACTTCGGCGAACTTCGCAGGGGCAACGACCTTCGTCATCTCCGCCTGATGAATAATTGCGCCGCCTCTCTTCAGCTCCCGCACCTCGTGCACTCGAACTCCCAGAGCTGGAGCTATCTCCTTTCGCACCTTTTCCGCGAGCTGTTTTCCCGAAATATTCAGGTCCGGGCTGTGCACAACTGCCGACCAAGTTTCACGCGGCTTCCGCGGCAGTGGGACCGATACGGCAGAAGGCGTTGGGAGGCGTGGGTAAGCGGCTGCGTAAGAGTGTGGAGCGGTGACGGCAACAGCGACGGGTCGCTGAGGTGGCGGCGGCAGCGTCTTCACCGATTGCTTGTGGCGGTCTTCCAGCACGGCGTTCCGGACATTAAGAGCGCAGATTAAGCCCTCATACCTGGCTGTAATCCTTAGCACCTTCTTGAGCGCACTCGGTGGGAACCGGCTCGCGGAGAACAACATAAGGTCCTCCCTGATCGCCGCTAGCTCTGCAGCGATGCGACCTGATCCTTCCCTTACTACTTCCATGGCGAAGTCGTGCGACTTATGAACAGCGGGTGAGGGTGAGGGGACAACGACCTCGCTTCCATGTCCAGCGGCGGCAGCGGTATCTGGTGCATCAGTAGCAGCTGCGGTAGCAGCATCAGAAGCTGCGCTGAACTCGCGAAATAACCACCAAAAACAACCGACCGTCAGGAGCACGACAAAAACACGTCCGATTCAGTTGGCTACCTTAAGAGGAACATGATAGACAGGATAGGGACAGAAGGAATCTCGTTAATCCATTCGGGCGCGTCACTAATTAGATTAGTATACGTGAGGGCAGACGGTGAGAAGAACAATTCCATATGCTCACTTATTAGGACGCTGCCGACCGCTGCTTTATACCAACCAAGGATGCGCAAAATAAATCACAACGCCACTCACTTTTTTTCCTTGTGAAACCTTGTTAATAGTCACAACACTTAACACACTTATGCACCAACACTTATGACACTACACAACATTTTGCAAGTCTTAAAAAAGACTGTCAACAAAATTCACAAGGATGAACAAAACACATAGACTTTCGTACGATGCCTCTTCGCTTTAATTCACGGTTCACAATTATACTGGTACACTGTAATCGTTTTCAAATAGCGCGCACAACTTTTCACTTCACTTTTCACAACAAAATAGACTAATCGTGCGTTTCTGTGTGGTTTTTTATACCTAATATGAGAATCGAGGAGGAAAGTGATTTTTCAAATTGCGACAAGTGTTTCAGGTTTAAAATTGGAGCAGGTTGCGGAAATACCTGCTACAAATAATGGTTAACCCTTCACACAGGTACAAACATATTCAAACCTTTGAGACTGCCGAAGCCATTCATGTTTATAAATGTATTTACATTGTATTATTGAATTACCTGAATTAGATTTGCATAACCCTTTGGACGAATCGGGTGCCCCGACTATCAGATACCCGTTACACAACTTAAGGGAGTGCGAGGGAGATGGAGATATAAAACTTTGATCACGCATAACTTTTTATTGAATGAATGAGAAAATTTTAGAAAGTGTATTTGATGACGAGTGTAATAATTTTTCGTCTCAAATGTTGATATCAGAACTTTTGTATGTTGAAAGGCGATCGTCACTAGTTTTTTACCTCGTTAAGAGGTGTTTTTATTTGATATCAGAAGTTTTTTTTTGTTTACATTAGCTCTCACAGGAGCTAATATAATCATTTAAATTTAAATGGTTCAACCATAATTCTTAAACTATTGGATTTGCACAAATAAACTTAAAAAGACGTTCAAGTATTTCAAAATATCTTTTAAACGAGGTATAGCACATGTATGTAGTTTTAGTGTAGAACTTACGATCTTACGAAATTTAATTATTTTTAGCTTTTTTCCCGTTAAAGCAGCGGGTTTTTCCAAAAGTCGTAAAACAAAAGTGTCCTATTAGTAACTCCTTAAAACAATTGAAATGATTCCATGACCCTAAAATACAGTTTGGATACGCACATACGAAATTTAATGCTTGGGCAGCATTAATTGTTATGAGCTGGCAAAAGTGGCTATGTTCGTTTCTTAATAACTTTTAAACTTGACTTTTTACAATTATGTATTATATACCAAAATTTAAGGAATCTCAAGGACTATATAGTTTAAAGTTTTAAAGAAAATCGTTAGAGCCGTTTTTGAGAAAAATAAAAAAAAGCTAAAAATAACCTTTAAAAAAAATGATTTTGTGCATAACTTTTTAGCTATTGCATATACATAAATAGTGTTGATAGTGTGTTTATTGTGTTTATTGTACTTCAAAATACCTTTAATTTGAGCTAAAGCACAAGTCTGTAGCTTAAGTATATCGCAAGTAATGGGCTTACGAAATTTAGCCAGTTTTAGCTGTTTTCCCGCTAAACTAGAGAGATTTTGCAAAAGTGGTAGAACTAATGTTTCTTATATCAAGCTGTATAACACCATATAAAATTTCCAGGATTTTAAGCCAACGTTTTGGGACAAACAGACAAGCGCACAAGCGCACAAACTCACAAACTGACAAACAGAATTAAATTTTAATTTTGGGAAGAAGAAGAAAATCTTATTTTGGCTATAACTTTTGAATGGAGCATCGGATTTTATCACATGACCCCTCGTTCGACGCGTATTTGCAATTGGAACACAACTAAAACAATGCGAGGAGGCATTTATCCCCACCGGCCCCAACAGCTCAAAAATTCGAAATTTTCACTTTTTTACTTTCTCTACTCTCTCTACCAAGCCAATTGATTTTCTTTAAGTCTTGGTATGCAGTCCTGTCCAGTTTTTGCGATACCTTTCGATTGGTGTATCACTCATTATGATCGGACCATCACAGCAGTTTTTCATTTCTGCGGCTATATAATAGTACACACAAAAAAAAACTTTTTAAAATCAACTGTTATAATTGTCAAACAGTCCCCAACCACAAAAATTGTCAATTCTACAAATTAAATAGTTACTTTCACAACAACAAATACACACAATTAGCAAAGACACACACCCAAACCAAAAACAAATAAGAGAGAACGCTACAGTCGGGTGCCCCGACTATCAGATACCCGTTACTCACCTAAGGGGAGTGCGAGGGAGATGGCGATATAAAACTTTGATCGGGTAATCATATTTAAAAAAACGCGACAATTTATCTGGAAATAAGAAAGTCCTGACAACCGTACTCCAAACTAATTTTAATCGAACGAAGTCGCTTCGGGTCTAGCTAGTCGAGTTTTACTATAAAAGAGTAGATGTCGATTTGCGTCATGTTCCCCCAGCCCAAACCATAAGACCTAAAATTCTGGAAAATATTGGGTCTGAATCGTGTGTTAGAGGAGGTGTGCACTAAGAAAAGATTTTTTAAAATTCGGCTCCTAAGGACTCCCAGGACTCTCGAAAAATGCAAAATTGGTTGATTAAAACATCAACCATTCGCACAGTTTTCAACCTAACAAGTTGATATTTTTATTTTAAGCTTTATTTATGGAAATCTTTAAAACCCCAGGAGATGAGCCCCAACCGACTTCCGGTTGTGGCACTTAAATAATTTTTCCGCACCGATTATGCGATCGGATCCGTTTTTGCTTAGAGTGTGGAGATATGCCGTATAATCAGTAAGGTATTTTTATACCCGTTACTCGTAGAGTTAAATTGGCTAAGGAAAGAAAAAAATGGTGTTATGGTGGAGAATGGTGGTTAAAATTATGGTTTTTCGGCGTGAAGGCTGAGTTACACTGGGGTTAAGGCAAGGAAATAGTGAAAACTGCATTAGGGTGTTAAAAAATTGTGCCTGGGGTGAGAGACAAGTGGGGTTAAGGCGGTGTAAAGGAAAGGTAGGTTATGGTTAGGGGTTATGGTCATATATTAGGTGGGCTTACTGTGGTGCTCAGCTAAGGATAGGCGGGATTTTACTTGGATATTAATTAAAATTCTGAAATATAATAAAATCAGGTTACTATCTAGAGCAAGAAATGATTTGCTAATAATAGCGGACAACGTCGCTTCGGAAATTGCTAGTTTTTTTATAAAGTACTAGCTATACCCGAAGCGACTTCGTTCGATTAAAATTAGTTTGGAGTACGGTTGTCAGGACTTTCTTATTTCCAGATAAATTGTCGCGTTTTTTTAAATATGATTACTTTAAAACTTCTGTGTAAACAACATTTTTAGAAGATCCTTAAGGATTTAGAATAAGGCTACTGGCAGAGCTAATGAGAAAAGCAATCTTCTCTAAGATCTAGTCCAGCCAGCTTCCAAGTCTGCCCCTGCGATTAATTTATAGTTATTGCAAAGCAATCTTTTAGAGGGAATTGTAGCCTCTCAAATTGAAACGGCAGACCGGACGGTATTAATAGGATCCTGTTTTCCCCTTCGCGGATCCCGTAAATACTGTTGCTTCGATTACATTCTTATGAACCCTTTTATCTGCAATCGTGTCCCATTTCATAACTTTGAGGGACCTAAATTTCGCAATAACATTTCGGGTGCTCCAATCTTAAGAGACAGATTATGCTGCTAGATGTAAAGAATTTAACAATTCAACAGGGTAATGAACCGCATTGTAAACATCAGGGACAGAGTCGACCGATTTATAGGAGACTTCTAAACCATCAAATGAGTTTAGCAATAATTTATTGGTACCGGTTGCTCTTTTATTTTTCGTTGTCAAAATGGAGCGCTCAGATAGCCAATCTTAACATTTCATGATGTGTTAGAAAAACGAAGAACCCTTTTTTGGCTTGTGCTTAGCATATATGCGTACTTAAAATTTTTGGAGGGGTTCATATAATTAAAATTTTTGCCCAAATAGGCCGTAAAATGGGGGATTTAAAATAAACTCAAAAAAATGATCAAAATGTGTACTAAAGAGAGTTTTTTTAACCAAAATTGAAATCATAATTGTGAATTTAAACCCTACCCCCTTGCCACACCACGGTCAATCTTGTGCTTGTTTCTCCCTCTTTAGGCTAGCTCTCTCAGAGAGTTCATTGTGCGCTTGATCGTCCCTATTTTGTACACTTGCTACTGTCCTAACGCTGATTATCATTATATCCTTCTCACTCCCAAAAAACGAATTGTGGCAAAGAAGAGCAAGTGAATTTTTTGGTATAGCCCTCTTCTATCTTGTGATCTCATCCTTGTCGAATCAGTAAAAATGAAAACAAGAAAGGAAGCTAGCTTCGGCCAACCGAAGCTTATATACCCTTGCAGATCATTCCTATTCATTTACAAAAACATTACATTTAAATTAACTTGCGTATATGTTACAATAATCCAAATTTTAGCTGATTTCGTATTACTTTGGCATTCATTTTTTGATCCTTCCTATGGCAGCTATATAATATAGCCATCCGATTTTTGTTAAATTTTATTTGAAATTTTGAAATGTTAAAGAAAAGTCATATCCCAGAGAAGAAAAGAATGTAATAAAAATCAACAAAGATATAATTTATTTCCTATTAATTACCATTTAATTTTCCGACCGTTCCTAGTCATCCGATTTTTCAAAAATTTTATTCGAAATTCAGAAATATTTAAAAAATGGTATTCCCAAAAGTAGAAGGTAATATTTCAAAAAACACCAAAGCTATACTTTTTTTACGTTTTTTTTTTTGTTCAATCCTTACTATGGGAGCTATAAGATTGTCCGATCCGGTTCCGACATATATACTACCTGCAATAGAAAGAAGTCTTTTGGGAAAGTTTGAGCGCGATAGCTTTAAAACTGAGAGACTAGTTTGCGTAGAAACAGACGGACAGACGGACAGATGGACAGACGGACAGACGGACGGACAGACGGACGGACAGACGGACATGGCTAGATCGACTCGTCTTGTCATGCTGATATACTTTATGGGGTCGGAAACGTCTCCTTCACTGCGTTGCAAACTTCTGACTGAAATCATAATACCCTCTGCAAGGGTATAAAAACTAAAAATTAAACTTAAGCATTCGGGCCATAGAATAACTAATGATCCAAAAATCATCATAATCGGAGCAGCGGTTTAGATTTTTAAATCGAAAAGTTAACTTTAAATGTAGCCCCCAAATTATGGGGGATATCGAAATTTCCTACCTAAAATTTTTACCTAAAATTCGTCATATTCCAAATTTAACAAGAAAGGAAGCTAGCTTCGTCCAGCCGAAGCTTATATACCCTTGCAGATCATTCCTACTCATTTACAAAAACATTACATTTAAATTAACTTGCGTATATGTTACAATAATCCAAATTTTAGCTGATTTCGTATTACTTTGGCATTAATTTTTTGATCCTTCCTATGGCAGCTATATAATTTAGCCGTCCGAATTTTGTTAATTTTTTTCGAAATTTGGAAATGTTAAAGAAAAGCCATATCCCAGAGGAGAAGACAATGTAATAAAAATCAACAAAGATATAATTTTTTTCCTATTAATTTCCATATAATTTTCCGACCGTTCCTATGGCAGGTATATGATATAGTCATCCGATTTTTTAAAAAATTTATTCGAAATTCAGAAATATTTAAAAAATATTATTCCCAAAAAAAAGGTAATATTTCAAAAAACACCAAAGCTAGAATTTTTTTAGGTTTATTTTTCGATCCTTCCTGTGGGAGCTATAAGATATAGTTGTCCGATCCGGTCGGTTCCGACATATATACTACCGGCAATAGAAAGAAGACTTTTGGGAAAGTTTGAGACCGATAGCTTCAAAACTGAGAGACTTGTTTGCGTAGAAACAGACTGACAGACGGACGGACATGGCTAGATCGACACGTCTTGTCAAGCTGATCAAGAATATATATACTTTATGGGGTCGGAAACGTCTCCTTCACTGCGTTGCAAACTTCTGGCTGAAATCATAATACCCTCTGCAAGGGTATAAAAATACCAAATTTAGCGGATGAATTCCGATTTAGCATTTAGCCGCGTCCCAAAGAATAGAAAATTTGATCTTTGGCTTTGTTCGTGCAGAAGCGGTTAGCCAAAACAAATTATAAATGGAAGGAAAACCCCAAAAACAATGGAAAACTGCCTGTAGGAGTTGCGGCAATACATATCGCCATGCCAACAGCTAATGTAAAGCTTGCGATTCAGGTCGGCTCAACATTTTGTAATATTTTAAAATTTGCGCCAGTTGATTTGTTTGCTGTTTGTGGACCCAGCTGATAAATAAGACCATGCTACATGCAAAGCGGGTGAACTCTGAAAACTTCTGTCACACTACAAAAGAATAACGTTTTTCGACTAGTGAAACTCTTAGCCGAACTGAGTACTAGGCTTTATAGTGCCCTTTCAGAAAGCTTTAATTTCATAGTATTAAATGATAAAACTTGAATTATTATTAAAATTAGTGTTGGTCAAAAGGCGCGCAAATTCAAGTAGCGCGTTATCAAATGTCTCCCTCCTAAGCGAAGACACACACCCAAGTATCGGCTGGTCATATGTTTTTGGAAACCCAAACACAGCCCTGAAATTCAACCTAGTTCTTTATCGATAAGAATTAATCTTATTGATTTAACAATTAATCGAGATCATTGGCCTATAATAAGCGGATCCGCACTTGAGATCGGACACTTGTTCTTGAACAGCTTAACCGAACGGATCACCAAGTGTTATATAATTTATAATTTTAGAAATTAGGAATGTCTTAAATATAAAATAAGTAGCAAAGTTTCCGGCGGAAATTAATTCTTAATTCTTTCTTTACTTTTCTCATCAGAAATGCGCGAAAATATAAAACGCAATGCGGTATCGCCGACAGCACTTAAAAACTCATAAGCTTGCATAACAAAGAAATCAAGTTTTTATTTAAATGTATGTTATTATTTTAAAATTATCCCTAATATTAAGGAATAAAAACGAATTGGATCCTCGCGAATCATTTGGTAAGTTACAACCCCGTAAGGTGACAGAACTTAATTAATAAACCACTTCCACTGGAAGTCAATCACTTCCAATGTTTCATTGTCCTCGTATACCTGCAGAAATTTTTTTCTCTGGGGAAATGGCGAAAAAGAGTCTAATAAAAACTGATCGTCTACTTCCAGCGTCACATTGATTGTGGCGCCGTTGGAAGCTGACCAGGTCTTTGTGGCCAAGACCACCGCCTTCTGGAAGTCCTTTATGGTCCATCCCTCGAAGTTCTTCTCCCTTAGTTCCGTCCTCGACGGTCACTCGGGGCTTGGCAGCAGTGTTTTAGACACTGGCTGCTTTTCCTTTTCTATCGGTAAAACTCATATTACCTTCGGGCAGCTCATCCATCCTCCCGTTGTTCATATCGATGAAGGGCTCCTGCAACAGTGCGAACAGGCTCCTGCTCTCTCGCAATCGGACTCCGAGCTCGATGGTCGCAGCTCGTCCTTTGCCACAGTTTGTCTGGATGAAGCTAAACATGGTTAGTGTCTAGCATTCACCCGCGCCAGCATCGCCGCATACACAGGGCACCCAGGAGACAGCATGTGATGTGCTGATGGGTAGCCCTTGAAGCGGAATTTCGGCAGTCCACCGGATTGGGGCAGCCTCGCGCACTGTGACAAGCCTGCCCGCACTGTCGGCAGACCTTCTGGCTCTCACTCATCCTACAGTCGGCCACTTTGTGGTCGAAACCGACGCACCTGTGGCAGGCGTAGGTGCGCACCTGCGAACGGCATCTATACGAAAACCACTTCACGTCCACTCTGCCTTCCAAAAGGGCCAGCGCCTGGTCATCTACTTCAAGTGTCACGTTTATTGTGGCGCCGTTGGCAGCTGACCAGGGCTTTGTGGCCAGCACTACCGCCTTCTGGAAGTCCTTCAGGGACCATCCCTCAAAGTTATTCTCCCTTAGTTCCGTCATGAACTCTTCGTGCCCAATGGTGGTGTCCACGTCCTGGACGGTCACTCGGGGCTTGGTTGCAGTGTTATACACCTTGAGGCCAACTTCGGCGAACTTCGCAGGGGCAACGACCTTCGTCATCTCCGCCTGATGAATAATTGCGCCGCCTCTCTTCAGCTCCCGCACCTCGTGCACTCGAACTCCCAGAGCTGGAGCTATCTCCTTTCGCACCTTTTCCGCGAGCTGTTTTCCCGAAATATTCAGGTCCGGGCTGTGCACAACTGCCGACCAAGTTTCACGCGGCTTCCGCGGCAGTGGGACCGATACGGCAGAAGGCGTTGGGAGGCGTGGGTAAGCGGCTGCGTAAGAGTGTGGAGCGGTGACGGCAACAGCGACGGGTCGCTGAGGTGGCGGCGGCAGCGTCTTCACCGATTGTGGCGGTCTTTCAGCACGGCGTTCCGGACATTAAGAGCGCAGATTAAGCCCTCATACCTGGCTGTAATCCTTAGCACCTTCTTGAGCGCACTCGGTGGGAACCGGCTCGCGGAGAACAACATAAGGTCCTCCCTGATCGCCGCTAGCTCTGCAGCGATGCGACCTGATCCTTCCCTTACTACTTCCATGGCGAAGTCGTGCGACTTATGAACAGCGGGTGAGGGTGAGGGGACAACGACCTCGCTTCCATGTCCAGCGGCGGCAGCGGTATCTGGTGCATCAGTAGCAGCTGCGGTAGCAGCATCAGAAGCTGCGCTGAACTCGCGAAATAACCACCAAAAACAACCGACCGTCAGGAGCACGACAAAAACACGTCCGATTCAGTTGGCTACCTTAAGAGGAACATGATAGACAGGATAGGGACAGAAGGAATCTCGTTAATCCATTCGGGCGCGTCACTAATTAGATTAGTATACGTGAGGGCAGACGGTGAGAAGAACAATTCCATATGCTCACTTATTAGGACGCTGCCGACCGCTGCTATATACCAACCAAGGATGCGCAAAATAAATCACAACGCCACTCACTTTTTTTCCTTGTGAAACCTTGTTAATAGTCACAACACTTAACACACTTATGCACCAACACTTATGACACTACACAACATTTTGCAAGTCTTAAAAAAGACTGTCAACAAAATTCACAAGGATGAACAAAACACATAGACTTTCGTACGATGCCTCTTCGCTTTAATTCACGGTTCACAATTATACTGGTACACTGTAATCGTTTTCAAATAGCGCGCACAACTTTTCACTTCACTTTTCACAACAAAATAGACTAATCGTGCGTTTCTGTGTGGTTTTTTATACCTAATATGAGAATCGACGAGGAAAGTGATTTTTCAAATTGCGACAAGTGTTTCAGGTTTAAAATTGGAGCAGGTTGCGGAAATACCTGCTACAAATAATGGTTAACCCTTCACACAGGTACAAACATATTCAAACCTTTGAGACTGCCGAAGCCATTCATGTTTATAAATGTATTTACATTGTATTATTGAATTACCTGAATTAGATTTGCATAACCCTTTGGACGAATCGGGTGCCCCGACTATCAGATACCCGTTACACAACTTAAGGGAGTGCGAGGGAGATGGAGATATAAAACTTTGATCACGCATAACTTTTTATTGAATGAATGAGAAAATTTTAGAAAGTGTATTTGATGACGAGTGTAATAATTTTTCGTCTCAAATGTTGATATCAGAACTTTTGTATGTTGAAAGGCGATCGTCACTAGTTTTTTACCTCGTTAAGAGGTGTTTTTATTTGATATCAGAAGTTTTTTTTTGTTTACATTAGCTCTCACAGGAGCTAATATAATCATTTAAATTTAAATGGTTCAACCATAATTCTTAAACTATTGGATTTGCACAAATAAACTTAAAAAGACGTTCAAGTATTTCAAAATATCTTTTAAACGAGGTATAGCACATGTATGTAGTTTTAGTGTAGAACTTACGATCTTACGAAATTTAATTATTTTTAGCTTTTTTCCCGTTAAAGCAGCGGGTTTTTCCAAAAGTCGTAAAACAAAAGTGTCCTATTAGTAACTCCTTAAAACAATTGAAATGATTCCATGACCCTAAAATACAGTTTGGATACGCACATACGAAATTTAATGCTTGGGCAGCATTAATTGTTATGAGCTGGCAAAAGTGGCTATGTTCGTTTCTTAATAACTTTTAAACTTGACTTTTGACAATTATGTATTATATACCAAAATTTAAGGAATCTCAAGGACTATATAGTTTAAAGTTTTAAAAAAAATCGTTAGAGCCGTTTTTGAGAAAAATAAAAAAAAGCTAAAAATAACCTTTAAAAAAAATGATTTTGTGCATAACTTTTTAGCTATTGCATATACATAAATAGTGTTGATAGTGTGTTTATTGTGTTTATTGTACTTCAAAATACCTTTAATTTGAGCTAAAGCACAAGTCTGTAGCTTAAGTATATCGCAAGTAATGGGCTTACGAAATTTAGCCATTTTTAGCTGTTTTCCCGCTAAACTAGAGAGATTTTTCAAAAGTGGTAGAACTAATGTTTCTTATATCAAGCTGTATAACACCATATAAAATTTCCAGGATTTTAAGCCAACGTTTTGGGACAAACAGACAAGCGCACAAGCGCACAAACTCACAAACTGACAAACTGAATTAAATTTTACTTTTGGGAAGAAGAAGAAAATCTTATTTTGGCTATAACTTTTGAATGGAGCATCGGATTTTATCACATGACCCCTCGTTCGACGCGTATTTGCAATTGGAACACAACTAAAACAATGCGAGGAGGCATTTATCCCCACCGGCCCCAACAGCTCAAAAATTCGAAATTTTCACTTTTTTACTTTCTCTACTCTCTCTACCAAGCCAATTGATTTTCTTTAAGTCTTGGTATGCAGTCCTGTCCAGTTTTTGCGATACCTTTCGATTGGTGTATCACTCATTATGATCGGACCATCACAGCAGTTTTTCATTTCTGCGGCTATATAATAGTACACACAAAAAAAAACTTTTTAAAATCAACTGTTATAATTGTCAAACAGTCCCCAACCACAAAAATTGTCAATTCTACAAATTAAATAGTTACTTTCACAACAACAAATACACACAATTAGCAAAGACACACACCCAAACCAAAAACAAATAAGAGAGAACGCTACAGTCGGGTGCCCCGACTATCAGATACCCGTTACTCACCTAAGGGGAGTGCGAGGGAGATGGCGATATAAAACTTTGATCGGGTAATCATATTTAAAAAAACGCGACAATTTATCTGGAAATAAGAAAGTCCTGACAACCGTACTCCAAACTAATTTTAATCGAACGAAGTCGCTTCGGGTCTAGCTAGTCGAGTTTTACTATAAAAGAGTAGATGTCGATTTGCGTCATGTTCCCCCAGCCCAAACCATAAGACCTAAAATTCTGGAAAAAATTGGGTCTGAATCGTGTGTTAGAGGAGGTGTGCACTAAGAAAGGATTTTTTAAAATTCGGCTCCTAAGGACTCCCAGGACTCTCGAAAAATGCAAAATTGGTTGATTAAAACATCAACCATTCGCACAGTTTTCAACCTAACAAGTTGATATTTTTATTTTAAGCTTTATTTATGGAAATCTTTAAAACCCCAGGAGATGAGCCCCAACCGACTTCCGGTTGTGGCACTTAATTAATTTTTCCGCACCGATTATGCGATCGGATCCGTTTTTGCTTAGAGTGTGGAGATATGCCGTATAATCAGTAAGGTATTTTTATACCCGTTACTCGTAGAGTTAAATTGGCTAAGGAAAGAAAAAAATGGTGTTATGGTGGAGAATGGTGGTTAAAATTATGGTTTTTCGGCGTGAAGGCTGAGTTACACTGGGGTTAAGGCAAGGAAATAGTGAAAACTGCATTAGGGTGTTAAAAAATTGTGCCTGGGGTGAGAGACAAGTGGGGTTAAGGCGGTGTAAAGGAAAGGTAGGTTATGGTTAGGGGTTATGGTCATATATTAGGTGGGCTTACTGTGGTGCTCAGCTAAGGATAGGCGGGATTTTACTTGGATATTAATTAAAATTCTGAGATATAATAAAATCAGGTTACTATCTAGAGCAAGAAATGATTTGCTAATAATAGCGGACAACGTCGCTTCGGAAATTGCTAGTTTTTTATAAAGTACTAGCTATACCCGATGCGACTTCGTTCGATTAAAATTAGTTTGGAGTACGGTTGTCAGGACTTTCTTATTTCCAGATAAATTGTCGCGTTTTTTTAAATATGATTACTTTAAAACTTCTGTGTAAACAACATTTTTAGAAGATCCTTAAGGATCGGGAATAAGGCTACTGGCAGAGCTAATGAGAAAAGCAATCTTCTCTAAGATCTAGTCCAGCCAGCTTCCAAGTCTGCCCCTGCGATTAATTTATAGTTATTGCAAAGCAATCTTTTAGAGGGAATTGTAGCCTCTCAAATTGAAACGGCAGACCGGACGGTATTAATAGGATCCTGTTTTCCCCTTCGCGGATCCCGTAAATACTGTTGCTTCGATTACATTCTTATGAACCCTTTTATCTGCAATCGTGTCCCATTTCATAACTTTGAGGGACCTTAATTTCGGGTGCTCCATCTTAAGAGACAGATTATGCTGCTAGATGTAAAGAATTTAACAATTCAACAGGGTAATGAACCGCATTGTAAACATCAGGGACAGAGTCGACCGATTTATAGGAGACTTCTAAGCCATCAAATGAGTTTAGCAATAATTTATTGGTACTTGTTGCTCTTTTATTTTTCGTTGTTAAAATGGAGCGCTCAGATAGCCAATCTTAACATTTCATGATGTGTTAGAAAAACAAAGAACCCTTTTTTGGCTTGTGCTTAGCATATATGCGTACTTAAAATTTTTGGAGGGGTTCAAATAATTAAAATTTTTGGCCAAATAGGTCGTAAAATGGGGGATTTAAAATAAACTCAAAAAAATGATCAAAATGTGTACTAAAGAGAGTTTTTTTAACCAAAATTGAAATCATAATTGTGAATTTAAACCCTACCCCCTTGCCACACCACGGTCAATCTTGTGCTTGTTTCTCCCTCTTTAGGCTAGCTCTCTCAGAGAGTTCATTGTGCGCTTGATCGTCCCTATTTTGTACACTTGCTACTGTCCTAACGCTGATTATCATTATATCCTTCTCACTCCCAAAAAACGAATTGTGGCAAAGAAGAGCAAGTGAATTTTTTGGTATAGCCCTCTTCTATCTTGTGATCTCATCCTTGTCGAATCAGTAAAAATGAAAACAAGAAAGGAAGCTAGCTTCGGCCAACCGAAGCTTATATACCCTATTCCTATTCATTTACAAAAACATTACATTTAAATTAACTTGCGTATATGTTACAATAATCCAAATTTTAGCTGATTTCGTATTACTTTGGCATTAATTTTTTGATCCTTCCTATGGCAGCTATATAATTTAGCCGTCCGAATTTTGTTAAATTTTTTCGAAATTTGGAAATGTTAAAGAAAAGTCATATCCCAGAGGAGAAGACAATGTAATAAAAATCAACAAAGATATATTTTTTTTCCTATTAATTTCCATATAATTTTCCGACCGTTCCTATGGCAGGTATATGATATAGTCATCCGATTTTTTAAAAAATTTATTCGAAATTCAGAAATATTTAAAAAATATTATTCCCAAAAAAAAGGTAATATTTCAAAAAACACCAAAGCTAGAATTTTTTTAGGTTTATTTTTCGATCCTTCCTGTGGGAGCTATAAGATATAGTTGTCCGATCCGGTCGGTTCCGACATATATACTACCGGCAATAGAAAGAAGACTTTTGGGAAAGCTTGAGACCGATAGCTTCAAAACTGAGAGACTTGTTTGCGTAGAAACAGACTGACAGACGGACGGACATGGCTAGATCGACACGTCTTGTCAAGCTGATCAAGAATATATATACTTTATGGGGTCGGAAACGTCTCCTTCACTGCGTTGCAAACTTCTGGCTGAAATCATAATACCCTCTGCAAGGGTATAAAAATACCAAATTTAGCGGATGAATTCCGATTTAGCATTTAGCCGCGTCCCAAAGAATAGAAAATTTGATCTTTGGCTTTGTTCGTGCAGAAGCGGTTAGCCAATAACAAATTATAAATGGAAGGAAAACCCCAAAAACAATGGAAAACTGCCTGTAGGAGTTGCGGCAATACATATCGCCATGCCAACAGCTAATGTAAAGCTTGCGATTCAGGTCGGCTCAACATTTTGTAATATTTTAAAATTTGCGCCAGTTGATTTGTTTGCTGTTTGTGGGCCCAGCTGATTTACAATAAGACCATGCTACATGCAAAGCGGGTGAACTCTGAAAACTTCTGTCACACTACAAAAGAATAACGTTTTTCGACTAGTGAAACTCTTAGCCGAACTGAGTACTAGGCTTTATAGTGCCCTTTCATAAAGCTTTAATTTCATAGTATTAAATGATAAAACTTGAATTATTATTAAAATTAGTGTTGGTCAAAAGGCGCGCAAATTCAAGTAGCGCGTTATCAAATGTCTCCCTCCTAAGCGAAGACACACACCCAAGTATCGGCTGGTCATATGTTTTTGGAAACCCAAACACAGCCCTGAAATTCAACCTAGTTCTTTATCGATAAGAATTAATCTTATTGATTTAACAATTAATCGAGATCATTGGCCTATAATAAGCGGATCCGCACTTTCTTTCTTTACTTTTCTCATCAGAAATGCGCGAAAATATAAAACGCAATGCGGTATCGCCGACAGCACTTAAAAACTCATAAGCTTGCATAACAAAGAAATCAAGTTTTTATTTAAATGTATGTTATTATTTTAAATTTTAAAATTATCCCTAATATTAAGGAATAAAAACGAATTGGATCCTCGCGAATCATTTGGTAAGTTACAACCCCGTAAGGTGACAGAACTTAATTAATAAACCACTTCCACTGGAAGTCAATCACTTCCAATGTTTCATTGTCCTCGTATACCTGCAGAAATTTTTTTCTCTGGGGAAATGGCGAAAAAGAGTCTAATAAAAACTGATCGTCTACTTCCAGCGTCACATTGATTGTGGCGCCGTTGGAAGCTGAACAGGTCTTTGTGGCCAAGACCACCGCCTTCTGGAAGTCCTTTATGGTCCATCCCTCGAAGTTCTTCTCCCTTAGTTCCGTCCTCGACGGTCACTCGGGGCTTGGCAGCAGTGTTTTAGACATTGGCTGCTTTTCCTTTTCTATCGGTAAAACTCCTATTACCTTCGGGCAGCTCATCCATCCTCCCGTTGTTCATATCGATGTAGGGCTCCTGCAACAGTGCGAACAGGCTCCTGCTCTCTCGCAATCGGACTCCGAGCTCGATGGTCGCAGCTCGTCCTTTGCCACAGTTTGTCTGGATGAAGCTAAACATGGTTAGTGTCTAGCATTCACCCGCGCCAGCATCGCCGCATACACAGGGCACCCAGGAGACAGCGTGTGATGTGCTGATGGGTAGCCCTTGAAGCGGAATTTCGGCAGTCCACCGGATTGGGGCAGCCTCGCGCACTGTGACAAGCCTGCCCGCACTGTCGGCAGACCTTCTGGCTCTCACTCATCCTACAGTCGGCCACTTTGTGGTCGAAACCGACGCACCTGTGGCAGGCGTAGGTGCGCACCTGCGAACGGCATCTATACGAAAACCACTTCACGTACACTCTGCCTTCCAAAAGGGCCAGCGCCTGGTCATCTACTTCTAGTGTCACGTTTATTGTGGCGCCGTTGGCAGCTGACCAGGGCTATGTGGCCAGCACTACCGCCTTCTGGAAGTCCTTCAGGGACCATCCCTCAAAATTCTTCTCCCTTAGCTCCGTCATGAACTCTTCGTGCCCGATGGTGGTGTCCACGTCCTGGACGGTCACTCGGGGCTTGGTTGCAGTGTTATACACCTTGAGGCCAACTTCGGCGAACTTCGCAGAGGCAACGACCTTCGTCATCTCCGCCTGATGAATAATTGCGCCGCCTCTCTTCAGCTCCCGCACCTCGTGCACTCGAACTCCCAGAGCTGGAGCTATCTCCTTTCGCACCTTTTCCGCGAGCTGTTTTCCCGAAATGTTCAGGTCCGGGCTGTGCAGAACTGCCGACCAAGTTTCACGCGGCTTCCGCGGCAGTGGGACCGATACGGCAGAAGGCGTTGGGAGGCGTGGGTAAGCGGCTGCGTAAGAGTGTGGAGCGGTGACGACAACAGCGACGGGTCGCTGAGGTGGCGGCGGCATCGTCTTCACCGTTTGCTTGTGGCGGTCTTCCAGCACGGCGTTCCGGACATTAAGAGCGCAGATTAAGCCCTCATACCTGGCTGTAATCCTTAGCACCTTCTTGAGCGCACTCGGTGGGAACCGGCTCGCGGATAACAACTTAAGGTCCTCCCTGATCGCCGCTAGCTCTGCAGCGATGCGACCTGATCCTTCCCTTACTACTTCCATGGCGAAGTCGTGCGACTTATGAACAGCGGGTGAGGGTGAGGGGACAACGACCTCGCTTCCATGTCCAGCGGTAGCAGCATCAGCAGCTGCGCTGAACTCGCGAAATAACCACCAAAAACAACCGACCGTCAGGAGCACGACAAAAACACGTCCGATTCAGTTGGCTACCTTAAGAGGAACATGATAGATAGGGACAGAAGGAATCTCGTTAATCCATTCGTGCGCGTCACTAATAATACGTGAGGGCAGACGGTGAGAAGAACAATTCCATATGCTCACTTAGGACGATGCCGACCGCTGCTTTATACCAACAAAGAATGCGCAAAATAAATCACAACGCCACTCACTTTTTTTCCTTGTGAAACCTTGTGAATAGTCACAACACTTAACACACTTATGCACCAACACTTATGACACTACACAACATTTTGCAAGTCTTAAAAAAGACTGTCAACAAAATTCACAAGGATGAACAAAACACATAGACTTTCGTACGATGCCTCTTCGCTTTAATTCACGGTTCACAATTATACTGGTACACTGTAATCGTTTTCAAATAGCGCGCACAACTTTTCACTTCACTTTTCACAACAAAATAGACTAATCGTGCGTTTCTGTGTGGTTTTTTATACCTAATATGAGAATCGAGGAGGAAAGTGATTTTTCAAATTGCGACAAGTGTTTCAGGTTTAAAATTGGAGCAGGTTGCGGAAATACCTGCTACAAATAATGGTTAACCCTTCACACAGGTACAAACATATTCAAACCTTTGAGACTGCCGAAGCCATTCATGTTTATAAATGTATTTACATTGTATTATTGAATTACCTGAATTAGATTTGCATAACCCTTTGGACGAATCGGGTGCCCCGACTATCAGATACCCGTTACACAACTTAAGGGAGTGCGAGGGAGATGGAGATATAAAACTTTGGTCACGCATAACTTTTTATTGAATGAATGAGAAAATTTTAGAAAGTGTATTTGATGACGAGTGTAATAATTTTTCGTCTTTGATATCAGAAGTTTTTTTTGTTTACATTAGCTCTCACAGGAGCTAATATAATCATTTAAATTTAAATGGTTCAACCATAATTCTTAAACTATTGGATTTGCACAAATAAACTTAAAAAGACGTTCAAGTATTTCAAAATATCTTTTAAACGAGGTATAGCACATGTCTGTAGTTTTAGTGTAGAACTTACGATCTTACGAAATTTAATTATTTTTAGCTTTTTTCCCGTTAAAGCAGTAACTCCTTAAAACAATTGAAATGATTCCATGACCCTAAAATACAGTTTGGATACGCACATACGGAATTTAATGCTTGGGCAGCATTAATTGTTATGAGCTGGCAAAAGTGGCTATGTTCGTTTCTTAATAACTTTTAAACTTGACTTTTTACAATTATGTATTATATACCAAAATTTAAGGAATCTCAAGGACTATATAGTTTAAAGTTTTAAAGAAAATCGTTAGAGCCGTTTTTGAGAAAAATAAAAAAGCTAAAAATAACCTTTAAAAAAATGATTTTGTGCATAACTTTTTAGCTATTGCATATACATAAATAGTGTTGATAGTGTGTTTATTGTGTTTATTGTACTTCAAAATACCTTTAATTTGAGCTAAAGCACAAGTCTGTAGCTTAAGTATATCGCAAGTAATGGGCTTACGAAATTTAGCCATTTTTAGCTGTTTTCCCGCTAAACTAGAGAGATTTTCCAAAAGTGGTAGAACTAATGTTTCTTATATCAAGCTGTATAACACCATATAAAATTTCCAGGATTTTAAGCCAACGTTTTGGGACAAACAGACAAGCGCACAAGCGCACAAACTCACAAACTCACAAACTCACAAACAGAATTAAATTTTAATTTTGGGAAGAAGAAGAAAATCTTATTTTGGCTATAACGTTTGAATGGAGCATCGGATTTTATCACATGACCCCTCGTTCGACGCGTATTTGCAATTGGAACACAACTAAAACAATGCGAGGAGGCATTTATCCCCACCGGCCCCAAAAGCTCAAAAATTCGAAATTTTCACTCTTTTACTTTCTCTGCTCTCTCTACCAAGCCAATTGATTTTCTTTAAGTCTTGGTATGCAGTCCTGTTAGTTTTTGCGATACCTTTCGATTGGTGTATCACTCATTATGATCGGACCATCACAGCAGTTTTTCATTTCTGCGGCTATATATAGTAGTCGCCTTCGCACACTCTCCTTGTGCGCTTCGTCACTACATGGACTGCCGTCCATAGTGAAATGTATTCTTGATCAGGATCACTAGCGAGTCGATCTAGCCATGTCCGTCTGTCCGTCCGGATGAACGCTGAGATCTCAGAAACTATAAAAGCTAGAAGATTGGAATTTACATGCAGATTCTTGGAGTTTCTAGGCAGCGCAAGTTTGTTTTAGCTGAGGGCCACGCCCCCTCTATCGCTCCACAATCGCCATAATCGATTTTAAAAGGTGTCTGGCGCCCACACCTTTAAAGATTTCGGAAAAGTAAAAATGCCGTGTAATTGTGTTTATCAATACCTATCGTAAAAAAATTTTCAAATCGGACCATTCGTTAAAAAGATATGCGCGATCAAAGTTTTGTATCTCCATCTGATAGTCGGGCACCCGACTATAGCGTTCTCTCTTGTTTTTTATATTGTTTTAACAATTTTTTTTAAAGTTTTTTGGGTGTTTTTGTTTGCATGCTTTTTGTTCTTTTTGACGATTTCCGAACAACAAAATCGACGCCAGCAGCAACAGAAAGAAGGAAAGTATTATGTGCTAGGAATCAGGTCGAAAAAGTAAAGAATCGCGGTAAAAAATCGCAAAAGTTAGTTCTCTGCATTATTATAGATTATTATAGATTTCGGCTACCAGAACGGTGGCAATATGACGGAAAGAAGAAGGCGTGGTTAATGCGGGGTTAAGTTGTGGCTAAAGTGATAAAGGAATGTAAGAATGAAGGTGACTAAATAAGGAGGGATAAAGTGACAAACAAGTTTTATTAACATAAAGTGAAGTTAAGGTGAATTACAGTGGTGTTATGGTAAGGAAATGTTTTTTTTCAGGAGAGACTAGAATAGGCTTGGCTAAGAGAAGAAACACTGCTGTTAAGGTGGTTAAAATTATATTAATTCGGCATGAAGGTTGAGTATTGGTGGGTTACACCGGGGTTAGGACGAGGATATAGTGAAAACAGCATTAGATTGTTAGAAAGGAAGCTAGCTTCGACCTGCCGAAGCTTATATACCCTTGCAGATCATTCCTATTCATTTACAATAACATTAAATTTAGATTTACTTGCGTAAATGTTACAACAATCAACATTTTAGCTGCTTTCTTATTTTTTTGGCATAAAGTTTTTGATCTCTCATATGTCAGCTATAACTGTGGACGGCAGTCCACGTAGTGACGAAGCGCAGCAGAAGAGTAAAAAGGCGACTACCCACAAAAAAATTTGATTGGTAAAATTGACCAATGAAGATTGTTACGTAAATATAACAAGAGAGAACGCTATAGTCGGGTGCCCCGACTATCAGATACCCGTTACTCAGCTAAGGGAGTGCGAGGGAGATAGATATATAAAATCTTTGATCAGGCATAACTTTTTAACGAATGGTCCGATTTGAAAAATTTCTTCTACATTTCGATAGGTATTGATAGTCACAATAAAACTGCATTTTTAGTTTTCCAAAATCTTTAATGGTGTGGGCGCCAGACACCTTTCAAAAAATGGTGTAGGGCGATTGAGGGCGTTAGAGGGGGCGTGGCACCATTTTGAAATAAACTTGCGCTGCGTAGGAACTCCAAGAATATGCATGCAAAATGCCAATCCTCTAGCTTTTATAGTTTCCGAGATCTCAGCGTTCATACGGACGGACAGACGGACATGGCTAGTTCGACTCGGCTAGTGATCCTGATCAAGAATATATATACTTTATAGGGTCGGAAAAGCTTCCTTCTCCCTGTTACATACTTTTGCACGAATACAATATACCCTTTTACTCTACGAGTAACGGGTATAAAAATAGTTATGTGTATTTATACCCGTTACTCGTAGAGTAAAAGGGTATATTGTATTCGTGGAAAAGTATGTAACAGCTAGAAGGAAGCTTTTGCGACCCTATAGAGTATATATATTCTTGATCAGGATCACTAGGCGAGTCGATCTAGCCATGTCTGTCTGTCCGTTTGTCTGTCTGTATGAACGCTGAGATCTCGGAAACTACAAAAACTAGAAAGTTGGGATTACCTACACATATTCTTTGGCTTCCTACGCAGCGCATGTTTATTTCAACCGAGCGCCACGCCCCCTCTAACGCCCACAATCGCCCATAATCGCCCACAAACGATTTTAAAATGTGTCTCGCGCCCACATTTTTAAAGATAAATAAGTATAAATGCAATTTTGTTGTGTTTAGTTATTCCTATCGAAATGTAGACGAAATTTTTCAAATCGGACCGGTCGTTAAAAAGTTATGCCCGATCAAAGTTTTATATCGCCATCTCCCTCGCACTCCCCTTAGGTGAGTAACGGGTATCTGATAGTCGGGGCACCCGACTGTAGCGTTCTCTCTTGTTTGTTTTTGCTTTGGGTGTGTGTCTTTGCTAATTGTGTGTATTTGTTGTTGTGAAAGTAACTATTTAATTTGTAGAATTGACAATTTTTGTGGTTGGGGACTGTTTGACAATTATAACAGTTGATTTTAAAACGTTTTTTTTTGTGTGTACTATTATATAGCCGCAGAATTGAAAATCCGCTGTGATAGTCCGATCATAACGAGTGATAAACCAATTGAAGGGTATCGCAAAAACTAAAAGGATTGCATACCAAGACTTTAAGAAAAGCAATTGGTTCTGAAGAGAGCGGTGAATGTGAAAATGTTGAAATTATTAGTCGGTTTGTGTTTCTATAAAAAATACCCGTCGAATGACGGTTCATATAATAAGATCCGATGCTTCAAAAGTTATTCCAAACAAGGGTATATTGTTTTCGTGCAAAAGAATGTAACAGGTAGAAGGAAGCGTTTCCGACCCTGTAAAGTTATATATATTCTTCATCAGGATCACTAGCAGAGTCGATGAAGCCATATGTCCGTCTGTATGAACGCTGAGATCTCGGATACTATAAAAGCTAGAAAGTTGGGATTAATAATGCACATTCTGTGGGCTCCCACGCAGCGCACAATCGCCTTAAATGTGTCTGGCGCCCACATCCTTGAAGATTTAAAAATTTTATAGTGTTTCGAAATGTAGAAAAAAAATTTTAAATCGGACAATATATTAAGAAGTTATGCGCAATCAACGTTTTATATCTCCATCTCCCTTGCATTCCCTTTGGCTGAGTGACGTGTATCAGATAGTCGGGGCACCCGACTATAGCGTTCTATCTTATTAGACCCTTGCAGAGGGTATTATAATTTCAGTCAGAAGTTTGCAACGCAGTGAAGAAGACGTTTTCGACGACATAAAGTATATATATTCTTGATCAGCACTAATAGCCGAGTCCATCTAGCCATGTCCGTCTGTCCGTCCGTCTGTCCGTTTCTATGCGAACTAGTCTCTCAGTTTTAAAGCTATCGCGGTGAAACTTTCCGAAAAGTCTTCTTTCTAGGTATGCCAATCCTCTAGCTTTTATAGTTTCCGAGATCTCAGCGTTCATACGGACGGACAGACGGACATGGCTAGTTCGACTCGGCTAGTGATCCTGATCAAGAATATATATACTTTATAGGGTCGGAAAAGCTTCCTTCTCCCTGTTACATACTTTTGCACGAATACAATATACCCTTTTACTCTACGAGTAAAGGGTATAAAAATAGTTATGTGTATTTATACCCGTTACTCGTAGAGTAAAAGGGTATATTGTATTCGTGGAAAAGTATGGAACAGCTAGAAGGAAGCTTTTGCGACCCTATAGAGTATATATATTCTTGATCAGGATCACTAGGCGAGTCGATCTAGCCATGTCTGTCTGTCCGTTTGTCTGTCTGTATGAACGCTGAGATCTCGGAAACTACAAAAACTAGAAAGTTGGGATTACCTACACATATTCTTTGGCTTCCTACGCAGCGCATGTTTATTTCAACCGAGCGCCACGCCCCCTCTAACGCCCACAATCGCCCATAATCGCCCACAAACGATTTTAAAATGTGTCTCGCGCCCACATTTTTAAAGATAAATAAGTATAAATGCAATTTTGTTGTGTTTAGTTATTCCTATCGAAATGTAGACGAAATTTTTCAAATCGGACCGGTCGTTAAAAAGTTATGCCCGATCAAAGTTTTATATCGCCATCTCCCTCGCACTCCCCTTAGGTGAGTAACGGGTATCTGATAGTCGGGGCACCCGACTGTAGCGTTCTCTCTTGTTTGTTTTTGCTTTGGGTGTGTGTCTTTGCTAATTGTGTGTATTTGTTGTTGTGAAAGTAACTATTTAATTTGTAGAATTGACAATTTTTGTGGTTGGGGACTGTTTGACAATTATAACAGTTGATTTTAAAACGTTTTTTTTTGTGTGTACTATTATATAGCCGCAGAATTGAAAATCCGCTGTGATAGTCCGATCATAACGAGTGATAAACCAATTGAAGGGTATCGCAAAAACTAAAAGGATTGCATACCAAGACTTTAAGAAAAGCAATTGGTTCTGAAGAGAGCGGTGAATGTGAAAATGTTGAAATTATTAGTCGGTTTGTGTTTCTATAAAAAATACCCGTCGAATGACGGTTCATATAATAAGATCCGATGCTTCAAAAGTTATTCCAAACAAGGGTATATTGTTTTCGTGCAAAAGAATGTAACAGGTAGAAGGAAGCGTTTCCGACCCTGTAAAGTTATATATATTCTTCATCAGGATCACTAGCAGAGTCGATGAAGCCATATGTCCGTCTGTATGAACGCTGAGATCTCGGATACTATAAAAGCTAGAAAGTTGGGATTAATAATGCACATTCTGTGGGCTCCCACGCAGCGCACAATCGCCTTAAATGTGTCTGGCGCCCACATCCTTGAAGATTTAAAAATTTTATAGTGTTTCGAAATGTAGAAAAAAAATTTTAAATCGGACAATATATTAAGAAGTTATGCGCAATCAACGTTTTATATCTCCATCTCCCTTGCATTCCCTTTGGCTGAGTGACGTGTATCAGATAGTCGGGGCACCCGACTATAGCGTTCTATCTTATTAGACCCTTGCAGAGGGTATTATAATTTCAGTCAGAAGTTTGCAACGCAGTGAAGAAGACGTTTTCGACGACATAAAGTATATATATTCTTGATCAGCACTAATAGCCGAGTCCATCTAGCCATGTCCGTCTGTCCGTCCGTCTGTCCGTTTCTATGCGAACTAGTCTCTCAGTTTTAAAGCTATCGCGGTGAAACTTTCCGAAAAGTCTTCTTTCTAGGTAGTACATATGTCGCAGAGAGCCGGCTCGGACCACTATATCTTAAGGCTCCCATAGGAATAATCAAAAAAATATAAAAAATTCATTGTAACTTTGTAGGAAGTCGGTGTTTTGATTTTTGACAACTTAAAAACAACATTTTAAGTAGGCAATCAATATCTGGAATCCCTAAAACTGCAAGGGTATATATGCTTCGCCTGGCCGAAGCTAGCTTCCTTTCTTGTTTTAAACTTTTATTTCTCGATTTGTTGTTTCTCGCTTAAAAACGGTTCTAAAGATTTTTGCTTATCTTTAAACTGAGATTGAGATTACTTAAATTTTTGTTTATAACACATTATTGTAAGAAGTTCCTTTCGAAAGTAATTTATAAACTAAACAGCTATAAAAACTACATTATGTACGCCTGTAACTTCTGATCCACTTAGGGCCGTTTTCTCGTCCGTACTTTAATTTGCCTGCCGGGACAACGGAGCGATAAACAAAAAATGGTTTACTCGTCCTTATGTTAGCGCAGGTAGCGACACATTTTGTCGGGGTACTTCATCCACCCTTTCAAATTTGTGCGGACATTTGCAAGCATTGCCAGAGTTGTCGAGAGTTGTCAATCTGGTTCCACTCTTCATTCGAAAACAGCTGATTCAATTTACAGTTAAATATAAAACAAAATTTTGTACGTAAAAGTCTAATTTATTTTAAAAATGAATTCCCGAGCGATTTATCTTCAAACTCTTTGGAATATCGTCGAATTGAAGTGTGAACCTAACGGCGCAGATATCAAGGCCAATGAAATTACTTCGAACATTACAGTGATGAAGAATTTGTTAAAAGGTTTTGCTTGTGTAAAAGTACGGCGCTTTTTGTTTTGCGACTTTAAAAAAAAGTAACTGCATTAATTTGGTTTAACTAATTCCATTTAATCAAAAACAATTATTACAGGGACACGACAAAACAGCCGTGGGTTAACCTTCTGATAGCTCTTAGATTCTATGCAAGCGGCAGGTTTCTTATAACTGTAAGCAATTTTTGTGGTGTTAGCGTGGCCACAGCCAGTTGAGTTGTTAAGGAAGTTACTTTTGCTATATATATGAAGTTCCCACGTATTGAAGATCTTCAAGAAAATGTTGTTGATTTTCATAAAATAGCTAAGTTTCCGAAAGTCGTAGGAGCCATGGATTGCACGCATGTAAGAATTCAATCTCCCGGAAGCGATTCCGAAGACACCAGTTCTACAGGAATTGTCTAAGCCATTTTACCGCGAAACTTTTTTTCTGCCGACATTGTTTTTTTTATTAGTGTGAAATTTATATCATCAGTTGTTAGTATGACTGTTTTATGGTATTTTCCAATGGTTTTTCGACTAATTTTGGACAATTAGTTAACTCCTCTGATTTGGGGTTGCTACCTAGACTTAAATTAGTGCGCCTTTTATTTAGAGTTTGAAATGACGGAAGAGAAAATGAAAACCGATTAACGCCTGTAAACATTAATCCTTCCATTAGCTAAATTCTACTTAGCAGGACGTCCGAGAAAACGGCCCTAAATCCTATGCACATCTTTTAAACGTGGCTATAAAATTAGGGTATACAATTTTTTTTTGTTTATTTTGGAAAAACGGGTCTTGGTAATTTGTATATGCATATTTAAGCTCAAATGACAGAAAAAGTAAATAGTATGAATGTTGTTCAAATAAAAACCCTTCTGAATGAGGTAAGAAACTAGTGGCGATTGCACTTTTAACATACAAAAGTTCTGCTATCAACATTTGTGACGAAAAACTATTTCACTTGTCATTAATATACTTTCTTAAATTTTGTCATTCGGCACGCTGCAATATAAAATGCCTGTGAAGGGAAAAAGGCTAGAATAGTTTGCTATTGAGGCTTAAGCCTATAGGCTTTATTTATTTTGTAACCTTGATAATGAGAAATTATCGAAATTACTTTTCGTTAAACTAAATAATAAATAAATATGTTTGGAGGTAGCTTCAGTAAAGTCTAACAAGGGGGCTCTGATGAGTTTTATTTTGATTGGAATAAAATAAAAATAGAAGGATAAGCCATTTTTTAAAAGTTCCTAAAAAAATTTGCAAAAAATCGTGGAGGTAGCTTTGATAGCTCCTTAGACGGTTGTGAAATCAGATTGGCGAAAAGTCTTACAAGAGGGCCGCGAGGCTCTGATGAGTTTTATTTAGATTGGAATAAAATAAAAATCGTAGAATAAGCCATTTTTAAAAAGGGCTAAAAAATGTGCAAAAAATCGTGGAGTTAGCTTTGATAGCTCCTTAGTCGGTTGTGAAATCAGATTGGCGAAAAGTCTTACAAGAGGGCCGCGAGGCTCTGATGAGTTTTATTTAGATTGGAATAAAATAAAAATCGTAGAATAGGCCATTTTTTAAAAGGGCAAAGAAATTTATTTTTAAGACATATTTTTTTTTATCAAAAATAATCATTATGCTATAAGTTTTATTATATTGATCTAAAATAAAGATTACCATTGAACAAAAAGATAAAAATCATAAATTTAAAAATGACGGCGGGAATGCATAGATTGGACAACAATAATTATTTTGGTAAAAATCATTAAATAAATCGTGGCAAATCAATTTGTTCTTGTAAACCTGGCAGATAAAACTGCAGTGACAGTGCTCAGACACTCCGTTAGCTGTGTTTTTCGCGAAAACAAGTGAAACAGAATCTGAAAGGCAACCGTTGCAATTTATTGTTTATGCAAATTACCGCTTATTCGAATCCAAATTCGAATCCAAATTCGAATCCAAATTCGAATTCAAAATTGTATATAAATTTATTCAAAATAAAATAAAATATAGACTTTCACAACTGGGAATCGAACCCAGTACCTTTCGGCTGCAAGGCTCGCACCTTGCCCACTAGGCCACGTCTGCCTACGTGGAACCTGCTCAAAAGTGCATTTTGTCCAGGAAGTCGGTAAAGCAGTGCAAAGCAGTGCATAGCTTCCATCATGTCTGATTCCGATGACTTTGATATCCGAGCAAAGGTGTCTCATTCTCATACAAATATGATGAATGCACACAACGCTTCACTAAACAAATTTAATCAACAATATAACGCCAGAACGTCTTACCCTCAACCATTATTACCTCAGGACGCAGAACCAGAGCTAGAAGCTCTCGTCGGCGACGATGAAGACTGGTGGACTCCGCGTAGTTGCAAACGCCGTCCAGAGTCTAGGTCTCCCAATTCGTCAAATAAAATCATCAGAAATTCGAACAGCCCCAAAACGATTCAGTCCACCAACCGATTCTCGGAACTTTCTGACATGGATTCAACCGACGAACATAACGGCGCGGATGTCCTTCTGTCGAGGAACAACCCTGACCAGGCTTGTACCAGTACTGGCATAAGCCATGTTAATCTCAACTGCAACAACCAAAGCGATCTCACCAACAGTAACATTAACAATAATCTAAACAATAGCAACGTCAACATAACCAATAACCCACCCGACCACAAGCCACCTCCAATTGTAATAAATAATTGCGAGAATATAAACGGACTTATCCGGTCTACAGATAAGATCGTTCATCCTTCCAAATACTCTCTAAAATGCCTCCCAAACAATTCAGTTTCGATCCTTGCTGCTGATCCAGACACGTATAGAGCTATAACCAAAGCTCTAATTGCAAAGAAGGTCCCGTTCCACTCCTGGCAGCGCAAAGAGGAAAGATCCTATCGTGTGGTTATTCGAGGTGTTCATCACTCCATTCCGGATGAAGATATAAAGGAAAGTCTAACTCTGCTCGGCCATAGTGTTCGCTTTATTAATGGACCTAGAATGCGCTCTGACAAATCAAAGTTTGTCAACCTTGTGTTTGTTGAACTAGAACCATCTGCAAGCAACAAGGAAATCTTCGAAATAAAGACTCTATGTCGCCAGCGGGTTGTAGTGGAAACTCCCTACAAAAAGAATGATGTCGTCCAATGCCATCGTTGCCAAGACTTCAACCACACAAAAAATAACTGTTTCCTGGACCATAACTGTGTAAGATGTGGACAGAAACATTCCATAGAGGACTGCGAGCGGGATACTCATCCAGTAAAGTGTGTGAATTGTGGGGAAAACCACACAGCAAATTATAAAGGCTGTATTGTTTACCAGCAGAAACTAAATAGGCGTAAAAATCATCCATCGAGTCGTAACACCCCTCCTCAACAAAACTCTGCCCAACGGACGACTGCTCGATCAGATGTCAATGGAGCACGGTCTTATGCCAATGTCGCCAACGGTCCTTCCCGGCAGCAAGCCCAACAGGTTAGACGACCCCAGATGCAGCATCAGGACCAATTTCCTCCATTAGGAACGAACAACAGAAGGCCTAATCAGCAACAACTACATCGGTCGCAGCAACAAGAAACACAAAATGCAACTCTTAACCTATAGCAACAACAAGGTTCCCGCCAACAACATCAGCGACGGCCCTTCCAGCAGCAACGTCATCGGGATTTTCAGCAACACCAAAACGAAAAGCAATGGAACCGACAAGAGCAAGTCTTCTTACAATACAAAGCTATTTGACGAGCTAGGCCCAAATTTCCTAATCGCAGGGGATTGGAATGCACACCATCGTCTCTACTAATAGGGGCAGAGCTCTAGCAGATCTCATATACTCCTCTAATATGCAGATCCTTGCCACTGGAGGACCAACACATTACCCTTACAGTCAACGCACACCATCAGCAAAAGACTTCGCCATCTTCAAAGGAATTCGCTCCGAGTGCCTAAACATTTCGGAAAGCTTTGGCCTGAGTTCGGATCACATCCCTCTTATAATTCAGTACAGAATTGCTGCATGTAAGCTCTCCCGGAGGACTTGCATCTTGCCCCAGAATGCGAGTATACCGCGATTCCAGGAAGCGATTAACGGCTTGGTCAACCTCAACATGCACCTTAACACTCCTGAGGCCATTGACGATGCAACTGAGATGTTTGTGCGAAATATTCACATTGCTGCTGAATCATCTACCTGCGGTCACAGCCCAAGCAATCCATCCGAACCACCTCAGGCACTTTAAAAACCTGAGGTCCTGGATCTGGTGAGGTTAAAAAGGGCACTGCGTCGAAGATTTATGCGTACACGGGATCCTGCTGACAAACGAGAATACCGTCGAGCTGAGGACGATCTAAAAAAGCTCCTGCACAAAACAAAGTGTGAATACTTTGCCGAATTGCTGCGCAATGCTGATCCCACAAAATCACACGGATTCAACCTCTGGAGAGCAACAAGGAATATAAAAAGACAACCCCCTCGACGAATTCCAATAAAGCGTGCTGACAACACATGGTGCAGATCAGACTCGGGAATTTCGATGGCGTTTGCTGATGAGCTAGAGATGCGCTTTCAGCCTTTCGAAAACACTATGTCATTCCTAAATGCTCCGTCCCCAGCTATCGAAACAATCCGTCATGTCAGCCCGGAAGAGGTTTGTCTTGAAATACGCAAGCTACATCGCAGTAAAGCTCCAGGGTTCGACGGAATAGACAGCAGGATTGCTAAGGCGTTACCCAAGAAAGGCATCCTGTTCATAGTTCTCCTCTTTAACTCCATGTTACGTATCCACCACTTCCCCACCCAATGGAAGTGTGCTGTGATATCAATGATAACCAAGCCAGGTAAACCGGAGAACCTTGTTGCGTCCTACAGACCAATAAGTCTGCTGACCACATTCTCTAAAATATTCGAAAGAATATTTCTTAGCAGAATGATGGCAGTAAGAAGCGTTCAGAATGCCATTCCAGACCACCAGTTTGGCTTTCGAAGGCACCACGGTACCCCCGAACAAGCTCATCGAGTAACCCAGCACATCATTGAAGCTTTCGAAAACAGGCAGTACAGTTCGGCAATCTTTCTTGACGTCAAGGAAGCTTTCGATCGAGTATGGCACGATGGCTTGCTCTTCAAACTAAAAACTCTCTTGCCAACTGGCCAATATCTGCTGTTAAAATCGTACCTTAAAGATCGAAACTTCATGGTTGAAGTCAGAGGCGAAAGGTCAACAATCAGAAGCATCCGAGCTGGTGACCCTCAGGGTAGTGTACTTGGACCTGTCCTGTATACCCTCTACACCGCTGATCTGCCAAATCCTCGAGAACCGGGTACTCTCTTGGCGACGTATGCGGACGATACTGCCTTTATCTCCAACTCAGCATGTCGCATCGAAGCGTCCCGAATGACACAAAACTTCCTTGATCTATACAGCGAATGGACGACCAGATGGAATATTGGTATAAACGGAAGCAAGTCCCAGCACTGCAACTTCTCGCTTAGAAGTCAAATCCTTCCCAGGGTTAAATTTCAGGATTCAGATATCCCGCAAACCCCTCAGGCCCAGTACTTGGGATTGATTTTGGACAAGCGTCTTACGTGGAGGCAGCACATAACGAAAGTCGCGGTCACTTGTCGTGCCAAACTTCGAAAGCTGAACTGGATGCTTAGAGGAAGAAGTGCACTCAGCCTTAGCAACAAGGTTTTACTGTACAGGTCAATTGTAGTTCCTTCGTTAACCTACTGCATCCAAATATGGGGCACTGCTTCGGATTCCAATATCATGCGGATTCAAAGAAAACAAGGCCCTGCGCACCATAGCGAATGCACCGTGGTATGTGAGAAATGATGTCCTAGCCAGTGACCTGCACATTCCCTCAGTGAGAGAGCAAATTAACATGCACTCAAGTCGCTACAACGACCGACTACTGGCTCACTCCAACCACCTAGCTGCATCCCTGGCGAATCCATTAACCAGAAGAAGACTGAAGCGTCGACACCCTGGCGATCTCTGGGCTAGAGGACGGCATCAGACCCGCGTCCTGAGACAATATTGTAGAATTGTCAATGTCATAAAACTTGTTATTTCCACACTCATGTTATGTTTCCGGTTATTTGTTTCTTTGTTCTAAATTATGCGTTTTATAACCATTTATTTGGTTGATCAACGTCTAAATAAAATTTTATGTTTTCTCTACAAAAAAAAAAGTTTTGATTACCCCTTAGACGGTTGTGAAATCAGATTAGCGAAAAGTCTTTCAAGAGGGCCGCGAGGCTCTGATGAGTTTTATTTTGATTGGAATAAAATAAAAATCGTAGAATAGGCAATTTTTTAAAAGTGGCTAAAAAATGTGCAAAAAATCGTGGAGTTAGTTTTGATAGCCCCTTAGACGGTTGTGAAATCAGATTGGCGAAAAGTCTTACAAGAGTGCCGCGAGGCTCTGATGAGTTTTTATTTTGATTGGAATAAAATAAAAATCGTAGGATAGGCCATTTTTTAAAAGTGTGTTACGTACGCCCTCTCTTTCAATTTATTTGATGGAGAAAGATGCACGTAGAAAAACAACATCGAATCTCGAGGCAAAGGGAGGGGGGCAATCGACACATTGACTCACCGAAAACAAGCAAAGGAATGTGCAACTTGACGATCTTTGAGTGGCATACGGTCAGAACAACGACCGTAACCCTACACCAGTAGCTGGCAAAGTGCACCAGTCGGGCATTGACACTACCGATAGGGGAAATCATAGGTGGGAACACCTAAATATGCAAACCTATCACGGGGGCCGAGGAAAAAGCTCTATACTGGTATAAAAGACCGTAGCCGGATAGAGAAGGTAGACAGAATCCGAGGGAGGACGATTTCCCCCATGGGCTTCGGGCATCTGCCCACGGAGCCCAATGCCACCAGGAGACAGAATTTATTCTGATCTCTGCGGCACTATAGTCGAAGCACTATATTCCCAAAGCCGCCAATGACTACAGCCAAGACCAGAGATCCTGAAGGAAGTCCTGCCTACCGTCAATGAACAACAACAATTCTTGAAGGAAGTCCATTGAAGCCTGTGAAACCTATCCTGCGAAGAGGTTCTACTACATCCTTGTCCTGGAGAAGAAATACTATTATTAGCGGAGTCCTCGCTAATGGGAGGAACGGATTCCAAAGTGGCGCATAACACAGCCAACGTGATCAACACTGTTAAAATAATAGATCACAAGGACGACATACAGGATGTCAACCAGAACCTTAAGATCGTCATCGGTATATTTGTTTTCGTGACCATCTTAAAAATGGTCAAAAAGAAAACAGGCGATCTGTACAAGGACGCCGGGACCAAAAACACGCACTCGAGCAGGTGGTATGCCGCCAAGCCTAAAAATAGTAAAAGTGCAGAAAAGGCCTGATACCAAAAATACAATAAGCAGTGACAAAGAAAAGAAAAATAAATGCATTAATTGCAAACAAAAGTAAAACAAAAACAAACTTAAATTGTGAACTCATGCATTTATGAATGCAAGTGCAAAAGAAAAGAGAACAGCAATTAAAAGTGCAGTGACATTGGAGACGCCGCTGCCGCAACCCAATCATCAAACTAGAAGTGTGCCGCCGTGGGATATACGTACATACATGCATGGACATATACACCGATATAGATATATACAATAAGTGATTGTGCTTAAGAAAAGGAGTTTCTTTTTTTTGTGTTATAGTGTTTGCACGTATATATATATATAGGTCTCTAATGTCTTCAAAAGCCCAGAATCCAGCGCGTCGAGATCTCACCGCCCAGGACTGAAAGGGGTAAGTTTGTCGGAACACGGTTCCTTTATCCACTATATATATATCCGTGCCTTTTGTTTTTAATTAGCTGAAGTAAATTTCCCTCTTTAGGCCTCTTCAAGGCGTGATAATATGTTAAAATTGATCAGTATACTTTTTGGTTGTACTTTTTATAACATAATTAAAATTTGACTTTTCAGCGGCGAGTATCAGCCTTGTGTTTGTATGAACAATCACAAGTGCCCTCAGAGCGACGTTTGTAGTCGTGAATAGTCAGCAATTTGCTGACGTGTGCACCCTGTACGGGTGATAAATTCGATACTCTCCGCTAACAAACTTTGTTGGTCAATTAGAATTAAACTTATATGTATTCTCCATAATAATATTACTCATAAATGGCACTAGCCAATATTTTATTCAATAAAGTTGTAATGTGAAAACGAACTTAAATCATGCTGTGCTAAGTTCTCAAGAAGGGGGGGGGGTTGCTGACGCGATAAGTGGAGTAGGTGAAGAATAATGACATAACTTTTGACGGACAACCTTGACAATAGGGGATCGTATTGCGCGGCCCGCGACGATCCATTTGGCGCACGATTGTGTGAAGGGGAGGGAATGTGGCCGAAACATTGCCCGATCGTGTTACGATCAAGCAAAAGCTTAGCTTGTGGGGCAATGTAGACTGATGACCGACGGACTTTACAACTCTTACTATTTTTCAGGCATCTTTAATATTTATTCTCGTTATGTTGGAGAGGAGAAAGGCTTACCAAGAACCCACCCCATCCGGCGAGCTTATGCCGGCAAAATTGGTGCCTGAACATCGGATGTCTTTAACATGCCCACGTAACAAGTGGCTAAAAAAATTTGCAAAAAATCGTGGAGGTAGCTTTGATAACCCCTTAGACGGTTGTGAAATCAGATTGGCGAAAAGTCTTTCAAGAGGGCCGCGAGGCTCTGATGAGTTTTATTTTGATTGGAATAAAATAAAAATCGTAGAATAAGCCATTTTTAAAAAGGGCTACAAAAATTTATTTTTGAGACATATTTTTTTTGATCAAAAATAATTATTATGCTATAAGTTGTATTATATTGCTCTAAAATAAAGATTACCATTGAACAAAAAGATAAAAATCATAAATTTAAAAATCAAGGCGGGAATGCATAGATGCATAGACGGAAAGTTCAACACAGTGAACATAAATCCTTGTTTCGCGTTTCACGGAGATTCCGTTTAAGGACCAAAGATAAAAAAAAATGGGGTCCAAAGTTTCAAAAGCGAAGGCAATACTGCCAACGTTATAAACAATGTGGAAGTGATAGACCACAAGGACGAAATCGTGAAAGTCTTTAATGTCTTGTGTCTAATTGCCGGGTTACTAGTGCTCCTTATAGTCATCCGAGGACTCCGAATGTACAAGAAAACAGTACAACGCCGTCGGGATCATGGAGTCCCACGGCCACACCTCCCGCCCAACCGACCGAGGGGCGCTGCCGTGTATCGTACGGCGCGATTCGCGAGATGATAGACGCGATGTAGAAAATAAAAATATAGTTCGAGGAAAAAAAAGTAGGATCTAATTCGGTGCTAGGAAATTTAATATTAATCGTTTTAGGAGAGGCAGAGAGTCAGAATTTGATATAATAGGATAAAGTCTATTATAGTCAGAACATAGTACTCTGAAAGGTTCATGCATGTCATAGTTAGATCTACAGTGGTTTAAAATTAAGGGAATGTAATTTCTAGTTAATCTACTTGGTACAAAAAAGTTAAGTCGTCCAACCAAGTCGGGGCTATCAATTTCACCTCGAATAAGGTTATAAATGAAGACAGTTCCAAGCATCGTTCTACGGTTGGTTAGGGAGGGTAAGTTAATTAGGAGTAATCAACTAGAATAAGAAGGTAAAATGCGGCTTGCATCCCAGTTTAGGCGCCTTAAGGCAAAAAGTAAAAAGTTCTTTTGTACGGATTCGATACGGTCAATATGAATTCCGTATTGGGGACTCCAGACGGGTGATCCATACTCAAGTATCGGCCGGACGAGCGAGATGAATAAGGTCTTAGTAATATAAGGATCATCAAATTCCTTTGACCACCTTTTAATAAAGCCAAGCGCACCCCTAGCTTTATTTACCATGGATGAAATGTGATCAGTGAACTTTAGTCTTGGGTCCAAAAGAACACCAAGATCATTGACTAGGTCTAATCTGTCCAAAGTGCTCTCACTCAGCGTGTAAGTCGCATATTGAGGAGTAACACGACAAAAAGTCATCACCTTACACTTAGAGCCATTTAAATTCAACGAATTGTCGGAGCACCATGTTTGGAAACTATTTAAATCGGATTGTAAATCAGACTGGCAAAAAGTATACTTGTACTGCAGGCATAATTTCACATCATCAGCGTACATAAGTACACGAGAGTGACTTATAACTGATGGAAGGTCGTTTATGAATAAAGTAAAAAGTAGCGGCCCCAAGTGACTCCCTTGTGGGACACCCGAGGTAACCTGGAGTGTACAAGAAAGAGAATTTTTGAAAAGTACCCTTTGCGTTCTGCCTTTTAAATAATTTGAGATCCATCTCAAAAGATCAACTGGGAACCCAATTAAATCGAGTTTTCTAACCAGAAGTAGGTGGTTTACGGAGTCAAATGCTTTACTAAAGTCAGTGTAGATGTCGTCTGTTTGAAAATTGTTTTTGAATCCCTTTATCACAAATGAAGTGAGCTCCAAAAGGTTAGTAATTGTTGATCTACGTTTCATAAAACCATGTTGACATGGAGATATAACTGACCTACATAGGTGCTGCAAATGAGGTGTAATAATATTTTCAAAAAGCTTCGGGATAGCTGACAATTTAGATATGCCTCTATAATTGTTTGCTTCCAATTTATTACCTTTCTTGTGGAGGGGAATCACAAACGATTCTTTCCACATAGAAGGAAATTGAGACGTTTCTAAAGACAAGGTAAACAATTTGAGAAGGGGTTTGCAAAGCGCTTCTGCGCAATATCTAAGCAGGCAGCCGGGAATTCCATCAGGACCAGGTGAATAGACGGGCTTGACTTTTTGGAGATTAATTAATAGGGCGCTTTCGTTTAATGTGGGACAAAATATTAAGTTCGACTTGGATACAGTATAAGAATAAGGCCGTGTACAGTGAGATGAAGGATAATATGTCGTTTGAAAAAACTGAGCAAATAGATCGGCTATTGCCTGATCAGTTGTTGCTGTCATGTTTTCAAAAGATAGCGAGGAAGGATAATTTGTGGATTTACGCTTAGTGTTAACAAAATTGAAGAACTGTTTCGGATCCTGAGAGAATTGGATCTTACAACGGTTCAAATAATTTTTGTAACACAGAGCGTTAAGCACGATAAAACTAGACCGAGCGCTTAAGTATCTAGAAAAAATAGATTGAGAACCGGTATCTTTATATTTCCTATAGAGTCTGGACTTTACGTTTCTTAGGTGTGTCAGCTCTTTACTGAACCAAGGTGGTTTGGTGGAGACTGACGGATAGTACAACGGAACACAAGAATTAAAAAACGAATTTACTGTTGAATAAAAAATATTTATCGCATCATCCATATTATGACATGAGTAAAGATCAGACCAATCAAAGGCAGATAAGTAAGAGTTTAGCATGCAAAAGTCGGCCTTGCGAAAACAAAGTAGTCGCTTAGTAGACTTCTCTGATTTTGCATCTATCACAGTACCAGTGTCGATTGAAACATCAAACGCCGGATGATATGGATCTTCAGGTTGAGTAAGAGGTGCTATCTTGGATAGAAATACGCGGTCCGGATTTGAAACGAAACATAGGTCCAATAAACGACCTAGTGAATTTTTAATATTGTTAATTTGAGACAATGACAAATCTAGCACGCCTTCAAAAAAGTCATGCTGGGCTAGTGGAAGTAAAACATTTGATTGTTCATCTGTTGACCACGATGTTCCCGGGATATTAAAATCTCCTAGAACTAAAAGTTGGTCTCTATCGGTCAGTTTGTTCGACACTGACTGTATGGCAAAAAGATGATTTAAGTAGTCTGGAAATTCCGATGCAGGCGGTATATACGAGCAGGTGATATATATAAAACTACCGGGAAACGACAGCCTTACACATATGAACTCAATATTATAAAATTCTTCAAATGTGACCACTTCTGACGTGAGAGTTGAGTTCACGGCAATTAAAACACCACCGCCTCGTCTGGATGGACGGTCATGCCTATAGGTGGTGTACTTACCAGGAAAAATTTCGGAGTTAAAGATCTCCTCTTTTAGCCAGGTCTCTGTAAATACAATAATATGGGAAGCAAAAGAAAGACTATCCGAATACAATTTAGATAGCTTACTGCGCAAGCCTCTCGTATTCTGGTAGGAAAGAATTAAGCTAGTTTTTAGTTTTTTGAAGACGAAGATAGGGTAGAAGATGAAGATGAAGATGCCGCACTACTCTAGCCTTGATTGGGGAGTCTAGTCTGCACGGGTCTTTTTCTTTTATTTGTATTCCTAGTTTCAAACTCCTTTACCACCATAAGATCTGGCCAGAAAGCTTCTGAGCAAATGGTTGAAAAGAGATCGTTCGGAACAAAGATCTTCAAAGAGGAGGTGTCCCTCGCATAGGTGAAATTAAACTTTTCCAATTTAATGTTTTTGGCATTTGTTTTGTGCTGTATTTAGTCCAAAACCTCGGATGCCGTTTGGTCAGGCGAAAGACGAGAAATAAATATTTGTTTTTTGGGTTGAACCACTGAAAGAGGTTTTGGTACTGCGGATTGAGTTTCTGCAGCGCCAACTTGTGCCGGTAGACCAGACTCAACATTCCCTGGAGGTGACAAGTTATTAGTAATGGGCGGGGCAACAGGGGGGTCTACTACGGATGATACGGATTCCAATTGATCCAAATCTTTTTTAGCAGCTGATCGTAGCAACATTTGGGGATTTGCTACGGTCGACAGCTGATTCGTCGTGGAGCTCTGTTTATTACTTTCCGGGGGTTGCGGGGTGTTTTCCTTAGGCTGCCTGCCACCAGTGGCCTTTTTGCGCTTTGGAGACTCGTCAATTAGCTTAAGGCTATTAAATTGAGAGTCCAGCGCTGAGAGTAAATCATCCGCTCGGCGAAAACTATCTCTAGCAACACCAAAACTATTGATTAAACTCTTTAAGCCGCCTTTGGTTTGGCGCATAAAAGATCTCATCTCTTGCGCAACTAGAAGACAAGGATCACAGCAATAAAGTAAATTGTGACCCTTAGCCAGGTCATCACTGGTTCGGCCAGTATAGCCGGCACACTTGGTATGAGCCATTTTTTCACACAGCCAACAGGTCAGTTTTGACTGATCAGCTCTGATTAATTGATGGCAATTATTAATACAGCAGACAAAAGTATCCATATTTGTAAATATTTTGCCCACTGTACCAAACAGAAATGTAGGGACCGAAATTTGCGAACGAGCAGTTAAAAGTACCGCAAGAGCACGCTTTAAATTTCGAAAGAGGGAAAATTAGAGAGAGAATGCGAGAGTGCGGGAGAGCGGGAGCGTAATGCAGTTAATGCGAGTGCAGTTAATGCGAATGCACAAAACAACAACAAAAACACTGTAGCTTTAACGGACACCGCACAAAGGAAAGGCAAAAGAAATCACAAAAACAAAAAACACAGAACACAATATTAAAATTGGAAATTGTTTAAATGAGATTGTGCACAGAATAGAGTAAATTCACTCGCGAAATATAAGAAGTAATATGATAAATCACATTAGGGACCGAATATTTAAGTTTTATTTAAAACCGTCTAAAGGTAAACACGAAAACAAATAAAAATTCGGAGCGCGAAAAAAACACAACCGATTAAGTGCAGAACAAAAAAAAAAGAGAAAAATGAATTAAATCAAATCATTGTCAGCCACTTCAATGAACAACTACAACAAAGGCAGCAACGCTAACAATAAAATAAATTAAAACAAATAATTTACAGTAACAGAACAGAAAACACAAAACAAAATCAGCCACCACACAAACGTGCATGTGTAATAAGAAGCTCATTGAGAAGTTCCCGCAGTGAAGTTCACCTGGATGACCGAGGGCCGCTTTTTTCATTTCCTCCATATGCTTATAGTTTTTATTTGTCTGTTAAGAGTTTTATAATAGTTACACGAAAGGCGCGATGTTCCAAAATATTTATTACCCATAAATATTATTTTTAAGTGCACTAATTCCATATATATATATATATATATAATCAATTTAATATTTATCTACAACCGAAATGATCCAGAGCGTCGAGATCTCATCGCCAGGATATCAATGAGTAAGTTTCTATATATATTCATTTTCCTCTAAATATATATATATGTACAATTGCACCATGATCACAACACAGGCGATGTTAACTACTCTTTCAAGAGAACCTCATTTCGCTATTAAAGTAAAATATTTGCTATCCAAAGTCAATCTACCAATATCCGTAACAGAACTGGATTCTGTCTAGATTTCTCTCCATTAATTCATTGCAACAAGCAAGAAAAAGCTATTATAGTAGCCGCGGTACCCAATGTACGAGTATATCCAGAACTCATTTCCAACAGTTTGCTAGGTGATGTCACTATTTTTATGATCAATAAAGATAATTAATCTGTTCTAAGTACACAACATTTATATTTTTATACATATCTTTTATATAATCTTTATATTGATACTTTTAGTATTAGTCTTCATAAACATTCTATATATTTAATTTACTCTCTTTTATATTTTTTTTATCATCAACACACTTACACCTATTATATATTTTTGTCAATCATCATGCACACATACACAAAACCTTTTTACAATAAATTTATAATGTGAATTGAATCTCATCATGTGTTGGTAGAAACCGATTAAAAGGGGGGGGGGGGGGGGGGAGCTGGTAAACATGGAAGAAGGGGTCAAGAACAGTGACACAACTTTTGACTGACGACCGCGACAATAGGGGATCGTATTGCGCGGCCCGCGACGATCCATTTGGCACACGAAGTGTGAAGGGGAGGGAATGTGGCCGAAACACAGCCCGATCGTGTTACGATCAAGCTACAGCTGAGCTTGTGGGGCAGTGTAGACAGAAGACCAACGGACCTTACGAATTCTATCCATTTTTCAGGCACGATAAATTTATTCTCATTATGTTGGAGAGGAAGTGGCTTCCAAAGAACCCACCCCAAATACGGCGAGCTTAGCCGGCAGCCAGCGTGCCTGCTCAGGACGCAACTTCCTCGGCCCAAGTCCTTCTCAGGACTGGGGCACTAATATGCCGACGTAACAAAAGGAGTTTCTTTTTTTTGTGTTATAGGGCTTGCACGTATAGTCCTTTCAGGACTAGGGCACTAATATGCCCACGTAACAGAATTGGCGCCCAACGCAAGGACGGAGGATTATTTCATATTCCTTAAGGACAAGGGGTTTAAGTAGATTAGCACGTGCTTATTAATTTGTTTTTATTTCTAAAAAAAAATTGAGTTCAAAAGTCCCCAACTTCTGCGACAGTCAGAATTGAGCGGCCACTCGATCAGAACTTTGTCTCAGAATAGAGGTATGACTTTAGGATATTGCATTATATTTTTTTGTAGAATCATAGGTATCCTTTGTTTTTTTCATAAGGAAGTTACTTAAAATTTCCAGCGGGAGATATGAGGTTTTCGTTTATAATATTATATAACTATGTGCCGACTGACATTTATTTTAAAATTAACGTAAATACAATTTAGATGTGCTTTTTGGCCGACGCTACACGACGTACTAGGCGAAGCCCGGTCGTTTGATAGGCTCGAGTCCAGAAAGAGCAGGAGCGCAGACGTTACGGAAACGCATTTAGCCATTGCGGTGCGGATCTATTGTACGATTGTCGATCCAGGACAGAAAAGGTGGGTGGGGGAACTGACAGGAAACGTAAAGCCGACGCTACACGACGTACTGGGCCAAGAGTCTGGTCGTTTGATAGGCTCGAGTCTTTACGGCATCTTTTGACATATTTGGTCGGAGAACGTATTTTAGTTTCTCTGGTCGACGCTACACGACGTACTAGGCTAGATGGTCCGGTCGTTTGATAGGCTCGAGTCCAGAGAAATAGGAAAACTGCTGTGGATCCCGAGAATGATCGGTCAGATAGCAGCAGGTTGTGGAGCCCTAGAATGATCGGTCAAATAACCTGATTTCCGACGACTGGCGGGAGGGGGATTTCGGACAGACTTTTCTTCTAGGCGCAGCTAGTTCCCGTTGTGAACGTTAAAGCTGACTAGAAGGGAAGAAGAGCTGTTAGTTCAGTGGAACCCAGTTGTGTAGAAGCTGCTAATACCTCTAGTTAGGGATATTGTTTTTTTTGTTTGTGGGGCTTAAATATCGGACGGGATCTTCACCAAAGAGATACTTAGTAATCGCAAAACAGCACCCCCCATTATCTTTGATTTATATTAGCAGACCTTAGTCAGTAGTCAGTAGTACTTGGCTGATCGCGCGAGTGAACGAAAAAAATAAGACAAGTGTAAAGTGTGTGTCATTGCTCAAAAGCACAAGTGAAACACAAGTGAAAAAGATATTTGAGCGACTAAAAGAATCTTTGACCTCAATGAAGGGGGCAAAGAAGAAAGTGATTTTCCAACCCTCTACGGGAAGAATCACACGATCAGCGACACGAGGCAATCCAGCACCAATCCAGCCAGTGCCGATACCACGCCACAGAGAGCCAATCCTCTAGAAGAGCGAGACGAAAATAGATCCATTGAAGACAACATGGATCAATTAGACGATACCGAAGGAGCTGTAGGGGGAGTAAATTTATCCCTGGGTCAGCCAAAGGGACGCTCAAGTATGCTTCCACAATATGAGCCCAAGCCGACAAGCGGCTTAGAAGCTGCCGAGAGAAGAGAGCAAATAATGCGATCGGTGATAAAACAGAAAAACGAAACTCAGGTGGCCCTGCAAGCGCAAATAGAAGCATTAAAGGCGCAAGTAGTGGAGCTGCGAGCCTCACAATCCATGAGGGTGGAGCAGGCCGTATTACCACCACCGCAGCGGTACCCGGCACAGTTTCTTGTGTTACCAAGAGACGCCGCCTCTCGAACCGCTATCGCAGGAGACTCTCAACAGCCAGAGGCATCGGCTACGAGATCACTTGCGCCCCGACACATTCCAACACCACCAATCCCGAGGTAACGGCCCGGACACGAGTTATCCACGACACCCCGAATATGACCAGAGCCCCGGCTATCAGGCACCAAAAGGAGTTTGGCTGGACAAATGGAATTTAAAGTTTGACGGAAACAGCCGCGGTATGACCGTTGAGAGTTTCTTGTTCCGCGTTGAACGGCTACAAGTACTTTATCGGATAGAGCCGAGCCAAGTTTTTCGCGAATTCCATAGTCTACTGGTAGGAGCCGCCAGCAAGTGGTATTGGCAGTTGATGGAGGATCGAGCGGACGACTACAACTTCGATTACTACTCACTAACGACGGAAATGAAACGCGCTTTTTCCTCATCCGGGAGTGACCTCATGAAGATCAAGGAGCTGATGGAACGGCGACAAGGACAAAACGAATCTTTTAGCGACTATGTATCCGATATGCATAACTTGCATTTCCGGTTGCAGAACAAACTAGAAGAGGACAAATTCGTTGAGCTCATCAAGGACAATCTAAATGCCCAGATGGGAAGCTTGTTGCTGACATCCCCGATTAGGTCGTTAGCGGATCTGAAAAAGGAAGGACTTAGAGTGGACCGCTGGTTAAGGAGTAACGGCAGGGCCGCACGAAGCAGGCCGGTCAGTGAGCTCGAGGATTACCAGACGCCGCAGGATTTTCCAGACACTGTGAATTTGGAAAAGTTTAACCGGAAGCGAAGAGACCCCCGATCGGGGTTAGAAAACGGACAAGGATGCTATAAATGCGGCAGGGCAGCGGATTTTTATCGAAAGCACCCTGATGAAGATCCCTGCCTTACTAGATTCCATGACGCCACTTGTAGAGTGTGTGAGAAAATAGGAGGCGATGCCGACGCTAACCCAGCGTCTTTTCCGCGGAGTTCGTCAGGCCAGACCGGGACAGCCGGGCGGACCAAGGCAGTTACATTCCATTCCCAGACAAATCTCTCCCCATAAGAACCTAGAACAACGAGAGAGGGAGTATAATCTGGCAAGACAGCGTATCTTCCACGGTTCAGAGGATACGGGCAACACCACACGGGACATACGAAAGATGCACAAGCTATATGGCACCAGAGCAGAATATTGCAAGCTTAAGCAGAAAGTATTAGACACGGTAGTAAGCATACAAAACGATAACCGTTTCTTTGCCAAAACTAAAGTCGACGGAGTAGAAATACTAGCGTTACTGGATACAGGCGCTAGTGCGAATTGTATTGGCAGAGAAGCGGAAGCCTTCTTAAGGAACCGGACGCGGCCCATAAGAAAGCTCAACGAAGAATGTGTGCGCACCGCTAGTGGCGGCGAAACCCGAGTAGTCGGAGCCATAACCCTACCCGTGGAATGGGAAGGCGAGACTAAGGATCTGGAATTTTTGATAGTACCAGGTCTGACACAACGTTTTTATTTCGGAATCAATTTCTGGGATACGTTTGGCCTAACATTCCTTGGTAAGGGCGGAAACGAGTTTGCAGCCATCGAAGCACCACCGGAGTACGACTTAATGACCGGAGACTTGGATATGAACGACCCTCCTAAACCCGAAACCGCGTACACGCCTCATCAGCTATCCCCCGAACAACACAGTAAGCTGAGGCAAGTAATTGAGACATACCCATCATGTCGGGATAAAGGTTTAGGAAAGCCCGGTTAGAGCAGTAGGATGCACATGAGACTCTTGGTGCAGGAGTGGGTCGAAGCCACACGTTTAAGGACGCCTAAATAATAGAAAAGAAAAACAAAACAGGCACTAATTCGTTGGTCGTACGAAAATTCCTTTTTGCGAAGTCATTCCATGCGTGTCCGTATCGATCACTTCGAGCCTGTTACGTACGCCCTCTCCTGGAGAAAGAAAAGAAAGAAAAACAACATCGAATCTCGAGGCAAAGGGAGGGGGGCAATCGACACATTGACTCACCGAAAACAAGCAAAGGAATGTGCAACTTGACGATCTTTGAGTGGCATACGGTCAGAACAACGACCGTAACCCTACACCAGTAGCTGGCAAAGTGCACCAGTCGGGCATTGACACTACCGATAGGGGAAATCATAGGTGGGAACACCTAAATATGCAAACCTATCACGGGGGGCGAGGAAAAAGCTCTATACTGGTATAAAAGACCGTAGCCGGATAGAGAAGGTAGACAGAATCCGAGGGAGGACGATTTCCCCCATGGGCTTCGGGCATCTGCCCACGGAGCCCAATGCCACCAGGAGACAGAATTTATTCTGATCTCTGCGGCACTATAGTCGAAGCACTATATTCCCAAAGCCGCCAATGACTACAGCCAAGACCAGAGATCCTGAAGGAAGTCCTGCCTACCGTCAATGAACAACAACTATTCTTGAAGGAAGTCCATTGAAGCCAGTGAAACCTATCCTGCGAAGAGGTTCTACTACATCCTTGTCCTGGAGAAGAAATACTATTATTAGCGAGGACTCCACCATGGGAGGAACGGATTCCAAAGTGGCGCATAACACAGCCAACGTGATCAACACTGTTAAAATAATAGGACGACATACAGGATGTCAACCAGAACCTTAAGATCGTCATCGGTATATTTGTTTTCGTGACCATCTTAAAAATGGTCAAAAAGAAAACAGGCGATCTGTACAAGGACGCCGGGACCAAAAACACGCACTCGAGCAGGTGGTATGCCGCCAAGCCTAAAAACAGTAAAAGTGCAGAAAAGGCCTGATACCAAAAATACAATAAGCAGTGACAAAGAAAAGAAAAATAAATGCATTAATTGCAAACAAAAGTAAAACAAAAACAAACTTAAATTGTGAACTCATGCATTTATGAATGCAAGTGCAAAAGAAAAGAGAACAGCAATTAAAAGTGCAGTGACATTGGAGACGCCGCTGCCGCAACCCAATCATCAAACTAGACGTGTGCCGCCGTGGGATATACGTACATACATGCATGGACATATACACCGATATAGATATATACAATAAGTGATTGTGCTTAAGAAAAGGAGTTTCTTTTTTTTGTGTTATAGTGTTTGCACGTATATATATATATAGGTCTCTAATGTCTTCAAAAGCCCAGAATCCAGCGCGTCGAGATCTCACCGCCCAGGACTGAAAGGGGTAAGTTTGTCGGAACACGGTTCCTTTATCCACTATATATATATCCGTGCCTTTTGTTTTTAATTAGCTGAAGTAAATTTCCCTCTTTAGGCCTCTTCAAGGCGTGATAATATGTTAAAATTGATCAGTATACTTTTTGGTTGTACTTTTTATAACATAATTAAAATTTGACTTTTCAGCGGCGAGTATCAGCCTTGTGTTTGTATGAACAATCACAAGTGCCCTCAGAGCGACGTTTGTAGTCGTGAATAGTCAGCAATTTGCTGACGTGTGCACCCTGTACGGGTGATAAATTCGATACTCTCCGCTAACAAACTTTGTTGGTCAATTAGAATTAAACTCATATGTATTCTCCATAATAATATTACTCATAAATGGCACTAGCCAATATTTTATTCAATAAAGTTGTAATGTGAAAACGAACTTAAATCATGCTGTGCTAAGTTCTCAAGAAGGGGGGGGGTTGCTGACGCGATAAGTGGAGTAGGTGAAGAATAATGACATAACTTTTGACGGACAACCTTGACAATAGGGGATCGTATTGCGCGGCCCGCGACGATCCATTTGGCGCACGATTGTGTGAAGGGGAGGGAATGTGGCCGAAACATTGCCCGATCGTGTTACGATCAAGCAAAAGCTTAGCTTGTGGGGCAATGTAGACTGATGACCGACGGACTTTACAACTCTTACTATTTTTCAGGCATCTTTAATATTTATTCTCGTTATGTTGGAGAGGAGAAAGGCTTACCAAGAACCCACCCCATCCGGCGAGCTTATGCCGGCAAAATTGGTGCCTGAACATCGGATGTCTTTAACATGCCCACGTAACAAGTGGCTAAAAAAATTTGCAAAAAATCGTGGAGGTAGCTTTGATCACCCCTTAGACGGTTGTGAAATCAGATTGGCGAAAAGTCTTTCAAGAGGGCCGCGAGGCTCTGATGAGTTTTATTTTGATTGGAATAAAATAAAAATCGTAGAATAAGCCATTTTTAAAAAGGGCTAAAAAAATTTATTTTTGAGACATATTTTTTTTGATCAAAAATAATTATTATGCTATAAGTTGTATTATATTGCTCTAAAATAAAGATTACCATTGAACAAAAAGATAAAAATCATAAATTTAAAAATCAAGGCGGGAATGCATAGATCGGACAACAATAATTATTTTGGTGAAAATCATTAAATAAAATAATTACCGGCAAATTCTGAAAAAATGTTGGAAAAGTCGAAGATTCCTCAATCTTGCGCTGCTAACTTAATAACTTTTAAAAAAATTGGGCGGCACATTTTTTTCTTTCACGAATAATTTACGGATAACACAGGAACACAAAATTAAACTTTGTGAAATTTCCACGAACCATTTCAACTTTTCCATAATATTTGGGTGGTCTTGAGTAAAAGTCTCATACAAAATTATTTTCCATCACCTACAGGATCCGCGGTATAGCTAAGAATACAAAAAACCGATGTTTGCCGACATTTTTAATTACGTGGCCTATATAATTAGACTTTACCTAATTTTAAATATTCATTGAATCTCTTGTTCATTGTATGCTTTAATTTCGGTTTAAAGCGTTTTCATGAGGATATTTTATTGGATTTATTATACCAATAAAACCGTTGTTTTGATTTTATTATCTACTCCCAAATGTTGTCAAATTTGAAATAAGTCATGGCATCCTATAGAATGCGAGTAAACATGTATATTTCTCTATGTATGTTCGGTGAACGTATTTAAAAGTTGGGATTAATAATGCAGATTCTGTGGGCTCCCACGCAGCGCACAATCGCCTTAAATGTGTCTGGCGCCCACATCCTTAAAGATTTTAAAAATGTTATAGTGTTTATTAATACCTTTCAAAATGTAGAAAACAATTTTTAAATCGGACAATATATTAAGAAGTTATGCGCAATCAACGTTTTATATATCCATCTCCCTTGCATTCCCTTTGGCTGGGTGACGGGTATCAGATAGTCGGGGCACCCGTTTCTATGCGAACTAGTCTCTCAGTTTTAAAGCTATCTCGGTGAAACTTTCCGAAAAGTCTTTCTATTGCAGGTAGTACATATGTTGGAGAGAGCCGGCTCGGACCACTATATCTTAAGGCTCCCATAGGAATAATCAAAAAATATAAAAAATTCATTGTAACTTTGTAGGAAGTCGGTGTTTTGATTTTTGACAACTTAAAAACAACATTTTAAATAGGCAATCAATATCTGGAATCCCTGGAACTGCAAGGGTATATATGCTTCGCCTGGCCGAAGCTAGCTTCCTTTCTTGTTTTAAACTTTTATTTCTCGATTTTTTGTTTCTCGCTTAAAAACGGTTCTAAAGATTTTTGCTTATCTTTAAACTGAGATTGAGATTACTTAAATTTTTGTTTATAACACATAATTGTAAGAAGTTCCGTTCGAAAGTAATTTATAAACTAAACAGCTATAAAAACTACATTATGAACGCCTGTAACTTCTGATCCACTTAGGGCCGTTTTCCGTACTTTAATTTGCCTGCCGGGACAACGGAGCGATAAACAAAAAATGGTTTACTCGTCCTTATGTTAGCGCAGGTAGCGACAAATTTTGTCGGGGTACTTCATCCACCCTTTCAAATTTGTGCGGACATTTGCAAGCATTGCCAGAGTTGTCGAGAGTTGTCAATCTGGTTCCACTCTTCATTCGAAACAAGAGAGAACGCTATAGTCGGGTGCCCCGACTATGAGATACCAGTTACTCAGCTAAGGGTGTGCGAGGGAGATAGATATATAAAATCTTTGATCGGGCATAACTTTTTAACGAATGGTCCGATTTGAAAAATTTCTTCTACATTTCGATAGGTATTGATAGTCACAATAAAACTGCATTTTTAGTTTTCCAAAATCTTTAATGGTGTGGGCGCCAGACACCTTTCAAAAAATGGTGTAGGGCGATTGAGGGCGTTAGAGGGGGCGTGGCACCATTTTGAAATAAACTTGCGCTGCGTAGGAACTCCAAGAATATGCATGCAAAATGCCAATCCTCTAGCTTTTATAGTTTCCGAGATCTCAGCGTTCATACGGACGGACAGACGGACAGACGGACATGGCTAGTTCGACTCGGCTAGTGATCCTGATCAAGAATATATATACTTTATAGGGTCGGAAAAGCTTCCTTCTCCCTGTTACATACTTTTGCACGAATAGAATATACCCTTTTACTCTACGAGTAACGGGTATAAACAGCTGATTCAATTTACAGTTAAATATAAAACAACATTTTGTAAGTAAAAGTCTAATTTATTCTATAAATGAATTCCCGAGCGATTTATCTTCAAACTCTTTGGAATATCGTCGAATTGAGGTGTGAACCTAACGGCGCAGATATCAAGGCCAATGAAATTACTTCGAACATTACAGTGATGAAGAATTTGTTAAAAGGTTTTGCTTGTGTAAAAGTACGGCGCTTTTTGTTTTGCGACTTTAAAAAAAAGTAACTGCATTAATTTGGTTTAACTAATTCCATTTAATCAAAAACAATTATTACAGGGACACGACAAAACAGCCGTGGGTTAACCTTCTGATAGCTCTTAGATTCTATGCAAGCGGCAGGTTTCTTATAACTGTAAGCAATTTTTGTGGTGTTAGCGTGGCCACAGCCAGTTGAGTTGTTAAGGAAGTTACTTTTGCTATATTTATGAAGTTCCCACGAATTGAAGATCTTCAAGAAAATGTTGTTGATTTTCATAAAATAGCTAAGTTTCCGAAAGTCGTAGGAGCCATAGATTGCACGCATGTAAGAATTCAATCTCCCGGAAGCGATTCCGAAGACACCAGTTCTACAGGAATTGTCCAAGCCATTTTACCGCGAAACTTTTTATCTGCCGACATTGTTTTTTTATTAGTGTGAAATTTATATCATCAGCTGTTAGTATGACTGTTTTATGGTATTTTCCAATAGTTTTTCGACTAATTTTGGACAATTAGTTAACTCTTCTGTTGTGGGGCTGCCACCTTGTCTTAAAATAGTGCGCCTTTTATTTGGAGTTTGAAATGACGGACGGGAAAACGAAAACTGATTTACCGCCTGGATACATTTATCCCTCCATTAGCTAAATTATACTTTGCAGGACGTCCGAGAAAACGGCCCTAAATCCTATGCACATCTTTTAAACGTGGTTATAAAATTAGGGTCCAAAATTTTTGTATACCCTTGCAGAAGGTATAATGATTTCAGTCAGAAGTTTGCAACGCAGTGAAGGGACGATTCCGACCCCACCCCGTCCGTCTGTCCGTTTCTACGCAAACCAGTCTCTCCGTTTTAAAGCTTTCGGGCTCGAACATGTCGGAGCCGGCCGGATCGGACAACTTTATCATATAGCTCCCATAAAAAAATCGGAAAAAAATCGACAAAAAAAAAATCTAGCTTCGGTTTTTTTTTTAAATATTACCTTCTACTTTTGAAAAAAATATTTTTAAATATTTCTGAATTTTGAATTAAATTTTTAAAAAATCGGATTACTATATCATAAAGCTGCCATAGGAACGGTCAGAAAATTAAATGGAAATTAATAGTGTTGGGGACTAGCCCCAAAGAATTTGTAAACACATAATGTAAATAGTTATAATTTCAAAGCTCGCGCTCTTATAGCTGTTAAGCTACCAATGTTATTGTAATCAGCTGCTCTAAGGCGCTGCCAACTTAGATAAATTGAATTGTACTGGAAGTCACGGGAAAACATACACACACACAGACACTTGAAGTTAGAGAGTAAACCAAGCCGGCAGCAACTTTGTAACGCGAATTATAAATTAATAAATCACCCCCAATCTTTATAAAACCGATCATTAAAGTGCTTTTGATCATACATTTTGGCGCCCAACGTGGGGCAGTGATTAATTAATTAGATAATTGGCAATTGTCGGAGCGCACGTCTACATACATACATATGTGTGTTCACATACCCCACATATAACTGGAGCACGTGTTTGATCAACTTTCGGCTGTCCGCGCTAATTCACATCACATTCGCAATCGTCGTCGGAGTGTACAGCTTGTGCCACTCATCCCAACCATCGTAACAATCGTCGAAGGCGTCCTAGCTGAGCCGTTCATCTTATCGTCGTTACACTCCATCAATATCGTCGCCGCCGGCTCAACGCCCCGGAACCAGCAAAGGCTACGGCATCATCTGCCAACCCCGCCTTTAACATCGCCTAATCATCGCAAGGAACGCTTTTCGGAGAGTTACGCCACGCGCGTTCAACCTAACCTCGCTTCCTCACCTCAACATCATTTCTACACATTCGTCCATCGATATCTACATTCTACAGTAGATCTACATACATTAACAAGTCTGTATACACATCAACAACTTTACTTTGCAAGACATTCGGAAAATTATTTAGTCAACCTTCACTATTGCCCAATTAGTGAGTCTTTATTTTCATCCTTAATAAACATTTCGTCAATAATCGACTAAATCTACCTTGGCTCAATAATTTCATAATGTCTGACATAGAACAATTAAAATCACAGCGTTCCAATACCCGTAGGAGTATGACACGTATCAAAACCATTGTGGATCCAATGCAACAACGCTCCGCTGCGGATTTAACTTGTCGTCTGTCAATACTAGAAGCCTATTTCAAGCAGGCGCTATCGTTGCAGTCTCAGATCGAGGAATTGGACGCCGAGGAGATAAATCGCGATACTCGTGGAGATATAGAGGAGCTTTTTATCGGAACAAAGGTATGCATCCAGGATCAGCTTGGCCCTGATGCACACAGTACTGCAATTGGCGATATAAATGTTAATGTCGCCAGGCCAGCAACAAAACTACCTCGACTCGCATTACCGATATTTGATGGCAAGTACTCTGAATATCAAAATTTTATAACATCGTTCAGGGAGGTTGTTGGAAATCAAAGTCAATTAGCACCCATCGAAAAGTTCAATCAGTTATTGAATTGCCTTCGTGGATCAGCATTGGAAACCGTTAAGGCTTTTCAAATTACATCGGATAATTACCCTAAGGCCTTAGAACGACTAAAAACTCGCTACGATAACCCAACCCTTGTATTTATCGATAATATAGCCACTCTCTTTGCTCTACCTGGTGTCCCCAAACCAAATGGGAAACAATTACGCAGTCTTATCGACAATGCTTCTGCTCTCTATAATTCCTGCTTGTCCTTGGGAAAAGAGTCAGATATCGCTCAATTAATGCTAATTTCGATCATCACTAGCAAGGTAGACCAGGAAACTAATCGAAAGTGGAATGAATCCTTGGACTACATCACGTTACCCACTTGGGACAATTTCGTTAAACTTATCGAACGCCATTGTCAGTACCTAGAATCTAGCCAACCATCGCCCGAACCGCAACTAATCAACTTGAGCAACCAGAGGCCACGCCCACAGAGGCATCAATCTAACTTATCCTTTAGCTGTACAGCTCAAAACTGTCTCATGTGCTCAAGTGCGGAACACAAAATACTTCGGTGCCCACAGTTTATTAATCTCTCGTTCGAGTACCGTTTCAGTCACGCAAAACGATTAGGGCTGTGCCTAAACTGTCTTAGCAAGGGTCATCAAGTATCTAATTGTCCGTCATCGCAAAGATGTCGAACGTGTTCGCGTACACATCATACCTTACTGCATAGGGAATCATCCGGTCCGGCTCTAACAGTCGCTACATCTTCGCGGCCTAATCCGACGTACATTCCGGAGGCAGTAACTCATACGCATCAGCAACACGACCAAGATCATGTCATCCTGGCGACTGCGTTAGTCCTGGTCAAGGACGCCAGCGGCTGCTACAGATTGGGACGAGCATTATTGGACTCCTGTTCGCAGATCAACTTTATTACTGATGAGTTTGCACAAACCCTTCGTATACCACGAACGAAGAAAATCATTGAAATTCGCAGCATTGGTGATTCACGTACCCAGGTCAAACATCGCACTACAACTAGTATCAAGTCCCGCTTCAACGATTTCGAACTTACTCTTGATTTTTGTGTCACCCCTAGTATCGCTCATCACCCTAACACAGAAATTGATATATCGTCATGGAGTTTGCCGCAGAACACATCTCTTGCCGATGAATATTTCAACAAATCTCGTCGTGTTGACTTACTCCTCGGGACAGAGACCTTTTTCGAGATTTTGTCGGTTGGGCAAATCAAACTTAGCCCCAATTTACCTGTACTACAGAAAACGTTGCTAGGGTGGGTAGTATCTGGCCGATGCTATAATTCGTCTCTTCCTCATCAATTGTCATATACTCAATCAATTATCCAATCAGAAGACCAAATTAATCAAAATCTCAGCAAATTGTGGAAAATTGAAGAAGTTAAGAGTTCAAGTGAGATTTACACACCCGACCAAAGAAGATGCGAAGAGATATTCTCAACCACAGTTCGTCGCGACATAGAAGGTCGTGTTATTGTTCGTCTCCCTTTCAAGGACGATTGTAGTCTGTTAGGAGAATCAATTGATATAGCTACAAACCGATTTCGAGCCCTAGAGCGGCGATTACATCGAACACCCGACATTAGGAAACAATATATTGAATTTATGCAAGAGTTTCAAGATCTGGGTCACATGAGCATGGTTGATCAACCCAAACTCGACCAAGCTCACTTCTACATACCGCATCATTGCGTATTTAAACCAAATAGCACGTCAACAAAACTTAGAGTAGTATTTGACGCTTCGTGTCATACAAGTTCGCAAAAATCTCTAAATGATCTATTATTAGTCGGTCCAACAATACAACCAGAGCTCTATAGACTTCTTCTTCAATTTCGCATACACCGTTACGCCATTACTGCCGATGTAGTAAAAATGTTTCGGCAAATCCTCGTAGACAAGAAGGATCGAAGGTTTCAATACGTTCTCTGGAGAAAGACACCACTAGACCCACTTCGTACCTTTGAGCTTAATACGGTAACTTATGGGACAGCATCGGCACCATTCCTTGCCATTCGCAGTATGACATACCTGGCAGACCAATACTCTGATAAATTCAAGGTCGGTGCACAAGCCATAAAATCTTCGTTTTATGTAGACGATTTTCTATCCGGTGCCGATACCGTGGAATCGTTAGTTCAGATCAAAAATGAAGTCTCTACAATTCTCAACAAGGGCAATTTCCACCTGGCGAAATGGCATTCGAATCACAAGGACTTCATCGACGATAGCACTCTAAAAGATCTAAACTTAGAAGACGAATCAGTAACTAGCGCCCTGGGCTTGAAGTGGGACCAACGAAGCGACGTATTCCTTTTCTCGGTTCTTCCTCAGAAAACCTCGGAGACAATTTCCAAACGCTCTATCTTGTCGGTTGCGTCTTCATTGTTTGACCCATTAGGCTTAGTAACGCCTGTCATAATAGTCGCAAAAATTATTCTCCAAGAGCTATGGATCTTAAAGGTTCATTGGGACGAATCAGTTCCCCAGAACGTACACTTAGCATGGCTATCGTTTCTCTCGTCAATGTCTTCCCTACAATCGCTTAGAATTCCTCGCTATTGTCTAAATCCGGATATAATCAGTCTGCAGCTTCATGGATTTTGTGATGCTTCAATCAGAGCCTATGGCTGTTGCATATATGCACGCGTTCTCAGTTCAGATGGTACAATAAGAGTACAGCTAGTCACATCTAAATCTCGAGTAGCGCCAACCAGGAAATTGTCGATTCCCAAATTGGAATTGTGCGGTGCACATTTATTGTCAAAACTCTACAATAAGGTTATTAGTTCCTTCGCAAACAAAAACCCAACTACATATTTATGGTGCGATTCACAAATTGTATTACACTGGATCCGTCAACATTCAGCCACATTATCGACGTTTGTAGGCAATCGCGTTTCGGAGGTTCAAGAGGAAACAATCGCTTGCCGTTGGAGGCATGTTCCTACGCACCTCAACCCTGCAGATCTTATCTCGAGAGGCTGTACGGTGGCGGAGCTAAAGGAGTCCAGATGGTTCGACGGACCTGAATTTCTACAGTTAGAACAAGCTCAGTGGCCAGCAGACAAACGAGAGGAGCCGGATGTAGAAATTGTAAACATGGAATCCCGGAAAACAGCATTCGCAATATCAACAGTCCCAAACCAACTTCTGGAAGGTGGCGTCTACAAGATTAGCTCCCACACCCGTTGCTTATCAGTGGTCGCCTGGATACTTCGATTTGCCGATTCTTCCAGACAGCGTAAAGTAGCCAACAGCTTATCACCGTCCGTAGATGAACTTCGACGCGCGATGCATTGTATTGCTTGGAATTTACAAAGGAAGTACTTCAACGAGGAATTTAACCTACTGCAAAGCGGCAAGCATATTCGAAGCAATCTCAAAAATCTTGGCCTTTTCCTTCAAAGGTGCGATAATTTTGAGCTGATCAAGGTAGGAGGACGTTTGGAACACGCTGATGTTCCTGACAGCCAAAAACATCAAATCCTGTTGCCAAACAACGATCACTTTGTAGACCAATACATGCGGTACGTTCATCTAAAAAACTTCCATGCTGGTCCAAAAACGCTTGTGGCCCTAAGCCGATTACAGTTTTGGATCGTCAACGCCAGGAATGTTGCTCGCCGAATCGTACGTTCGTGCGTACACTGCGTACGATATCGCCCGGTTTTACTCAACCAAATCATGGGTCAACTTCCCAAGGATCGGCTTATCCCCTCGAGACCATTCTCAAAATGCGGAATTGATTTTTGCGGCCCAGTAAACATTTACATGCGAATTCGCGGCAAGCCACCTAGCAAGGCGTATATAGCTGTGTTCGTTTGCTTTGTTGTCAAGGCCATACACATCGAGTTAGTCTCAAGCCTGTCAACGGACTCATTCCTCGGCGCTCTCAAACGTTTCATAGCTCGGCGAGGACGTCCTTCGGATGTCTTCTGTGACAACGCAACTAACTTCACAGGAGCAAACAACAAGTTAGAAGCACTCAAAGAGTTCCTGTTCAAGAAGGAAACCATTGAAAAAACAAATCAGTTTTGTAACAACGAATTTATAAATTTTCACTTTATACCCCCCAGGGCACCCCATTTTGGAGGCATCTGGGAATCGGCCGTCAAGAGCGTCAAGGGTCTCCTTAATCGAACATTATGGGATGCCCGACTTTCATTTGAAGAACTTAGCACTGCGCTCGCTGAAGTCGAGGCGATTCTGAACTCTCGACCGCTGTCGCCTCTTTCGTCGGATCCAAACGACTTGTCGGCTCTCACCCCGGGCCACTTTTTGGTTGGCGATGCCCTTCGCGCACTACCCGATCCGCCAGAGACTGACACCAAGATGGAGAACTTAGAGCGTTGGCGACGAGTTTGTGCCATCAAGGATCAAATCTGGCGTCGCTGGTCGCTGGAATATATTCAAGAACTACAACTTAGAAGCAATTGGACTCAGGCGTCGCCAAATATTTCCGTGGATGACATGGTAATAGTACATGAAGACAACGTGCCACCACAACGATGGAATCTAGGCCGGATCATCGCAGCCATACCGGGAGGAGACAACAGGGTACGCGTTGCCGATATTCGTACAACCAAGGGAGTTTGCCGACGACCCATCCACAAGCTTGCTCTATTGCCGGTTTCTTGAAAGTCAAGGATTACTTTCAATGGGGCCGGGATGTTGGGGACTAGCCCCAAAGAATTTGTAAACACATAATGTAAATAGTTATAATTTCAAAGCTCGCGCTCTTATAGCTGTTAAGCTACCAATGTTATTGTAATCAGCTGCTCTAAGGCGCTGCCAACTTAGATAAATTGAATTGTACTGGAAGTCACGGGAAAACATACACACACACAGACACTTGAAGTTAGAGAGTAAACCAAGCCGGCAGCAACTTTGTAACGCGAATTATAAATTAATAAATCACCCCCAATCTTTATAAAACCGATCATTAAAGTGCTTTTGATCATACAAATAGGACAAAAATTATACCTTTGTTGATGAAATGATCTGCAAGGGTATATAAGCTTCGGCTTGCCGTAGCTAGCTTCCTTTCTTGTTTTTTTGTTTATTTTGGAAAAACGGTTCTAATTTGTTAATTTGTATATGCATATTTTAGCTCAAATGACAGAAAAAGTAAATAGTATGAATTTTGTTCAAATAAAAACACTTCTTAATGAGGTAAGAAACTAGTGACGATAGCACTTTTAACATACAAAAGTTCTGCTATCAACATTTGTGACGAAAAATTATTTCACTTGTCATTAAATACACTTTCTAAAATTTTCTCATTCGGCACGCTGCAATATAAAATGCCTGTGAAGGGAAAAAGGCTAGAATAGTTTGCTATTGAGGCTTAAGCCTAGTACTCAGTACGACTAGCTAACCATAGGAGTAAGCGAGAGGAAGATAGGTAGCTAAAGCCTTTAGCCGGGGACAGATGAGCTAAGGAAATGGGAGGAAATATCCAAAAAAATACCCGACTTAGCGGATGTATTCCGATGAACGCCTTTAGCCGCGGCCAAAAGAATAGAAAATTTGATCTTTGGCTTTGTTCGTGCAGAAGCGGTTAGCCAATAACAAATTATAAATGGAAGGAAAACCCCAAAAAACCATGGAAAACTGCCTGTAGGAGTTGCGGCAATACATATCTCCATACCAACAGCTAATGTAAAGCTGCGACCCAGGTCGGCTCAACATTTTTTAATATTTTAAAATTGGCGCCAGTTGATTTGTTTGCTGTTTGTAAACCCAGCTGATTTGCCAATTTTCGCGTTTTACAGCACAATTCCGTACCCTAACATAACTCTGTCATTGTTTCTCGTTCAGATAAATTAAAGGAGTCGAGAAAACTGACTTGCTTGTACGTCTGTCAAAGTCCCTGATAGCTATCTGTCCGAAAAACTTATAGACGAGATAAACTTTTCGTAAAGGCAAATCGGTTTTCAAGACTCCTTTAATTTATCTGAAAGAGAAACGCAAGCACTGGCATGCTTTGACTATTTCATCAGCTGTTCCTTCCGAAAAATGTGTTGGAACTAATATAACATAGGATTGGGCTATTGGCAGTTGCCGATAGTCAGATTTGTGTGGGATCAGCTGTTTCCGATAACATGTGATCTTGGTGCGAACAGCTGTCTATACTTCGGGTTGCTGTCCTCGCTGCCATGGTGGTATATGATGGCGCTATTTAAATTTGCGCGCTCATTGTTACTTAAAAAAATTTAATCAAGAAACGACACTATCATCGGATTGCCGAATGCAGATCGTTTCAAAAATTAAATTTTACATTTTAGGTTATTTTATAGGGTCTTCCCACAGAGATCCATCCACCATCCGTTGAACGGATGGTCCGTAAGGTTTTGCCGTTCCGAAAATTTCGCAGTTAGTCCGCCATCCAATTTTGACGGTCTTTGGCCGGCTCTTTTATGCGATAGTTAGGCGATGTTTTTGCGGTGCAACTCTGAATTCTTCCTCTTGACTGTAAAAATTGGAACGATGACTATGATTAAGTGCGTTTTTCTCGAAACCACGTTTCGAAAGTCCGTGTTCATCGGCATTTCTAAGCAACTTAAGTTCAGTCGATCGTTTTCAAACTTGTTGCACATAAAAAAACCCGGCCTTTTGGAAGAGTTTTTTTAACTTTAAATATTTTTTTTTAATAGCAAAAACTCAAATTTTCTAGCAAAAAACGTATTTTAATTTTGGAAGATCAAAAAAAAATCTATTGAAAAAAATGAAAATCAAGCTTGCCAGGGATATTAAAAATCGCAAAGTTAGTTGATTTTGTAATGCCAAAACGCTTTATTGACTTTTACCAAAAGCAAATTGTGTAAGGAAATACCAAAAAAAAATTACCGGATTTAGAGGGTAAGCACATAAATCTTTGGCCATTGCAATACTTTTAAAAATTAATAGTAGGGTTCAACTCCATAACCAGATACGTACTTAAAAAAAGAAGAGCAGAACACATATCCACCCTGGCAGAGTCTATTTACGATATGAAGTTAGAACAATGGAGAGATTTTAGAGCTCTCATTTTCCTTCATAAGATTATAATGACAAATGAACCAACTTATCTCGCTGACAAACTTGTGCATGCCCAATCCAATCGAACTAATAATTTAATTTAAATTTAAATTTAAGATTACTGTGTTTTCAGAGACAATTTTACATTAATTCTGTGCGCCTGCGGAACGAACTGTCTTAAAAGAATTTCTAAAAATAAATAACTCTAACAATTAAAGATAAGTTTAGTATAAAACACAATCAGGGAACGAAAATAACTGTTATTTTTGTTTTTTCAAACAAAAATATCAACGACAAGGAAGACTCCTAAAAAAGAAATAACTAGTGTAGTGGCGGCTGTGTAGGTGATTTAAATGTTTTAAAAATTATGAGATGGTATTTTACCTTCTGGCTTTTTTTTTAAAGATTTTTACCAAATTAAATAACCGCGGTAAGTATGATTAATTAATTAATTTACGACTGCCATAGAAAAATCCAAAAAAACAAATTATATATACTGTCTAAGTGGATAAGTGTAAGCTCTACAAAATGGGGAATAACAACATGGGTTCGGGTTTATTCAAAAAAGAAAATTCGTCTTGTATGTCTCCGTTTTGACGTCAAAATTGTTATAATGTTATCGCTAATATTCATAGTGAGTCTAGTAATAAGCATATGCTCCCAAAAAAATTATTTTAAATATTAATATAGGACGTAAACCTTATAACTTACCGCGAAACATCTTTCGGACCACCACAAAAACGTTTTCGATATCACGTTTTCGAAATCAAGTTTTCTGTCAGCATGACTAAAACTGAAGTAACGGAGGCTAAATAATAAATTATTGGGAGGAGAAGAAATTTGTATATCCATACCTCTAACGGACCTTAGATGCAAGCTATCATCAGAATCCATCAAACTACTTTTATTTGTAAAGCTAAATAAAAAATTTAGATAAATTCCAGCTTAAACCTTACACCACTGGCATTTTTAAAGATGGATTTTTATATCAGTAAAATTAATTTTTGCAATATTATGTTACAATTTCTCGCGATAACTACTGCAAAATATCGACCAAGCTTTATAATCTGTAAAAAGGTTTTACTCTCAGCTTAACCTCTTTTGTTATACCCTAATTTTGTGGAGGTGAAAGTGATAATTATCACTGAGCCAGTATATACAATTTGTTTTCTTGACCAAATGTACTCACTTATGTACAGTGGTTCGGATATGTAGTGCAATGGCGGATCTAGAATTTTGTTGTGGGGGGTGATATCAAAACAATTTTTTTGTTGCATACTTTTTGAATACCAAAATTTCTTTCATTTTTCACTCAAGTGGGGGGTGGGCTATCACCCATATCACCCCCTGTCCCCGTGGATCCGCGCATGATGAATTAATTAACCGCCTACTATTAAAACATGGATTTCTCCTTTGCGCAACGTAAATTTAATATTTAATCATACTTACCGTGGTTATTTAATTTGGTTAAAATCTTAAAAAAAAGCCAGAAGGTAAAATACCATGTCATAATTTTTAAAACATTTAAATCAACTACACAGCCGCCACTAAACGATTTTGAGTTTTATTTTTGATCGAAATAATAAAACTCACAGAATAAGTTTTATTTTTTGATTTTTATATAAAACTCAAGGAATAACTGTTATTTTTGAAGCGAAAAATAAAACTCAGAGAATAAGTTTTATTTGTCAAGTTTTATATAAAACTCACAGAGTAACGATTATTTTTTGAGTTTTACGTAAAACTCATGACATAATGATTAAAAAGCGATTTTTAAAATAAAACTCATACCAGTTACGATCCCTACACACAATACATTAAAAATATCAGGCTACTACAGATAGAAAAAAGTGACAATATTTACCTTAGTAAAATGCATTGTAACTAAAGAAGTAGAGGTCCCCAACTTAGTGGTTAAACACTGTTGAAGTTAAAGGTTCAATGTACCATTTCCACCAAATTTTGGCTCAGGGCTACAAAGGGTTTAGGCCACAAAAAGTGCCTATAAATTGAAAATTTTGAACTTTGACCACGGATTTCTGAAAACTGTGACGTGATAGAAAGTTTCCAAGTATGGGGTAGTAATCTAAAGCTACAATCCTTTCAGGTTTTTTAGCGTTTAGTCTTGGGCCAAAAAAAAGTCCGGATTTTGTCGAACTGTGCTATCTATAATTATCAACATGTAGTGACTAGCGTATTAATTCATAAGTTTCCAAAACTTGTAACGCTAGGATACAATAAACAAATAAATAAATAAGTAAACAAATTTGTGTATTATTACACAGAGAAAAAAGGGTGTATTGTTAAAGTATGCAACAGGGAGAAGGAAGCGTTTCCGACCGAAAGTATATATATTCTTGATCAGGATCACTAGCCGAGTCGATCTAGCCATGTCCGTCCGTCCGTCCGTCTGTCTGTCTGTCCGTCCGTATGAACGCTGAGATCTCGGAAACTATAAAAGCTAGAGGAATTTACATGCAGATTCTTGTAGTTCCTACGCAGCGCAAGTTTGTTTTAGCTGAGGGCCACGCCCCCTCTATCGCCCCACAATCGCCAATAGCAGTGCAACTTTCGATTTTAGAATTTTATTTTCCTGTAATTTGCCTTTAATTATCCGTAAATTATTCGTAAAAGAAAAAAATTTGCCGTTCAGTTTTTTTAAAAGTTATTTGATGGTCTGCTCAGTGCACTTCCTCAATCTCCGACTTTTCCAACATTTTTGTTCAGAATTTGCAATTAATTATTTGTAAATTATTCGTGAAAGAATTAAATTTGTTGCTCTTCTATTTTTATACCCGTTACTCGTAGAATAAAAGGGTATATTGTATTCGTGCAATAGTATGTAACAGGGAGAAGGAAGCGTTACCGACCCTATAAAGTATATAAATTCTTGATCAGGATCACAAGCCGAGTCGATATAGCCATGTCCGTCTGTCCGTCTGTCCGCCTGTCCGCCTGTCCGTCTGTCCGTCTGTCGGCCTGTCCGCCTGTCCGCCTGTCCGCCTGTCCGTCTGTCCGTCCGTATGAACACTGAGATCTCGGAAACTATAAAAGCTAGAAAGTTGGGATTACCCACACGCAGCGCAAGTTTATTTTAGCCGAGGGCCACGCCCCCTCTAACGCCCACAATCGCCTTAAGCGATTTTAAATGATTTCTGATTTGATTTTAATGATTAATGATTTTAAATGATTTCGAAATTTCGGAAAAGTAAAAATTCAGTTTTATTGTGTTTATCAATACCTATCGAAATGTAGAAGAAATTTTTCAAATCGGACCATTCATGTCATATTAGTCGCCTCCTACGACAAGCTATGACAAGCTGTGGTAGTATTCTTCGCCGCAATCCACACGGCGAGAGTTTTTGGACTAAAAGTCCCTCCTCCTGCGCAACGCCTCCTCAGCAAACGTATTGAGTCGTCGAGTCCTGTCCTCATCCTCCAGAATCCTTCCAAACGTCCAGTTTTCGCCATTTCGCTGCACTCCAAGTCCATCAAGGTCGCGAAAATCTGTATAGAGAGAGCAGTCAACGATCCGTGTCCTGTGATTAAAAATCCGGTGCGCATCGGAAATCCGAAGTGTGAATTCCGAAATGCAAAAGTCACTTCTGGAATGAACATGTAGGTCACCCGTCCAGATGCACCTACGTCATCCTATCTGTCTTGCCATCTGTGCAGTAAGCACTGCTCCATACGCACCATCTTCTCTTCCCAGTTTAGACCTGTGAGGTCTTCGCTATACAATAGATCGCATTTCTCCAGTGGGTATCCACGCTTTAGTTTGTATTTAACTGCCATTTGTATGGCAGCCAAATCAAACGGGGTTACGCCAGCAAGAACCTGCAGTGCCACAGTGGACACTGTTCGGCATACCGGAAGGCATCCAAGAAGGATCAGTCTCTGGCACGCAATGAGGTGCTGTCTGGCCTCTTCTTGCCGCGTCGTAGTGACATACCATACCGAGGCACCAAAAAGCGCACGGGCACCATGAGTCCGGCATAAATGGTCCGCCTGGCTCGAGGACTGAAACCCCAGTTAACTCGAAGCACACGCGCCAATGCTACAACGACTTCAGTCATTCGCTTTCGGAGATTCCTGATATGCTCGATGAATTTCAAGCCTTCGCTGACTGTGATGCCAAGGTACCGGCAGTTGCTGACATACGGTAAGTTTGCTCCAGCAAATTTTACCAAAGGTGTTCGTCGAAGCGCTCTATTCGAGCTACGCCGAAGTGGCTCTCGTTCCTTTAGCAGCATAATCACCGTCTTGCTAGTGGAAACGATTTCTACGATGGACATTAGTTGCGCTCTTTTTGTCTCCAGCGTGAGCCGGGAGTTTCCCTCGCCGAGAAGTAGCAGATCATCAGTACGACTCAAGGCGCCCGAGCAGTACATCCATCAGCAGGTCCCAAATAAATGGGCCACTGATTGACCCCTGAGGACAACCTCTAGTTACCGGGACATTGACTGCCTCGTAACTGCTTCGGATTTCTGCACTCCTGCCAGAGAAGAAGCTCTGCCACGAGCCCATCATTCGGCATCCCAGCTCGGCCAATCGGCCCAGTGCAGCACTCCATTCCAGATTCCCGAAGGCTCCCTTGAAATCCACGAAAATGCTCTTTACGTGCATCCAAGCATCCTCCACACAACGTCCTTGTCGAAAACCGAACTGCCATCTGCAGCCTTCCGGAAGAACTTCTGTCACACGATCAACCATTATGGCCTCCAGCACCTTTCCGAAGACCGGAAGTAGACAGATCCCGCAGTACGACGATGGCTCACACCTGTCCTTGTCGGGTCCCTTGAGCAGAGCCACGACACGTGGGCATTTCCACTCTGCAGGGAAGTACCCCGACCGCATGCCAGGCGAGCGTTTGCTCTTCAACCTGGCGACACAAGCACCAACTTCAGAAACTTCCAGTGGCGGTGGGAATTCCTGCACACACGCACAGTCACTCCAATTGGTGACCAGCTCGCCATTAACGCGAAGGCACCTAATCTCCGTCCGTTTCTTGCGACCTCGGCACATCTTATAGACGCGCCCCCAGGGATCCCCAGGGATCGTGTGAATTTTCTCCCACGAAGCGTCTCCAGCTGTCCTCCTTTGTCCTCAGAATGAGCTTCTTGTAGGCGGCTGAGGTACGTCTCAGCTCGACCACAGTAAGCTCGGCCACATCGTCATGGTGACGATGTCTGGCATCCTGAAGTCGGCGCCTAAGTCTCCTGACATCGCGGCGCATCGCACTATGGTCAGCGGTCCACCAAACTGGTCTGGATCTCGGAGATCCTGCCGTCCTCCTACCCAAAACAAGGTAGCACACTTCGTGGACGATCCTGCGAAGGGTGGACACTTATTGGTCCAGCGGCGATTCTGAGAAGTCTTCCGGAAGTTCGGCTGCCCTACTCACCATTTCCTCCTCGAACAACCGCCAACGTGCATTGGGGAGTTCCAGGACGGCACCGGAGCTAGGCTCTCAACGGCTGTATCGGCCGTCAAGTTGGCCACAACAGTAATGATGTTGTGGTCACTTAATTCCCAATAGTCCACTCTCCACTCATTTGTGGCCAGCATAGATCCTGCAACGTTGGCGATCATAACGTCGATGTCGCTCCGTCCGTTAATGGACTCGAACGTATACACCGAGCTTGGCTGGTTAAGAACCACGGCTTCCTTCTCCACAATCCACTGAGACAGCAGCTCACGCCGATTATAGTTAGCAAGTCCCTCAGCGTGAGGAGGGAGCTTGCTAAACCACATGGGGGATGCTGCGTTCGCGTCAAGACCAAGGATTGCCGGGGTTCTGCTGGCCAGCAGCAGGACCGCATCCAAGTACGTGAGGTACGAGGGTAAATCGCCGTCAAACTGGCAATATGCGGAGCATAGAAAGATTGAGCCAAATCCTCCTTAATACTCACGCATAAGCCGTAGTCCGTGGTGAGGGGCTCCACTTGCATGCAGATGACATCCTGGAGATTCTCTAGAATGGCTGCCTTTCCTTTTCTATCGGTAAAACTCCTAATACCTTCGGGCAGCTCATCCATCCTCCCGTTGTTCATATCGACGTAGGGCTCCTGCAACAGTGCGAACAGGCTCCTGCTCTCTCGCAATCGGACTCCGAGATCGATGGTCGCAGCTCGTCCTTTGCCACAGTTTTCCTGGATGAAGCTAAACATGGTTAGTGTCTAGCATTCACCCACGCCAGCACCGCCGCATACACAGGGCACCCAGGAGACAGCATGTGCTGATGGGTAGCCCTTGAAGCGGCAATTTCGGCAGTCCACTGGATTGGGGCAGCCTCGCGCACTGTGACCAGCCTGCCCGCACAGTCGGCAGACCTTCTGGTCCTCGCTCATCCTACAGTCGGCCACATTGTGGTCGAAACCGACGCACCGGTCATCTACTTCTAGCGTCACGTTTATTGTGGCGCCGTTGGCAGCTGATCAGGGCTTTGTAGCCAGCACTACAGCCTTCTGGAAGTCCATCAGGGACCATTCCTTAAAGTTCTTCTTATTGCAGTGTTATTTGACACCTTGAGGCCAACTTCGGCGAACTTCGCAGAGGCAACGACCTTCGTCATCTCCGCCTGAGATGGCGTGCGAATAATCGCGCCGCCTCTCTTCAGCTCCCGCACCTCGAGCACTCGAACTCCCAGAGCTGGAGCTATCTCCTATCGCACCTTTTCCGCGAGCACAACTGTGCACAACTGCCGACCAAGTTTCACGCGGTTTCCGCAGCAGTGGGACCGGTGCGGCAGAAGGCGTTGGGAGGCATTGGTAAGCGGCTGCGTAAGAGTGTGGCGCGGTGACGGCAACAGCGACGGGTCGCTGAGGTGGCGGCGGCAGCGTCTTTACCGACTGCTTGTGGCGGTCTTCCAGCACGGCGTTTCGGACATTAAGAGCGCAGATTAAGCCCTCATACCTGGCTGTAATCTTTAGCACCTTCTTAAGCGCACTCGGTGGGATCCGGCTCTCGGAGAACAACATAAGGTCCTCCCTGATCGCCGCTAGCTCCATCAAAAATAACCGACCGTCAGGAGCACGACAAAAACACGTCCGATTCAGTTGGCTACCTTAAGATGAACATGATAGATAGGGACAGTAGGAATCTCGGTAATCCATTCATGCGCGTCACTAATTAGATGCAGACCCCAGTTTTAAAACAGAACAATGAGCAGAACAATTCCCTATGCTCGCTTAATACGACGCTGCCGACCGCTGCTATAAACCAACCAAGGATGCGCAAAATAAATCACAACGCCACTCACTTTATTTCCTTGTGAAACCTTATGAATAGTCACAACACTTAACACACTTATGCACCAACACTTATGACACTACACAACATTTTGCAAGTCTTAAAAAATACTGTCAACAAAATTCACAAGGATGAACAAAACACAAGGACACAGACTTTCGTACGATGCCTCTTCGCTTTAATTCACGGTTCACAATTATACTGGTACACTGTAATCGTTTTCAAATAGCGCGCACAACTTTTCACAACAAACAAGACTAATCGTTTGGGTGTTTTTTATACCTAATATGAGATTCGAGGAGGAAAGCGATTTTTCAAATTGCGACAAGGGTTTCAGGTTTAAAATTGGAGCAAATCACGAAAATACCCCTAATTTTTTTTTCGGTGGCATAGTTTTTTTTTAAAGATTTTTCAAATTTCAAAATGTTAGATATCGGACTATTTTCGAAATTCTTCCAATATCTCGGCACATATCCACCCAATTGGGCCAGTTTTAAATTTAAATTTTAAAGTCAATAGATCAGAGCTTAACTTTGCCATACAAATCAATATGATTGGATAAGTAATAACAGCGCAGCAGCTCGACAAAGATGAAAAATGTGTTTTTTGGTCCACAGTAAGTCGGCTGTATGTATCGTAAAAACTCGAAATAAATCCGTTTAAAAATCATAATGGGTTTAAAGTTTACATCCCACCGAATAAAACAAGCCGAGTATGGCTCAAATCCATGGAAAATTGGATTTATGGTAGATTTTTAATAGCTATAGTTATTTAAAAGCTAGAAAATTATAAAAATGAATTTAATTTTTAAAAATTCCTTAAAAAATATAAAATTGCTTGCGTTATGACTGTGAGTATTTTTTATAAGTAATATCCATTTGAATAATTAATTCTTATGAAATAACCATACTTTCAAAAAAGCATGCTTGGAGGTCATTTAATCTCGCGACCTTAAGGTGTTTTGGCTACGTTTTTTCCTATTGTTTTCTTTATTTTTATACCCTTGCAGATGACATTATGATTTTAGTCAGAAGTTTGCAACGCAGTGAAGGAGACGTTTCCGACCCCATAAAGTATATATATTCTTAATCAGCATCACTAGACGAGTCGATCTAGCCATGTCCGTCTGTCCGTCTGTCTGTCTGCTTCTACGCAAACTAGTCTCTCAGTTTTAAAGCTATCGGGCTCAAACTTTCCCAAAATTCTTCTTCCTATTGCAGGTAGTATATATGTCGGAACCGACCAGATCGGACAACTATATCTTATAGCTCCCATAGGAAGGATCGAAAAAAAAAACCGTAAAAAGTTCTAGCTTTGGTGTTTTTTGAAGCCGGTGTTTTACTTTTGGGAATACTTTTTTTTAATATTTCTGAATTTCGAATAAAATTTTAAAAAAATCGGATGACTATATCATATAGCTGCCATAGGAACGGTCGGAAAATTTAATGGAAATTAATAGGAAAAAAATTATATCTTTGTTGATTTTTATTATATTCTCGTCTTCTCTGGGGTATGGCTTTTCTTTAACATTTCAAAATTTCGAATAAAATTTAAGAAAATTCGGACGGCTATATTATATAGCTGCCATAGGAAGAATTAAAAAATTAATGCCACAGTATTACGAAAGCAGCTTAAATTTGGATTGTTGTAACATATACGCAAATTAATTTAAATTTAAGGTTTTTGTAAATGAATAGGAATGATCTGCAAGGGTATATAAGCTTCGGCTTCTTCCTCGCGAGTTCGCGAGGATGAATACATAAAACAACAAGAGAGAACGCTATAGTCGGGTGCCGCGATTATCAGATACCCGTTACTCAGCTAAGGGAGTGCGAGGGAGATAGATATATAAAATATTTGATCGGGCATAACTTTTTAACGAATGGTCCGATATAAAAAATTTCTTCGACATTTCGATAGGTATTGATAATCACAATAAAACTGTATTTTTCCTTTTCCAAAATCTTTAATGGTGTGGGCGCCAGACACCTTTCAAAAAATGGTTTAGGGCGATTGAGGGCATTAGAGGGGGCGTGGCACCATTTTGAAATAAACTTGCGCTGCGTAGGAACTCCAAGAATATGCATGCAAAATGCCAATCCTCTAGCTTTTATAGTTTCCGAGATCTCAGCGTTCATACGGACGGACAGACGGACAGACGGACAGACGGACATGGCTAGTTCGACTCGGCTAGTGATCCTGATCAAGAATATATATACTTTATAGGGTCGAAAAAGCTTCCTTCTCCCTGTTACATACTTTTGCACGAATACAATATACCCTTTTACTCTACGAGTAACGGGTATAAAAAAAACGGGACACATAATGAGAATAAAAAAGCAATTAGGAGTGAAGCAAATGAGTTAAAATATTAGTTTTTAATACCGGGATAGAAGTTGAAATGCAAATTAAATGATAAAGGTTGTTATAATTATTGCATAGAGCGCGAAAGGGCTCGTGCAGACTAAAATTTGATGTACATCGAGGCAAATTAAGAGGATAATAATTACGTGTTAGTCTAACGGGAATATTAAAATTTAGGCGGCTTACAAGTTCTACAGAGTCAATATCAGATTATGCATAAAAATAGTACCAAGCATTTTTCTACGATTTGCAAGTGTCGGTAAATTAAGCAATAATAATCTACTCTGGTAGGAAGGTAGCCTTACGCTTTGATCCCAGTTCAAACTACGAAGGGCAAAAAGAAGAAATTGTTTTTGTACCGACTCTATACGGTCAATGTGCACTTGGTATTGTGGGCTCCAAACCGAAGAACAATATTCCAATATAGGACGGACAAGGGAGGTTAATAATAATTTGGTTATATAAGGGTCGTCAAATTCTTTTGACCAACGCTTTATAAACCCAAGAACACTCATAGCTTTGTTAACAGTCAACATTATGTGGCAGTCAAACTTAAGCTTCGCGTCCAGAAGAACGCCTAAATCATTTACTAAATATATACGGTCAAGTGGCAAGTTCTGAAGCAAATAACTTATAAACGTAGGAGTACCCCTGTTGAAGGACATTACATTACATTTCAGGCAGTTCAAATTTAAGAGGTTATACTCACACCATACTTGAAAATTGTCAATGTCTGATTGTAAGCGGAAACCAGACTCTATATTGTTGTATGTCAAACAAAGCTTAACATCATCAGCATACATTAGTACACGAGAATTTCTTATGATAGAGGGAAGATCGTTAATAAACAAAGTAAACAGCAAAGGGCCCAAATGACTACCCTGGGGCACTCCAGATGTCACGTGGATCATTTTAGAAGCTGCGTTCTTAAAAATAACCCTCTGAGTCCTCCCATTCAAATAACTTGAAATCCATGCTAAAAGATTACATGGAAACCCAAGCAAGTCTAGTTTGAATAAAAGAAGAGAGTGGTTAACAGAGTCAAAGGCTTAACTAAAATCTGTATATATAACGTCGGTCTGCATATTATTGTTAAAGCCGTTTATTACAATAGATGACAATTCAAGTAGGTTGGTGGTAGTCGATCTTCGCTTAACGAAACCATGCTGACACGGTGATATTAGCGAGGAACATAAATGTTGCAAATGAGAAGTGATAATACGTTCAAAGGCTTTTGGAATTGCCGACAATTTAGAAATACCTCTATAATTCTGTGCATCCGCCTTCGCACCCTTTTTGTGAAGTGGAATAATAAAAGAGTCCTTCCAGATAGTTGGAAAAACTGATGATGAAATAGACAAATGAAAAAGTTTAAGAATAGGTTTGCAAATGGTTTGTGCACAAAACTTAAGCACACACCAGGAAGTCCATCAGGACTGGGAGAATAAGTAGGCGTTGTTGTTGTTAGATCTCTTAAGAGAGAACTTTCGGTAAAATACAATTTGCCCTATTTAAGGGATTAGGGTAGATTGATTTTGACCATGAAGAGGAGCTGTAAGTGGTTTGGAAAAAGTCGGCAAATAAATCAGCAATTTCAGAATCTGTCGATGCCTCCATTGAGTTAAAACGAACCGATGAAGGCAAAGCCGATGACTTACGTTTAGCGTTAACACAGTTATAAAACTGCTTCGGATCATTTGAAAATTCAAATTTACAACGATTTAAATACATAGAATAGCAATGACTGTTAAGAACATTAAAATCAGATCAAGCCACCAGATATTTCGAAAAATCGGATGGCTTACCCGATTTTTTATACTTTTTATAAGTGTTTGTTTTAAGATTTTTAAGTCTTTGAAGCGCATTTGTAAACCAGGGGGGCCTGTTCGGCCTTGGAGGAAGCCTATCAGGAACGCATTCATTAAAAAAAAGTGTTTAGAACGCTATAGAAAAGTTCGGTGGCACTTTCGATGTCCATACAGTTATAAAAATCTGTCCAATTATATTGCGAAATCATTAAGTTTAGTTTACGAAAGCATCTCATTTTAGTTGGAGAAACTAAAGGAGAGAGGGTATCAAGGTAGGGGAGGCAAATTGTCAATTCCATTGTTGGATGGTATCGGTCTTCTGGTACCACAAGAGCGTCCATTCTAGATACCGTGACTTCAGACGGCTCTGAAACAAACACAAGATCTAACAGTCTATTTAATGAATTTCGTATAAAGCTAACTTGCTGTAACGATAATTCAGAAAGGCTATCCACAAAAACATGGGCGGATAAGGGAATAGCGACAAGTGAGTCAGTAGAAGGGGACCAAGAAATATCTGGGAGATTAAAGTCACCCAAAACAATCAAAAGGTCTCTGTTGGAAAAAGAGGATAGAATAGTTTTAATAGCAGATAGATGTTGCTCATAAATTATTAAGTCAGAGCCAGCTGGAATATAAGAACATATAACATAAATAGACAAGGATTGCAGGGAAACTTTTACACAAACAAATTCTATGTCATTGGGGACATGAGAGTGAATTCTCTCCGAATTTAGGGTAGAGGTAACGGCGATCAGAACACCCCCTCCCCTACGGGAAAGGCGATCGGTTCTATAGGTATTAAAGCTGTTTGACAAAACTTCAGAGTCGGTTATCTCTGGTTTCAGCCAAGTTTCTGTAAATGCCAGGATATCATAGGTAAATGCCGAGGAGTCCTCTAACATTTTGGTAAGCCAAGAATAAACTTTTCAGTTTTTTGGCACCATTGGACCCTGTTATTTGTTCTCGGTTTATTTGGAACAAATTCTTTTATAACCAAATCATCATTAAGCCAAAAGCTTTCAGAAAGAAGTTTTTTAAACACATCAGGCGGAGCAAATATTTTAAATAAATTTATTTGTATTTATTTATTTATTTCAAAAAATATGCAAATTCTGCCAATATAAAAACTTAACTCCCACCACCGCCCGAATTTAGGAGTTATTTTTATAGATATGCTCCGACTCACATCAAGTGGGCGGAGGCAGGGATAGGTGACTTAAATTATTTGATACATTAAAGCCCACGGAACATTCACAAAACAACAAAAAGTACAATTCATTGTATAAGTACACTAAACGCGAAAAGGATCGTGCGCTGCAAAATTCGTTCTGCAAATGTCCAGAGCAATAGGCCGAAAGTTGCGGGTTGCTCTTACGGGGATCGAGAACCGTATTTGGCCGAGTAGGTAGCTAGAACTCACAAGTCCAGAGATTAGCTTATGAAGAAACATCACTCCGTGGCAGGTCCAACGATCCTTTAGCGAGGGCAGGTTCAGAAGACGCAGTCTATCGACGTAAGATGGCGGTGACGTTGTGGTTCCCAGTTTAACCCACGTAAAGCAAACAAAAGGAACTGTTTCTGTACCGATTCGATTAGGTCCTGATATTTAGCATACTGAGGTGACCATACGCACGAGCAGTATTCAAGAATTGGTCGAACCAGAGAAATGTAAAGGTGCTTTGTGGTGTAGGGATCCTCAAATTCCTTTGACCAGCGCACAATGGGCAAAAAGTCTGAAATTTACGCATAAAGTCAGAGTTGTTATAGTTTTAATATGCAAAATTGAATGTATTTTCCAATTAGTCATACTCTGGATAAAATAAAACTGTTTTCAAAAAAATTTTAAAAGCTGCGATTTGAATTTCCCGCGCCAACAAAGTCAGCTGATTGATTGCTAGCTTGATTTATAAAAATGCAACCGTACAAATTTCTAAACATTGCATCTATGTTGTGGCTTTTTCGTAAAAGTAAAAACAATTTGTAAATATGGAAAATACTCGTAAAGGTATGTAGATTAAACTTTGCGTGGTAGTTTCTAGATGTTCTATGTGCTTTGTTGTGTCTGTTCAATTGTTGTTCGTGTGTTTTTATAACTAAAAATAAACAACTGTAGCTGTGTTCCGTGATGTGTAACTTTTTTGCCGCGCGCTCCTGCGAGCATCTAAAAATGGTATGTTCTTCGTAAAAATATATAGATTAGTGCGTTAATAATTTCCTTTGCCCGTTTTTGCCCCTTTTCGAAAAAAAATGACATGTTGCAGCTGAATATGAGTTTCGCCGCTTAACATTGCTGGAGATTTGGGAGAGCAATGGACGCGACGCCTCTGCCTTAAAGAAGTGGATTTTATAAAAATTAAATGTGAATGAAGTCAGCATGTCACAGGCTAACGAAGTCGAGGAAAAAGTTAACACATTCATACCACACATCAAAAAATATTTGCCTAAATGCAACCGAATGTTGTCTAGATTTAAGGTTCAGCACTCAGCATGGCTTTCGCAGACAATCGCCATTGAGCAACAGCTTACGGATCCATGTCCATCTAAAATGGGAAGGCCAAAACTAACTTATGAACATGCTGGAAAACGTTTAAAACAAAAGTTAGCAAACGATTTTTCTTCAGAAGTAGATTCAACAGATCACTTGGTACATGCGGCTTTTGTTTCAGCGAAGAGGGCTAGAGAGGATGATTTGTTTAATGCATTAAAAGGTGTCAGAGAACAACAGACAGGCAACGCGACTGGAACTTTGAAATCTCAGGTGATTATTCCACTTACCCCTGATGAAGCATTGGCATTTTTGTTGGAAAATGGACTTACTAAACAGCAGTATATCAACATTCATCATGTAAATAAAGTTCGCGGCTGCGACATTTTTTCCCCCATATTCATCACTTCAACAAGTCAAAACAATTTGTAGACCATCTCAAATAGAAATTTCGGAAAGTCTTGCCCAAGTTTCAATGCAAAATATTTTGGACCATACAGCAGAAATATTATTGGTTATGCTCAAAGATGTTATATCTCAAATGGACAACATATCATGTTGCACTTTAGTAGCAAGCTACGGATTCGATGGATCTGCAGGTCAAAGTTTATATAAGCAGAAGTTTCAATCAGAAGAGCCTGCTTCCCTAGATCTATCGCTATTTGTGACCACAAGCTGATAGATGCAAATCAAAGAATTATTTGGAATAACAGAGCACCACAATCTGTAAGATTCTGCAGGCCAATTAAAATTGAGTATGCAAAAGAAAGCCATGAACAAATTTTACGAGAAAAAGAATGCTGGGATGTGCAAGTCGCCGGTCTAAAGGACTTTATATATAGAAAGGAAGGCAAGGAAGTTGTCATTACATATAAAACTCAAATGACGCTTATTGATGGTAAGGTACTGAACGCTTTAACTGGTACGTCATCAACTCAGTGTTGCCCAATATGTGGTGCCAATCCCACAAAGCTCCTCAAAACCTCTGATTTCCTTTCCGAATGTTTTAAGCCAAGACATGGGACTTTTAAATATGGTGCAAGTCCATTGCATGCCTGGATTCGTTTTTTTTAGAATTTGTGTTGAACGTATCCTATAGTCTTGAAATTCAAAAGTTTCACATTAAACAGGCTGACAAAATCGAATTTATGTCTCGGAAAAAAAAATTCGTGAAATGATGTGTACAAAAATCGGTCTACATATAAGCATTCCCACTCGGCCTGAAGAACTTGTGAGATGGTTCCGAAGCCGCCCAGCTGGGGCAACCGAGCGGGTCGCAGGTTGCGGATAGCGAACGACCTCTACTTCCGGAGGTCAGCTGTGAATAAACTGGTGGCAGAGGTCAATCACGGAATCGTGGACGGAAGCCCCAGCAAATAATCAGCCCCGGACAGCCAGCGGGTATCTTGCATCGACGCAGTACTGACGATGCGAGTTGTTCAGCCGCATCTAAATAGTTGCTCTACACAAACCCAAAAACCCTACACACCACCTACCCCCTTCCTCTCCCAAACAACATCTCACTCCGGGCCGGACTAAGGCGTAATTCGGACCGTGCCGAGAGTCAGCCTGGCTGGGGGCCCGGGTCAAAAACTAGCCCAGTCTTGAACGGTGAGCTCAGGGACATGGCGACCCCCTGTTCTATATACCGCCTTACCCGGGCATAGCGGATCTCTGCCCGGGTGGACCTTCCCCTTCTCCGCAACTCGTGGGATCTAATATGGAGACAACTAACAAAATAACACAAATTAACACAGAGACGGGAACTCTTAAAAAACCCACAGAAATGCCGAGCACTGGCTCCAACACAAGGACCAGCACGGTCCGGAAGGGACCTCATCCCAAATTGGGGGTGTTGGGTGGCAGAAAGCCGGCTGCCGATACGTCCGCCTCAGGAGCAACTGCACCAAAGGCAACGGTAGGCACAGCCAAGACGATCGGGCCACCCACTGGTGGCAAATACACCTACGCGGAAAGACGGACTGCCGCTCAGACTCTGCGCTCACATGCAAGGAGCAACATTGCCACACCTTCGCCAGAATGGCTGAAGAAGGTAGAGTGGGCAAAGTTGGTGCTTCCCAACTATGGGCAGGATAAGCCCACACAGGAAGGTGCTCAGACGAAGCGGCAACGATCCCTCGAGCTACCCTGACCGTCGGCGAAGAGATCAAAGTTCCAGCCCTCGGTCTCCTTCGCGGAGATCACCAAAGATCGAGTGCTACTTGGTCTTATCGATAAGGGAAACCCGGAAGAACGGATCCCCAGAAATAAGTGGAAAGCAGTGGAGTCCCACCTGTCCATCAATGCTTTCCGCCCTGCTGCATGGACGCGGGATGGTACCAAGGCAGCGTCAAGGTGGTAGCCTGCGACAGTCAGCGGTCGGCTGACCTATATAGTGAATAGAGGAACCCCACAAGGGGGCGTTTTATCCCCCCTTCTGTGGAATATCGCAGTAAATAAACTACTGCAAATTCTGGAAGGAGGAGGATGCAAGTGGTGGCATACGCAGACGATGTCGCCATCATCTTTAATGGTAAGTATCCACAAACACTCTGCGATCTTATGACCGCAAAGCTAAAAATACTATCGGAATGGACGATAAAAAACGGACTCGGGGTAAACCCCTCAAAAACGGAGCTTGTTCTATTTACGAATAAGTACAAGATCCCACAACTCAACCCACCCATATTAAATAACTGCAATCTCTCTTTTAGCGAACACGCCAGAGACCTGGGGTTGGTATTAGATAAGCGCCTTAAATGGGGCTTAAACAACCAAGAGAGAACCAAAAAGGCAACCATTGCACTTTACTCCTGTAAAAAAGCAATTGGGCTAAGATGGGGCATGTCACCCAAAATTGTAAACTGGATCTACACAGCGGTAGTCAAGCCAATCCTCCTATACGGGGTGGCTATATGGTGGACCGCTCTACAAAAGCAATGTATCCTAACTCCACTAAACAAAGTACAGCGAATGGCGGCTCTGTGCATTAGTGGAGCCCTTAGAACTACCCCAAACGAAGCGCTGAATGCGATCCTGAACCTTCCGAGCCTGGACTTAGCAGGCATGGAAAGGGCCAAATCGACAGCCATTCGTTTGAGGGATACTGGGCAATGGAAAGCCCAATTTTACGGTCATGCCAATATACTTCAGCATGATAAGTCGATTCCGAAGAAAACGGACCTATGCAAATCTCATGAGTACACACACACACCCTTCAAGGCCCTGATCCCAGATAGGGAGGAATGGCAGCAGGGCAGACCTGGCTCGCCAGACGCAATCTGCTTCTACACAGATGGCTCAAAATTGGACGGGCACGTTGGCGGAGGTGTATACTCCGAACAATTAGACATCAGAAAGTCATTCAGACTCCCGGACCACTGTAGCGTCTTCCAAGCGGAGGTACACGCTATAAAGGAGGCACTCGACTGCTTAGGGAACACCAGCCTAAGGAGACACCTTAATATATATACTGATAGCCAAGCGGCTATTAAATCAATCTACTCGACAAACACTAACTCACGAACAATAGCAGACTGTCGCAAATCTCTCCACGAGATGGCTAGACAGTTTACTATCAGCCTAATATGGGTTCCGGGTCACCGGGACATCGTAGGCAACTGCATAACGGATGAGTTAGCTAGGCAGGGCACCATCATGCCTCTCCTTCCAGAAAAGGAGAGTGTCGGTATGCCCATGGCAACTTGCAAGCTTAACATTAGAAATCAATTTATCAAAATAGTTAACACTAATTGGCAGAATGCACCAAAGTGTCGTATCACACACCAGACATGGCCGATGATTAACAATAAAAGAACGTCAGCACTACTCAAACTTAGCCGCACAGAGTGTGGTATGTTAGTTAGAGCCCTTACAGGCCACTGGCTAGTCGGCACACATGCCGGCAGGCTAAAAGCCCCGAAAAATGACTTTTGTAGGAGCTGCAGGGATGAGGAAGAAGAAGAAACGGTGGAACACCTTCTCTGCTTCTGCCCAGCCCTTTGCAGACTTAGACTGAAGCACTTGGGATACCCCTTTCTTAACGATCTGACCGAAATATCGGAGATCAAGCTTAAGGACTTAAACTTCTTTGTAAAATCTTCAGGGTGGAAGACATGCTAATCATCCGGAAATGCTCTCTAGGCTTCTAGGACGAGACATAAGAGACAGGGGATCCCGAAAAAAGAGAAAAAACGAGATCATACGGTATCACAACGGACCCACAGAGGTCTAAGTGTGCCAGACGATAGTCTGGCAGCCGTTCGTACCTAGCCTATAAGCATTCCCAAACAAAATGGAAGTGGGAATAGTAATGATGGAAACACAGCTAGAAGAATGTTTTCAACAATTACAAGCTTTGATAAGAATATTTTATACAATTTCTACGTCATTTTGGTAACAATTTCAAGCGAGCATTCTGTTGATGTTGAGAAATTTAAGGTTTTTTGTGAAAATACATTTCTGTTATACATTAACAGATATCCTTGGTATCCTATGTCACCGAAGGTCCGTAAAATACTTGTTCATGGCTGGCAAATAATGAACTCCTCCTTAGTTTCGGTGGGATGTTTAGGAGAAAATACTTCAGAAGCAAGAAATAAGTTTTATAAAAGCGACCGGAAATCTCATGCTCGAAAGAATAGCCGATTTAAAAACATGGCAGATGTTTTTTATAGAGCTATGGATTAATATCCAGCATATGTTTAGGCAAAAGAAATTAAAAAAAAAATCTTCCGCCAGAAGTACTAAATCTTCTAAAAACTCCTTCTGTTCCGAACTGCAAAATAATTTCACAACTGGAAAATGTGGATTCGGACTCTGGCGACGATTCTGATGAAAATTTAAATATCATACTAGATGATGAAGAAAAAGAGACATATCTAAATTAATAAAGGAGTAACAATAAAAAATGTCCAGTAGCAAATTCCACCCAGAACGGATTGACATAAAAATCTAAAAAAAATTACATTAATTCGGAGAATAATTAGGAGCCGCGTGTGAGGTATACATTAGAACCAAAAACGACCCCCAAAGGCCCCAAAATTCGATTTGTTTTTTTTTTAATTCTTTCTTTTGCCATTTTTCTGTTATAAATGTTGTTAAAATGATTTAAAAATGTGATGTTCATAATCTTATGGCATACCCGCAAATAACTGCATTTAAATTTTTTGGAAATTCAGCCTCCTTTGCCAAGTCCCCAATATTTTCAAATTTTGTTTTGCTGTCTGACGTCACGGCCTCCACATATGTATGTATGTATGTTCTGCTGGCGCACTTTGCATAAAGTCGTACATGTATGTGTGTATATCATGCTGTCGCACTTTAAGTGTGACCGCGCAAGGGGAATTTAAGTGTGACCGAGCAAGGGAAAAAAGATGAAAATTCCACAGTCACAGCAGATTTAAAATGCGCGGTTAAAATATCGATTATATCGAAAATCGATTCTTTTGCACCATTTTTTTTTAGCCAAACGTTAAATTTAAAAAATGATTTTCCTGTGTGCAAAATCATGCTGCTCCGATCAGCTTTAGAATTTGGATACAGTTATACAGTCGAAGTTTTCCTTAAAGTTATTTTTATTTTTAAAATCCAAGAACCCGATCAGCTTAGACGATATGTTTCCAAACTATCTATTAGTTTTCAAACGTTGAGTTATTGACAAACTGTGGATTTGTAAAAAACAAAAAAAAACATTAATTCGCTCCGCTGCGTACACACACACGCACTAAATATGTATTAGCAAAAAAATGAGTATTTAACACACATCCACTAGATATGTGCATGTGTACGTGTGTGTGCGCATTGCAGCTGACTAAGGAAGTGAGATTCGCTTAGATTCAAATTCATGATAATACTGATATCCTTTTGCTAAAAGAATATTTCATTTACATTCCCCAACAGATTTAAAACATTTTCTTACAGATTTTTGTGTTTTAAAATTCAAATCGCATTGAAAATATTAAAAGAACACTAAATATTCAAATCAATTGATTCTCTTGCTCTTCCTTACACGTGCCTCAAATTGTTTAAACAAATGGAAATGTTTAAACAATTTGATTCACGGCACCCCCATCCACCTGCCTTCCTTATTTATTAATATAACTTATGCAAACAATCCATTAGAATTTTAGAAAGATTTAAAAAACACATAATGGTTTTTCAAGTTTTTGTATTTTCCTTAAGTAGTTTGCATAGGACAAAATACCATTCTTTTTACGGAAATTAAGGAAAAAAGTTCTGATCAAATCTTTTTTCGGCTATAGGTTAAAAATTAGTCATTTTTTAAATTTAAAATAAGTAGCTTCATTTTCAATTTTAGTTTCCGCAGGCGAAGCTGCGGGCTACACACCCTGCTAGTCTATAAATAAAATTTTACAACGTAACCTTAAAAATTTTTTGTTTATTATTGGTTGTGGGAGAAGGGGTGGCTTAATTAAAAAAAGAAAAAAATCCGAAGTTCTACATTAACATTTTATATTCGTATGCCAAATTTGAAGCATCTAGCTTTAAAACTAGACTTTATGCGTAAATTTCTGAAATGCCAAAACCCCCTTTACTGTCAATAATGCCGATGTGATTGGTAAAATTTAAGTTGTTGCTAAATAAAACTCCAAGATCTGTTACGGAATTAATGCGTTCAAGATCGAACGTTCCAATGGAATAATTAAATAGGAAAAGCTTCTTCCGATAAAAGGACATGAAGCTAAATTTAGAATAATTTAAGAACAGCTGGTTCTGGAGGCACCATGATTGCAGATTGTTTAAGTCCGCTTGTAGGAGTACGTGAGAATCCACGTTCGTTAAAGGCATACAAAGTTTTACGTCATCAGCGTACATCATCACGTGGGAAGAGAGAATTACTTGAGGCAAGTCATTTATAAAAATTCCAAACAGAAGTGGTCCAAGGTGACTCCCTTGAGGGACGCCAGAAGTAACATGGACGAGGTTTGAGATCGAATTTTTAAATAATACTCTCTGAGTCCGGTTCAATAAGTATGAAGAAATCCACTTCGTCAACAAATTTGGAAATCCCAAAAGCGTAAGTTTTTTTAACAGTAGCAGATGATTTACTGAACCGAAGGCCTTACTAAAATCTGTAAAAATTACATCAGTTTGAGTGTTGGTTTTAAACGCGTTCCTAATAACTGTGGTAAACTCGAGAACGTTGGTTGACGTTGATCTACGTTTCATAAAGCCATGCTGCGTTGGAGACATTATTGATCTACATTGGTGCTGAAGCTGAGCAGTAATTAACTGTTCGAAGAATTTGGGTATATCACTGAGTTTTGCAATCCCTCGGTAGTTATTCATGTTCGATTTACTACCCTTTTTATGAAGCGGAATTATAAAAGATTCCCTCCAAACTTCAGGGATAACTGAAATAGTTTTGACAGTGGCTCACACAATGCACTAGCACAATATTTTAAAACACAGATTGGTACAAGATCGGGACCAGATGAGAAAGATGACTTGATTTTTGTAGATTTTGAATAACATCATCTACACTGATTATAGGCATAAACATACCATTAAAGTGCGGAAGTGAAAAGGGATACACTGAGGTAATATCATAGCTTATAGATGAGTACGTGGACTGAAAAAATTTTGCAAATAAATTGTCATGAAACTCATTTCTGCAACGATCAAGGTAGTTCTTGTAGCATTGGGAATTGTGAGTTAAGAATTCAAAACGCGCAGTAAGGTATCTCGAATGGTCTACTTGCATCCCAGTCCTGTTAAATTTCTTAAAAAGTCTGGACTTGCAGTTTTTTAAGTAAGAGAGTCTACGAGTGAATCAAGGAGGCTTATGTGAAACATCAGGTGAGGGGAATGAAGGCACATACAGATCGAAAACCGTGTCGAGAGTGCTGTAGAACTGTCTAACAATGTTAGAAGGTTCATCATTTAAATCCATAAAAGACCAATCTACCTTGGATAAATAATGATTCATATCAGTAAAATTGGCTTTACGAAAGCAACGAAAAGATGCTGCTTCGATTTCAGGACATGCCAATAAAGGAGCCGAAGCTTCCAGAATGACCTCAAGTGTAGGATGGTAATCGTCTTCAGGACTAACGAGCGGATCAATTCTGGAAACGTAGGCATTGGCGAACTCTGACGCAAAAATAAGGTCAAAGATTCTATTCGAGGAGTTCTTGAGTTCAGTTGTCCCAATGAGAGGTCAATAAGGCCATGTACCAACTCGTAAGGTAAAGTGGGAACAAGAACGTTTGAATCAGGTGATGACCAATGACCAATGAGATGGTCGTTATTGCCGAGGGTGGAGTGAATACTCTGAATATGATCAAGGTGCTGCAGATATACATTAATATCGGACCAGGGTGAAATATACGAGCATGAGACGTAAACAAAATAGTCATGAACCTTAATACGAACAGCAACAAATTCTAAAGTGCTTTCGGTGTCAATTATCGGAATTAATTCAGAAACCAGATTGGACTTAACGGCAATAAGAACACCGCCGCCCAGACGCACTGTACGATCATGTCTATAGATAACATAGTTGCCCGCAAATATTTCGCAGTCAGACACAGAGGAAATTAGCCACGTTTCCGTGAAGGCAATCACATTGGCTTCAAGGGAGACACTATTGACGTGCAGTTTACAGAGTTTACCCAGTAAACTACGTACATTCTGATAGTGTAGGAAGAATGAATCAATTAGTTTTTTGGAACCTTGGCTGAAGGGCTTTGAGGCCCACGAACTCGAGAATTTATTTTGTTGTGAACGATGGCATGCTCCGGCCAGATAGCTATATCAAGGACTTTATCAATAAGCGCGTCAGAAATTCCAATCTTAAACGAAGATATTTCGCGTCTTTGCTTAAAATTGAACTTTGAGACCGTAATTTCGGTGCCAGAAATATTTAGTTTGCTACTTAGGTGGGTCTTTACGTTTTCAGAAGCCCCAGGATTCAGACGGGAGACAAAAATGAACCTTTTGGGTGCAACGCCAACTAAGGGGCCAGATATCCTTGGCGCGACACCAGATATGATTGGTCCACTGTTGATTCTTACAGGCGACGAATGTGTGGCTGTCGCAGCATTGGGGGCACAATTAGAATTAGCAACGTCCATATTGTCGGAAATAGCAGACGACCGGGCGGTGGCCAGCAAAGCGCCTGTTGGTGCCGCGGCTTGCGGCGCAGATGCCTGGTCTTCGTTGGCAGCAGAGGCAAGGTGCAGTCCAGTAGGTGAATGCAGCCGTCGCCTGGGGAACTGTTGGTACAGTTACCGAATGATCTGCAGATGTAAGGTCTACATCAGCTGCACCCACTTCCGGCAGGGAGGAAGTGGTGAGGGGGGGTGTGCTCTTGTAATAGGGCTCAGTTGCATTGAGGCGGAAGACTGTGGAACGTTTAGGTTATTATTAGGCAAAGAATAAGTTTGAGCGACACTTAGCATTTTCAGATTCTTAAAATGTGATTCGGCAGAGCGGAATTTCTCTTGAAGCTCGTGGATTTCATATCAATCTCAATATGCCTGCATTTTGGACAAGTCCAATTAAGGCCAACCCGTAACTTAAGCTTGTCCACAATAGGGCCACTTGTCCGCCCTAGATCAACGCAGATAGGAAGAGCCAAGTTGTCACAAATCCAGCAGCAAACAGAAGTTTGGCGTGAAGTTATTTTGTTGCCATACGAGCAGGAAACGGCACAGCATGAACTCATTTCATTTGTTTTGATATATAAATTGCTTGAATAATTAATTTACTAAACGCGGCAAAGAACCGATCAAAACAAAAAGCGAAGAGCGGAAAATTAAATTTCTATTTAATATGGCAGCTATATGATAAAGTCATCCGATATTTAAAAAATGTTATTCGTAATTCAGAAATATTAAAAAAAAAGTATTCCCAAAAGTAGAAGGTAATATTTCAAAAAACACGAAAGCTAGAATTTTTTTACGTTTTTTTTCGATCTTTCCTATGGGAGCTATAAGATCCGGTCGGTTCCGACATATATACTACCTGCAATAGAAAGAAGAATTTTGGGAAAGTTTGAGCCCGATAGTTTTAAAACTGAGAGACTAGTTTGCGTAGAAACAGACAGACGGACGGACAGACAGACGGACGGACATACGGATGGACAGACGGACAGACGGACGGACAGACGGACGGACAGACGGACAGACGGAGGGACAGACGGAGGGATAGACGGACATGGCTAGATCGACTCGTCTAGTGATGCTGATCAAGAATATATATACTTTATGGGGTCGGAAAGGTCTCATTCACTGCGTTGCAAACTTCTGACTGAAATCATAATACCCTCTGCAAGGGTATAATGACAAATGAACCAACTTATCTCGCTGACAAACTTGTGCATGCCCAATCCAATCGAACTAATAATTTAATTTGTCCAAGAACAAGATTACTGTGTTCTCAGAGACAATTTTACATCAATTTTGTGCGCATGCGGAACGAACTGTCTCACGATCTCAAAACAATAAAAAGAGTTAATCAGTTTAAAATAAAATTAAAAGAATTTCTAAAAATAAATAACTCTAACAATTAAAGATAAGTTTAGTATAAAACAAACATTTTTAAAGTATGTCCTTTGCAAACTACTATGTAGTATTTTTATATTATCTATAATTATCAACACGTAGTGACTAGCGTATCAATTCATAAGTTTTCAAAACTTGTAACGCTAGGATACAATAAACAAATTGTTTATGCCTACGCAAATGTAAACACAAGAATGGGTCTGTAGTCGAACAGTGATACTTCGCACTGCTGGAACGGAGACGCTTTGGAACTTCGTCCCGACTGTCAGGAAGTCGGCGCGCGGAAGCTGATAACGGGCGTCAGTCGGTTCGTTGGCCGGTGAGTTGACGGCCTCTGCTGAGTCTGCAGTGCTGCGTTCTGACGATTCTGCTACTGGGCGCCTGGTCGCTGTATGAGTTGCATTGATCGTGGATACATGTTGAGCAACACGACCAGCAACCCAGTTGGGTTGAGTGGCTATCGCTCTTGACCCATGTTGAGCAACCTTGGTTACCAACATTCTCCCATCGAATGCGTTTCCGAGCCTACGTGGTCAGTCGCTTAATTATTAAATGCTTACTTATGTTTACCGTCACCCTGAGTTGGTTTGTTTTCCTGACTTGGCAATTTGTATGTAGAAATTGCGGGTTTTGGTCGTGGCGCTGTTTAGTCTTCAACCATGGTGTTTACTGTTCACTCTGCAATCGTTCTGGACCTCGACGGTTCACTGACCTCTACCCGTGTCTCGCATCATTGGTCCTTGCTGGATAATATTCCTGGATACTTCATCAAAAGACACCATAGTACTGTTCTGCTCCGAACTGATTCTAGACCCATTGTAAACGGGCTGCTCTATCCTCCAAATCATCTCGTAACGGTTCGCCCGGGTTCTTTTATACTCCTTCCTGAAAACCGATTTGCTGTCGTCCGGCTGGCTGTCCTTGCTGTCTCTTCAACTGGTCCTCCAGTGCCGATTGCTGATGTCTTCGATCTATATTGTAGTACCGATAGTGATTCTGATGACGAGTAACCTCTACCTCGTCTTCTTTTTTTTTTTTTTGTTAATAAATCGTCTTAATTTGTTCTGCTACTTAGTGTATTTTATTCCAGTGGTATCAGCTTTTTTACTCTGGTCATTGGAATTGGCGTGTCATCCGCTTGTGTGGCTGTTCTTTCCTGACACTGCACCTTTTTGTTCTTGGCTTGTCGTCTGAGTATCATTATCGCGGCCAATAATAATATCATTACTGACCCTACGCCAATGATGACTAGTGTAGGGTACCTTTCGAACATCTTCTCTTCATCTTCTTTTTAAAATGAGAGTTCTGGATACAAAAGCTGGATACAAAAGTGGAAGGGGAGGTAATTAATTATGCTAATTAGGGTAATAAATGGGGGTAATTAAAGTTAATGGTGCGTGACGAGTGATCGTTAATTAGGGTGATAAATTGCGTATATCCAGGAATTGTATCCAGAAATCCTATCCAGAAATCGGGGATTCTAATTAAGCGGGGAGAAGTTACTGGGGTGTGACGGGTGGGATGACCTTTGCTTAGATTAAGAAAGTGTGGTGCTCACACGGTGTGACGGGTGATCGTTAATTAGGGTGATAAATTGCGTATATCCAGGAATTGTATCCAGAAATCCTATCCAGAAATTCTATCCAGAAATCGGGGATTCTAATTAAGCGGGGAGAAGTTACTGGTGCGTTACGAGTGATCGTTAATTAGGGTGATAAGTTGACGTGTATCCGTTAATAGATTTATTAAATGGGGTGAAACGAGGCGGGAAGAAAGTGTGGTGTGGTAAGCAATTTAATAACCATAGCCTCTAGAAAATGTCTCGGGTTGTTGACACGTTCACACGTGGACTTGGTAACTTGATTAGCACCCTTGAATAGGGGATCCCTTTGCTTGCCACTGAGAAACAAACACCCACCCCGAACAAACGAATACTCAAAAGAAACAGCTGAAAGCAAACACCCACCCCAATAGCAAACGAATTCTCAAAAGAAACAGCTGAAAGCAAACACCCTCCCAAACAAAAGAATATGTAAATTTTTATTTAGCTCATGTTTATTTGGAAATTTGTAACAGGCTTTTCTTATACACTAAATATGATGACATTAGTTTTAAGGCTCCGTCTCGATGATTTTTATAAGCAGTCACACCACTAGATCATATTTAGTTTAACTGAAAAGAAACAGCTGAAAGCAAACACCCACCCCAATAGCAAAAGAAGGTACAAATTTGAAATTAAAATATACTTTTATTTTATTATTTTTTTAATTCGATTTTACAAATATATAAAGGCATAGAATTTTTTTTTAATTGTTTAATTTTTTTTTTTAAATTTAAGGTCAATACTTTTGTATTTCTTTATTAAATCAATAGCTTTAATTCTAAGGTATGGTGCCTGGTGACATTGACATGTATCCGGACCCTCTCTTACATCATCGTCGGCCCAAGGACATGATAGCATATGTATGCCATATTTGGATTTTCTCTCACCAACTTTCTCCATCCCTTGAAGTTTGGAGAAAATCATCTCCAGGGTCTGTCGATGATCCTCAAAAATGAAATAACCATTTTCTTTGAGGAAATTGGTGATTTCATTACACACGTCGTTGTTGGTAGTCATGTTGTTTTGATGTGTCTTGATGTTTTGTTGATGTATAGATGTTTTTGTTGTTTATCTGTATAGCTGTTTTAGTTGTTTCTTGATGTTGTTGTATAGATGTTTTTGTTGTTGTATAGATGTTTTTTGTTGTTGTATAGATGTTTTTGTTGTTTAATTGATTAGATTTATTAGCTGGTTGCTAGTTGTTTAACTGTATAGCTGTTTTTGTTGTTTCTTGATGTTGTTGTATAGATGTTTTTTGTTGTTGTATAGATGTTTTTGTTGTTTAATTGATTAGATGTTATTAGCTGGTTTCTAGTTGTTTAACTGTATAGCTGTTTTTTGTTGTTTCTTGTTGGTTGCTGATCCAGTGAACTTTCAATTTGGACTGAAGTTCCTTTTCACCAACTTCTCATTTATATCCCCTCTTCATATGGGGGATCATGCTTCTCCACCACCATCCCTTCCTCGCAATCATCCCTTTGAGACGTTTAGTTAGACAAATGTAAATGTGTCTAGAAACCGAGTAGTCAAAAACCTGGTTGCTACGCGCTGATCACTTTCACCTGCGCTCCCTGACAATCATCCCTTTGAGACGTTTAGTTAGACAAATGTAAATGTGTCTAGTAACCGAGTAGACAAAAACCTGGTTGCTAGGCACTGATCACTTTTACCTTTCCTCCCTCGCCAACAAATATTCGAAGGAATCAACCAATCAACATAATGCAAGTCAAATTTCTCATATTAAATTTAAGGAAAATCTTGTCATCAACCAATCAAACTTTCCACCTCTAATTTTTTTATTTTTTACAAACTATAGTTTAAGTTCATACTAATAAGCTTTCCTCAAAGTTATATTTAAGGTAGAATTTCGTTTAATTCAGATCAGTATAATCAAATTTTCGTGAAGTGAACTACGGTTTTTACTAGTTTCGAAAAACAGTAAAGTGATCTTATCAACGAGTTTACCTCAATTGAAAAGTGGCTTTGTGAGAACAATTTATTGATTTAAATGATTTAAAAACGGAGACTAAACAATTCCAAAGCAAAATGGAAGTTGTTACTAGCCACTCGGATTTAGACCGCATATTCGACAATCACTCAGACCATCTGAAAATAAAAATGGAAGAGTTTCAGGAAAGGGATAGCGGGTGGACCCTACTACATAATTCGATTGGAAATGAATTTCAATAAATATAACCCGCTTTCTGGATCCTCATATATCCCAACACCACCCAAGCTTTTTGCGAAAAAAGCAATAATTAATGTCCAAAATAAAAATGACTCATACTGCTTTAAATGGACTTTGATTTCGGCGCTTACAAATGTAGAAAGTAACCGTAGTATATGCTACACATATAAAGTTGATATAACGGCCGAAAGATTTGTTTTAACATCTGGAATAAATTTGGACTTCAGTGGGTTGATATTCCCGCTCAAAATAAAGGACATAGACATTTTCATTCAAAAAAACGTTACATTGAGCATTAACGTTTTTGGATATGATGAGGAAAGTGAAACTATAATTGGACCTCTTTATCAATCTGGAGTTGAAAAACCGACGCACAGAAATATACTTTTCCTGGAAGGAAACGGATTCGGTCACTACACGTGGATAAAAAATATTTCAAAGTATGAATTTTTACTCGTTATAGATTTACTTTTACTTGTTATTTTACACTATTGTTTATTTAATAGACTAATGACTTCACAAAGAGGATCACATAATGGACAGTCATGGTTTTGCAATACCTGCTTAAATTTTTCATCAAGTGCAAGTCGCGCACTTCGTCACAAGGAGCTTTGCAGTGGAAAGGTTGCCACTCTCCCAAACCCATATAAGTCGACATTAAAGTATACGGCACTTCGTCATCAACTAAAAGTACCGTTCGCAGTGTATGCAGATTTCGAGTGTATACTTCGTCGTAAAAATATTGGTGTAAGTCCTAAACTAATTAATCTAAATGAACATGTACCAATTTCATACGCTTACTTTATAAAGTGTTCATATGATTCTAGTTTAGATAAATTCGTAATGGAAACGGGAGGTAATTCAGCTATAAATTTTGTCAATTCCCTTGTAAGTAACTTAAAAACTATTCATTCAAAATATTTGAGTAAAGTTGTTCCCATAGTAATGTATCCAGAGGATGAATATGATTTTGAGGATGCCCTTAATTGTCATATTTGTAAAAAGGCTTTAGCGGATGATAGGGTTCGAGATCATTGTCATTATACAGGTAGATACAGGGGTGCAGCTCATTCTAAATGTAATTTAGAGTTGAAAACGTCTAATTTTATTCCAGTTTTCTTCCACAATTTTTCCAAGTATGATTGTCACTTGTTTATCAAAGAATTGACACTTTTACCTGGAGAAATTAAAGGTATTCCCATAAATAAGGAACACTTTATTTCAGTAATGAAAACAATTGAAAATGAATGTGGAAAGAGTTTTGAGATAAGGTTTCTAGACACATTTAGATTTATGACATCTAGTCTAGATGCCTTAGCAGCCAATTTAGAAGATGATCAACTTAAATCAGTAAGATCACATTTTGATTGTGAAAATGAATTTAGATTTATGCGGAAGAAGGGTGTATTCCCATATGAATATCTTGATTCAGAGCATAGACTGGAGGAAACTAGTTTACCATCAAGAGATCAATTTTATAATCAGTTTACTGAAAAGCAATGTTCTCAAGAGGATTACAGTCATGCTGTTAAAGTTTGGACACAATTTTCCTGTAAATCTCTAAAGGATTATCTAGAGATTTATTTAAAAACTGATGTATTATTATTAACTGACGTTTTTGAAAACTTCCGTTTAATTTGCATGAAAATTTATTCTCTTGACCCAGCTCATTTTTATACAACACCAGGTTTATCTTGGCAGGCAATGCTGAAAACCACACAAATTGAGTTAGAGTTAATAACTGATATTGATAAGTATAAATTTATACAAAGTGGAATTCGGGGTGGTTTGGTACAATGCTGTCACAGATATACTAAAGCAAATAATAAATATTTAAGTGACTACGATGATAGTAAAGAGTCATAATTATACCCGTTACTCGTAGAGTAAAAGGGTATATTGTATTCGTGCAAAAGTATGTAACAGGGAGAAGGAAGCTTTTCCGACCCTATAAAGTATATATATTCTTGATCAAGATCACTAGCCGAGTCGAACTAGCCATGTCCGTCTGTCCGTCCGTATGAACGCTGAGATCTCGGAAACTATAAAAGCTAGAGGATTGGCATTTTGCATGCATATTCTTGGAGTTCCTACGCAGCGCAAGTTTATTTCAAAATGGTGCCACGCCCCCTCTAACGCCCTCAATCGCCCTACACCATTTTTTTAAAGGTGTCTGGCGCCCACACCATTAAAGATTTTGGAAAACTAAAAATGCAGTTTTATTGTGACTATCAATACCTATCGAAATGTAGAAGAAATTTTTCAAATCGGACCATTCGTTAAAAAGTTATGCCCGATTAAAGATTTTATATATATATCTCCCTCGCACTCCTTTAGCTGAGTAACGGGTATCTGATAGTCGGGACACCCGACTATAGCGTTCTCTCTTGTTTTTAATGTATTTAGATGCAAATAATTTGTATGGTTGGGCAATGTCTCAACCTTTACCTTACCAAGGGTTTAAGTGGCTGTCTCCCATAGACATGGAAAATTTAATAGTAGAAAATATTCCAAGCGATGGACATTATGGTTATATTTTAGAAGTGGATTTGGACTATCCATACAGTATCCATGATTTACATAGTGATTTACCGTTTTGTTCAACAACAAAGTTAGCCACTAATAGCGAAAAAGTAAAAAAATTAATTGCCGACCTCGGAAATAAAAAAAATTATATCATTCATTATAAAAATTTACAGCAATGTTTTCTTAATGGGTTGCAGTTAAAAAAAATTCATAGAGGGATACGTTTTGAGCAAAAACCTTGGCTCAAAACGTATATAGACCTTAACACCCAATATCGTCAAAAAGCTAAAAATTCATTTGAAAAAGATTTTTTTTTAATTATTAAATAATGCAGTCTACGGTAAAACCCTCGAAAAAATCGAGAAACGGGTTGACATTAAAATAGTTTGTGATTGGGATCCTCCACAGTATAATAATATTAATAAAAGTGGTCGTAAGAAATTATGTGGACGAGAATTAATTTCCAAATATAATTTTCAAAGTGCCACAAAACTACAGAATGATTTCTATACAATTCAAATGAGAAGAATGTCATATGTATACGATAAACCCATGTATCTTGGTTTTACAGTACTAGAGTTATCAAAGTGGAACATGTATAATTTCCACTATCAGTATATGAAACCAAAATTTCAAGATAATATAAGATTAAATTACATGGATACAGATTCCTTCATCTATACAATTAAAACTGATGACTTTTATAGAGATATTCGGGATGATATAGAATTCAAATTTGATACATCTGGATATTCCGAAGAAAGAGCTAAATTATATAATTTTAAAATATGCAATAAAGCGGTATTAGGTGTTTTTAAAGATGAGCTTCATGGTAGACCAATGTCAGAGTTTGTTGGTCTCCGCCCTAAGGTTTATTGTTATAAAATTGATTCTATGGACAAATCGTTTATGAAATCTAAGGGAGTAACGAGAACAGCATTAGAAAACCTAGATATTGAAAAATATAAAAAGGTTCTTTTCACTGAAAATCGAATGTATGGCAGCATGTCAGTTTTTAGATCTAAAAATCATACCATAAATACTTACAAAATGACAAAAATAATTCTTGATGCTAATGATACGAAAAGAAAAGTTGAGGGTGATAAATTTTCTACACTTCCTTATCATCATAGGGACTTAATAGAAAGGGAACTCATATCAAATGTTAAATTCCTTGAGGGAGAGTCACTTGTTTTGGGGAGACAGCTAGATGAAATAGAAAGTCTTGAATTCCAGACTGAGCAACAGAAAATATTACTCAACTACCTAAAAAAAGAAATTGAAAATGTTGAACATGATTTACTTTACAAGTCACTTGAACTTGAAATGTTTTATAATGAATTACCCCCCGACCCCAAAAAACAGAAACAATTTTAGATTTAACGTTACAAAATATTTATTTAATTAATAAGTTTGAAAAATTATATAATCTTGAACAATATTTATAAATGCTTATATATTTGGTTAGTATAACATTAAGTTAAACGAATAACAATTACATTTCAAATAAATTGAGTATTAAATGTGATGGGAATGTGTTGGTTATTTGATTATACATTTGGTGAGTATATTTTATTTGATTGCTTTTGTAACCGTTGTCTATATAGATATTTCCCCAGTTCTAATTCATGTGGATTTATTTCAGCTTCAGAATCAGAATCCCCTTCTTCTTCTTCTGTTTCTTCTTTCTCGTTTTTTTTCTTTATTTCCCCTAAATGTTTTAGATAATAACCCAACTCTACTTGATCAGGAGTAATTTCGTTATTTTCATTACTCTCAATGTTATCAATGTTAATGTTTATATTTTGATGGTACAGTTGGGTAAAACTACATCAGTTAAATTAAAGCTAGAAATATTATTAGAATTTGAATTTACTGAAACTACGTTAGATCCTAAAAGGTGAACATATTCAACTGAAATGAGAAAAACGATTTAATAAAATGAATTATTATATACTAAAGTAAATTAACTCGCCTTTTGTTTTGTTTAATCTATTATTTTCTTAAGGAATTTTTATATCCTTCTGAAATAAAATAAGAAACATGTTATCCCTAATTCATAAAAAAGTTGTTGCTATTCAACAACTCGCTACACTCTAATAAACATAATTTTCCCCCATCAGAGTCTATACCACCTAAGTCTAGTTCCTCAATTGATATAACCTCTCTTTTACCTATGTTCTTGGGTGGTAAATCTATAGTTTTAGGTAGAAGTGGATAGTAAAATAGTTCTTCATCGATTTCTACGCAGTTTATATTTACCTTGTACATTTCTAGATGAGAATGTTTTTTTAATCTTTTTGAAACTTAATGACATTGGATTCTTAAAGTGAATAGGTTTCTATATCCGAGTTTATAATATCTATCGAAACCTCTGTTTCCTGTCACAATAGTTCCACCCTCTCTATTTTCCCTTTCAAGCAATTCTGATTTAAACTTTTCTAACAATTCTTTTTTAAGAAAAGTATATTTTTTATCTACACTACGCTTTTCTGTTTTGTTTAAAATTGATGACTCTTGACTTACATTATCATTAATATTTTCGTCTACTTCATTTACTAACGTAAATGAATGCTTGGAGGGTGGCGATAAATCATCGTACTCATCATACATTTGAAAATTAGCTGGTGGTGGTGTTGATGATGATGTTGTTGCTTCTGTGGCTGTCGTAGTTGTCGTAGTTGTTGCTTCTGTCGTAGTTGTTGCTTCTGTCGTAGTTGTTGCTTCTGTTGTTGTTGTTGCTTCTGTTGTTGTTGCTCCTTCTGTGCTTGTTGTTGCTTCTGTTGCTTCTGTTGTTGTTGTTGCTTCTGTTGTTGATGTTGCTTCTGTTGTTGTTGTTGCTTCTGTTCATTCATTTTTTATTGTTATTGCTTCTGTTCATTCATTATACCCGTTACTCGTAGAGTAAAAGGGTATATTGTATTCGTGCAAAAGTATGTAACAGGGAGAAGGAAGCTTTTCCGACCCTATAAAGTATATATATTCTTGATCAGGATCACTAGCCGAGTCGAACTAGCCATGTCCGTCTGTCCGTCTGTCCGTCTGTCCGTCCGTATGAACGCTGAGATCTCGGAAACTATAAAAGCTAGAGGATTGGCATTTTGCATGCATATTCTTGGAGTTCCTACGCAGCGCAAGTTTATTTCAAAATGGCGCCACGCCCCCTCTAACGCCCTCAATCGCCCTACACCATTTTTTGAAAGGTGTCTGGCGCCTACACCATTAAAGATTTTGGAAAACTAAAAATGCAGTTTTATTGTGACTATCAATACCTATCGAAATGTAGAAATTTTTCAAATCGGACCATTCGTTAAAAAGTTATGCCCGATCAAAGATTTTATATACCTATCTCCCTCGCACTCCCTTAGCTGAGTAACGGGTATCTGATAGTCGGGGCACCCGACTATAGCGTTCTCTCTTGTTTTTTATTGCTATTGTTATTCTTACCTTGTGAGGTTTTTAGTTTACTCTCTAACTCCTCAATGTTATTTATATTCGCTAAGGAACTGTTCTTAAAAAGATACAAATTCAGCTCAATATTCAAAACATCGTCGTTAGGGAGTGAAATTCGAATAACTGCGGTATTCGTTGTCTCGTTGTAAGTCGTTAGATGTGTAGTGGGTATTACACCCATTTCCACTACTCCTAATACACAAACTATTATCAAAAATAGTTTCGTTATTTTATTACTTTCCATTTTTACACACTCAATTTTAAATCAAGTTTGAGGTTTAAATTTTTTTTTTTTTTCACTTTTATACGAGCAATCAGTTTTTAAATTTTTTCACCGTCTCGTCTTGGTTGCGTTCGCTACTGAAAAAATCATGAACGCCCCAGCGATATTTATACAAGATTTTCAGTATATAACTCTAATGTAAACGAACAAAGGGATGAGGCAATCATACATACATATGCTGGCGAACCAGTCCAACAAACAGAAACAATATACCAACCTTGACTAAACATTCTTATCGCCCTCCACACGCCCTCCACACGCCCTCCACAGAAAGTAGAACATTCTATCAGTCTTTGCGTGTGCGTATGTGGAAACTATTTTTGACTTTGTACACGTAGGGTGCTGCCTTTCGATGCGGGCGATTGTGTCTGGAAACTATTTTTGATGTTGGGTACGTACATGGGCATGCGAGTCTGATCATAATTATAGAAACCACCTTGTATTGGATTACCTTCGAAGTCTTTGCGTGTGCGTATTTGTATACGTATGGTGGATTTTGACTGGAAACTATTTTGATTTTGTACATAAGCTGATACATGAGCATGGCGGCCTGAACATATATTTCTGTTGCTGAGTTGATTAGTATATGGAGCATATATTTTTTTTGTTTTGTTTATTTTCAATCCGAATAAGAGTTGCTCTATAAAATATTATCTTTAGATTCCCAGCTGTCATATTTTTTTGAAAACCCCAACCAACGTACACGGACTCTATTCCCGTCTCTCTTTAATATTTTTTCCACAAAATATTTGTCTGGGAAGCGAGTTTTTTTCAGTTCTTCTTCTTGTATTGGATTACCTTCGAAATCTTCCAACAAGTAGGTGGTAGGGTATGTGTTTCTCACATTTATTATTTTAAAAATTTCTGTAGTCCAATTCGGCGTATAGCCCTTTTCAAACACATGTTTATATTTACTGATGCGTACATAATCTCCATTACGCAATTTCCCCACACTAAACATTTTGAGATGATTGTAGGCTGTTTTTAAAATGTGTTTTTCATTGGAAGAATTGACGTCAATTGGGGCGACCTTAATTGTTCTATGTGGTCGTTTGTTATATATATCAATTAATTTTTTATACATATCAACCCACTTGTATGTTCCGCTAAAGCTAAATTCCCGCCACATAAGTTCCTTCAAACTTCTGTTGAAGCGTTCCACAATTGAAGCTTTTACAATTGAAAAAGTAGAATAATGGTTAATTCCATATTGTTTCATCAACGCGTTAAATTGTTTGTTAAAAAATTCAGTTCCATCATCCGTTTGTAAATTCTTTGGTGTTCCACGTCCAGATTTGAAAATTTTTCCATTGCCATTGAGACATCTGTAGCGCTTTTTGATTTTAATGCTTCTCCCCAGGCATATTTGCTAAAACAATCCACAACAGTCAAAATATAAAAATATCCTCCGTTAAGCTTTGAATACTTTCCCATTTCCACTAAATCTGCTTGCCAGAGATCATTTATACCCTTTGTCACTACCCTTCGACGTTTAAAATTACGTCGACACGGAGCATGAATTTCTTTTACAATACCTAATTTATCACTCATAGTTTTGATACTAGAACTTTCTTACTATTGGAGTTGCAGTACCTTCTATTTCAACTGTCTGTGATTTTAAAACTGATTTCGGTTGAGTAACATATTTATAAACATAGTTCTCAACACTAGTAATCTTTGTTAACATATTGGATAGAATTTTATCAACATTATCAATCCTCCCATTATTAACTTGAACTAAATTTTCCAAAGAAGTTATTTTAGAAAGTCTTCGATTAAGGGATGTATTTATTTTCGAATTAAGGTCTCTCTTTAACGTCTCCAAGTTTTCATCGACATATTTTTTCGTTGTTGCATCCGAGTAATCTATTGGGTTCCCGCAATTTTTAATTCGTTTCTGTTGGGTATTCAGGTTATCGTCACCATCAATGTACAACCCAACAACAGTTTTAATATCTCTTTTTAAAATATCTGAATGCTCTTTTTCGTCTGAAAAGTGACCAAACTTGTCGACAGACATTTTGTTTATAAGGTAATTTAAAGTTTGTTAACCTTATTTATTCAATTAATATATAATTTTAGCCTCTCGCAGTTCTTCTATTATAAACATGATCTCGTTATTGTGATTAGTGTTGCCAGCGGCCTTTGAGGCTATTAAAAGCTGCAATCTTTCAACTAATTCATTGACGTTATCCCAATAAATATAATTGGGGTTTGCTCGTTGTAGGGTCATGTAACCAAATCCCATTTTATTTGATTTTTTTTGTTTTGATTGAAATGGGGTGGATACAGCTGAAGGAGGTATATTTTCATTGCTCATGAACTTTTTAATATTGTTTGTATACTTGTAACCTCTAGTTCCTTTTATTCGCTTATTTGGATCAAAATCTATTCTATGTGCACTTGTCTCAGTAATGATTTCTTTATAATTTTTCAAGTCTGTGGTACTGAATTGTGTGGGTTTATTATGAACAATAAGAGAATAAAGCCCAGGAGTTAAATCCCACGTGCTTCCACTTGATAATTGTACTTTGTTATTACTTATATGTAATTCACTATTTCCCAAATTTAAGGATTTAGGGGTTGATAAACTTTTTCTAGGTCCATAAGCGTTGTCCAAAACTTTTTTTCTCGATAGACTACTAATATTAAAATCATAGTCTGCATGAATTATGCTTCTAGCATCTGCTTCTATTTCTAGCGGTGTTTCTAGTTTTCCGGTGTTTCCGGCTCTGATCCCAATTCAATATGTGACTGTGAAAAATATTTATCATCTGAGTCACTAGTAACATCATCATTATAAATTTTTGTTTCTCCATTTCGGCTATGATTATCATCATAGTCGTAATCATGATCATCATCATCATCATAACTTAATTGATGTTTCTTAAGCTTTTTACTGGGGGTTTCATTTTTAAATATTTCACTTTTTTGCTTTAGAACCAATGATTTATCTTCGTTTGTATTCATAAACTTTCGTTTTTTATTTTCACTAACTAGTACATTTAAGGGATCTGTTATTGGCTTAAAAGTTTCTTCCAACTCGTAAGCATTTTGTGACTTGAAATGTTTTAGATCATCGAATTTTTTCTTCAATGCATTTCTCGTTTTAGTAAGCTGACTTAAAATAAATTGACTCATTTTGTCTACTCTCAAAACTTTCACCAACGTCAGCACAATAGATGAAATACCGGTGTATGAACTATACTTTACAGGGTTACATTTCATACTAATGAAAGTTATAAAATATATATTATTTATATGTTTATATATTTTTTTTTTTTGACTGAAAAAGATTCATTTTACTGTTGTCATTTCCCTTTAATAAAAAGATGATAAAGTGTGTGTGTGTGTGTGTGTGTGCATGTTTTATTGAGTATAATAAATGTGTGGGTTACAAATGTTACAAATTTTATAAATATTAAACAATTATATTTAACTCCAGTTGAAGGGAATCATTGCTTCTTTTTATAACTCGATATTCCTTGTTCTTGAGCAACTTTAGATGGACATCTTTCATAGCGTTATATCTCTTAGGTAGATATAGAATATATTTATCAAGTTCCAAGGCAATGGAGTCCCCATAAACAGTTTTCTTCCTCTGCGCATTGATAATTGGATAGGTGACGTTTATACTCATCTTATTTTGTGACAGCAAGGGCTTTAATGCTTGCGTGTTGAACTCCTTTAAAACCTCCCCACGAAGAATTTCCTCCTCCATAATAGCATCCAGCTCACTTTCTGTTGGAATTGGTTGATTCATGATGTTGTTGTTGTTGGTTTGATGTTTGACCTCGAAGAAGGTGGTTTAACTGAGAAGCAAGCTGATCGACTTGACAAGTTAATGTTAAAGTTCTGACTGTAAAGTCCCAACGATTTCCGAGCTCATTTTATATCAGATCTCAGACCGAGATTTCTATAGCAACAGGTTGTTGTTTTTCCACCCTGATTGTTTTCCACCCTTATTGTTTTCCACCCTTGTTGTTACTTTATTTAAATGAAAGCAGGAATTTAATACACAGGTGTCCACAATTGTATGATCCAAAACGTTGTACCTGTTCATAGTTATAGTTGATATCATTTCCTAAGTATTTCACAACTTCTTTTGGTGGTTGTAAATTTCCAAAACTATCAAAATAGAATATATTGTTTTTGTTTTTGTTGTAAGCTACCCAATGTGTACCCCTTGACTTTGAATCATCCAAGTTAATCACTCCACACTCATTATTTTTAGGTGTTTTTGGGAGAGAGTCTCTCATAAACACCCCCCTAAAATGCGGTATATTTCTTTGAGCAAATTCCATTATATCTATATTTGTTAATGCTCTTTTAGGTAGCTGACCAATTAGTTTTTTTGTTTCTTCATTCTCCCACCACGACTGTTGAATGGTTTTAGGTATAAGCCGTATCCATTTTTATAGGGTTTTAAGTATAGACCTTCACCCACTGAAACTTCTTCCATCGATTTCGATTGTGTCTTTTATTTTCTTCTAGCTGTTGCTTAGCAATTTTTGCGTTTGTTATCAATTTTGCAACACTAGAAGTTCCAGAAGCTAAACTACCTATAGCACTTAATGCAGTTAAGATGGGTACCAGTGGTAAAAAACCCCCCATTTTGGGTACATTAATTATTCGAGGAACTTTAACGTTTTTCTTAGATCCGATTGAATTATGTATTGCTTTACGTGCAATTTTAATTGCATTAACCACATCCAGAGGTTTTCGTTTTTTTAATTCCCGACTCGCTTCTCTTACAACAAGCAATTCTCTTCTCTTTTCATCCTCCTACGCTTCCTCTTCTTCTTCTGTTTTTTCTTATTTCGCTTACGAACACCCATTCCAAAATGTTTCTTAGTTTTCATAATATTAGTTACAAAATATGCTGCTGCTCGCTCCTTAAGAGAACTATCCTTCGCCTTTACTCGCTCCCAAGCCTTGTTAATTAATTCAGAATCTGCCTTATGTCGATTGCTTAGATCCTTGTTTTGTGAATAGGCAATATCGTGAACCTTGCAAGCTTCATCCAACTGATTAATTCCGTGATCTCCACGCTGTAATCGCTCTGCAAGCTTTTTACCAGGTCCACAATAGTTATATCCAGGAATGTGAAACTCAATCGGAAGAGAATCTATTAACTTATTAATAAGACCACTTCCACGTTTACGGTGTAAATAATGACTGATGTGATTATAAAAACGTTTCCCCATTATATATTGTCTTTATTCATTGAAGATTGATCACGGAATAAACATATTTATAATAGGATGCGAATAATAAAGCAAAAAAATAACATTCTTGTTCGTAACATTGAGAACGTGAACAATGTTAAACAACCACCACGTCACAGTGAATTATTACCAAACACAATAAGAGCTCTTGTGGTTGGTCCATCCAACTGCGGGAAAACTAATGTAATGATCAGTCTAATTGAGAGTCCAAATAGTTTGAGATTTGAAAATATATACGTGTTTTCAAAGAGTCTATACCAACCGAAATATGATTACTTGGAAAAGCTAATAAAACCGATTAAGGGTATGGGTTATCATACATTCTCTCAGAACGAAACTGTTTTATCACCCACCGAAGCAAAAAATAATTCAATCATGATTTTCGACGATGTGGCTTGTGAGAAACAAGATAATATTCGATCATATTTCTGTATGGGTCGTCACAAAAATATTGATTCTTTTTATTTATGTCAAACATATACACGAATTCCAAAACATCTTATACGGGACAATGCAAATGTAATTATTATGTTTAAACAGGATGATTTAAATATGCGACACATATTTCGGGATCATATCATGCCTGACATGAATTATGAGTCATTTACGAAAATTTGTCAAAAATGTTGGGAGGATAAATATGGATTTTTATTTATAAGTAAGGATGACAATATTGATAAGGAACGATATAGAAAAGGATTTGACCAATTTATTATTCTTTAATTCTAATATAAGTTTGGGGCGGGGTTGTATGACACCCAGTTGAACAACAGATTTCAAAATGGTTAGATCATTGACTCTATCAGTGAATGGAAATAGTTCCGTTATAAACACAGTTTATTTTCCACCAATTGAATTATTCGGGGAATATGAGTGTGCGCTAGTTGAGTTTAACATGTACAACTCAATTCCCAACGTGGATGTAAATAACAATCTCTTTCATATTGGTGATAAAGTTATTATTATTCCCACCGGCTCCTATGAACTCATCGATATTTCTCAATTTATTTATAACAAGTTAAAGGATTATAATCTGGAAAATACTGTGAAAATTGTAAACAATAACAATACACTTCAAGTGGAAATATTTAGCAGTAAAGAAGATGTATACTTTAATAAGGAGAGGTCAATAGGCCAATTGTTTGGTTTCAACAAAAGAGTGTTAAAGGCAAACCATTATCACTTGTCCGATAATGCTGTCAACATTTTAAAAATTAATTCGATTCGTTTGGAATGTAATATTGTGAGTGGCTCTTACGTTAATAATACACCAAATCAAGTATTACATGAGTTTGCAATTTCGGTTCCACCGGGATATAAAATGACAGTGACACCACACAATCTCATCTATTTACCTATTAACTGCAGAGAAATATGTACACTCTCATTACATATCGTTGATCAGAACGGAGATTTATTGAATTTGCGTGGTGAAAACGTATCAATTCGCATACATATTCGAGCAATAGAATGATAATTTACAATAAAAGCATCGGTATACTTCATCAACCGCGCACTAGCAGTTGTAAAGCTAAAGGAACAGGATTAAATCGAAAGGGTCTTACATTAAAAAACAAATTGTTTTTAAAATCACTGGGCTTCAAAATTCAATTCTGATAATAATAATAACAAGCATTTAAAAATGAATGACATTTTAAATGTTCGTGAGAGACCGTTTTCAGATGAAAGTATTTCGAAAAAGGAATATCATGCATGTGAGTTATTATATGGTACTGTTTATTAATATTATTTCGAGAGGCACAGATTATGAGTATAACAATTGGCTTTTTTTTAACTGCTGCTGCTATTCTGCTGATGTTTCACACGTTCGTCTGCTTCGATTCTCTTCTGCTTGCTTCTTTATTCGGCTGCTTCTTCTTCAGTTCTTCTTATTCTTCTTCCGCTGTTACTCTGCTGTTATTCTGCTGTTACTCTGCTGTTGCTCTGCTGTTGCTCTGCTGTTGCTACTCTGCTGCTGTTAACCAGTGTGCCTTTAGTAGATCTACTTGTCTACTCTCTGTTACATTCGGTCATCCTGATTAGTCATCAGTCCCTGATGACCATGCCTCCTCGTTATGTACAGAAAAACTCCATAGTTTCATGTTGTCATTGCTCGTGCTCGTATTTTTGGGTCCCTCGACGTCTGCTGCTTTTCGTACATTATAGCGTCCACCTCGTTTCACTTCTGTTATTTCGTATGGACCTAAAAATTCGCTAGCCATCTTTCTCCCAGCTACGAATTGCGTTCTACGGATGGCGACGAGATCTCCAACTTTGTATCCGTACTCGCATTTTCGCTTTTTATCAAATTGCTCCTTATATTTTGTCTGTGCCTCCTGAATATTGTCTTTTGCTCCTTGTCGCATCTTCTTCCTTTCGTCATCAAAGTTATCAACCATCTCCTTTTCTATTAGTTGAAGTATATCGCTATCTGGTCTACAACGCATTTTTATCCCGATCAGCAGCTCAAATGGAGAACGCTTTGTAGATTCATGAACTGTGCCATTGATAGCCATCTGAACTCGGGGTACAAACTTGTACCATCTTCCAGGTTCCTCCGACGACAACTTTGAAATAATGCTCAGGATGGATCGGTTTACACGTTCTATTTGTCCATTACCTCTTGGAACTCCCGTGGTGCTCCAAACGTGTTCGATGTTTTCTTCCTTCACAAATTCCTCAAAGCTAGACGACGTAAATGCTGCTCCGCGATCGCTTACTATACGAGCCGGATTACCAAAGATGTCCGACCATTCCCGTAACTTCTTGAGGACTTCGTCTGCACCTGTTGTTTTGGTGGGATACATCCATACGAACTTGCTAAAGCTGTCAACCATTGCGTAGATGTACTTGTAGTGCTTTGAAGTCGCATCCATTGGCCCCAGATGGTCTACGTGTATAGTATGAAGCGGCTCTGATCCTTTATCGATTTGATGCAAAAATCCTTCTTTTTTGCCAAGCTTTTTGTTGTAGATTATACATTTCATACAGTTTCCTAGGATCTGCTGTACCTTCCCTTCCAGATGTGGTATCCAATAACTCTGCTGTATGGCATGCATTGTCTTTTGTACGGCAAAGTGGCCTGCGTTGTGTGCCTCTGTAATTATCTCTCTCTCCAGCGATTTCGGAATTGCTAACAGATCCGTTCCCTGCACAACCTTGTACACCAGGCCAGCCTTTAATTTAAAGTTGTCATATGGTTTACTTTTTAGGATTTCGGAGACTGCTTTAATCATCGTGTCCTCCTGCTGGGCTTTCTTGATTCTTGCTGTGACTTCCGACGATACCATCATGACATCAATTGGGTATCGACTCAGGCAATCCACGTGCTTCAGCCGCTCTCCTGGTCTGTGTTCCACCACGAAACTGTAGTCCTGCAAGTACAGTACCCATTGGGCTACCTCTCGCGGAACGTCCTTCTTGCTTAACGTTTGTTTAAAAGCGGCGCAATCAGTTACAAGCTTGAAGTTGGTACCGAGTATGTACTGACGGAATTTTTTGCATGCGAGAAAAATAGCTTTGGCTTCTTATATATAGCTATGCTGTCGTGCTTCAGACTCCGAGGTTTTTTTGCTCCAGAATAGGACCGGATGCAATTGTCCTTCATGCCACTGTAACAGCGTAGCTGCGAACCCATCCTTCGACGCGTCGGTGTGTATCTCGGTTTTTGCATCCCTGCGGTAGAGTTTTAGCACCGGCTCGCTCACCAATGCTTCCTTTAATATGGCGACCGCCTGCTGCTCTTCCAGACCCATTTTAAATTTAACGTCTTTTCGCAGCAAATTCGTTAATGGTTTTGCGATCAGTGAATAGTTTTTTATAAACTTACGGAAAAACCCAGTTAATCCCAAAAACGACTGCACAGCCTTGATGTTTTGCGGCATTGGGAACTTTCTAATGGCTTTGGTTTTCTCCGGTCCTGGCTTAATTTCTCCTCCTCCAACTTGATGTCCCAGAAATGTTAATGAGGACTGCAGGAATCGACATTTCTTCCACTTCATCTTCAGCCCGTATTCAGCTGCTGCATCTAAAACTTTCTTTAGCTTTCCCAGGCATTCGTCGGCAGTTTCGGCGTGTATAACAATGTCGTCCATGTAAAGATCCAGAATGTTTTCGTTTATGAGGTTTTGCAATACATGACCAATGAAGCGGATGAAGACTGCTGGCGAATTGCAAAAACCGAAAGGCGCTCGATTGAATTCAAAGAGGCCCTCCTTCGTTATAAACGCTGTATACTTCTTGCTGCTTTCTTCGACTGGAACGTGGAAGAAACCATTTTCCAAGTCCATTATGGTGAAAATTTTCGCATTTTCCAGTTTTTCAAGCACATCTTCAACGATTGGAACGGGGAAGCAATCTTTTAGCACCATCTTGTTTAACTTGCGATAGTCCACGCAGACCCTGTTGCTCCCATCTTTTTTCTTGACGATGACTGTGCGGCTGGCGAAATTTGAGGATGAGCGCCGTATTATTCCAGCGTTCAGCCATACATCGATCTGCAGCTTGACTACATCAGCTTCGCTGATAGCCACTCGGCTTGGAGCATGTCGAAACGGTGTTATGTTTTCATCTGGTAAAATTTTCAGCGTAATCGGGCACACAGCAGTCTGTTTCTTTTCCGAAAATTCATCTATCATCGATTGGACGGCATCTCTGTACTGTGGGGGGACATCTATATCAGTTTTTTCTTCAACTACATTGTAGATACTTAACTGATTCGTGTTCACAGTTTCCTCCTCATTCAGAGGAGAAAACTGATATCCTTCCGGCGTCGACCTCATTGTGAATTTGGATATAAAGTCATATCCCAGCAGCAAATCGCATCCGATGGCATGATTGGCCACCACAAGAAGCTTGTGTACCAGACACATACCGTCGATCTCCACTTCTGCCATAAATTGACCGGCAGAGCGTGCGATATTGTTTCCAAGTCCTCTTAAAGTTGCAGAGCTTGGCTGCAAGAAGGCGCTACCCATTTTCTCAAACACAGACATTTTCAATAGGGTAACATCTGCACCTGTGTCTATGAGCCCCTTGACTTGCACATTGTTGATTTTGAGAGACTTAAGACGTTTTTCCTCGTATGCTACGTTTACGGCAGCCGTACCAGGGCAATCTTTCGACATGTGGCCACTCTGATTGCAGCGGAAACACTTTAATGCAGCTCGGCAATCCCTGCGTAGATGTTCCTGGGATCCACAATTGTAGCAGTGTTGTTTCCTCATATAGCTGTTGTGCTCGGGCTTCATTACGAGCGGATGTGACTCCTTCTTCTTCACCATCACATTGTCATCGATCTGACGCATTCGTTCGTAGATTTCGTATTTCTCTTTTAGCTGCTTGTAAGAACTGCATCCATACAGGGTGTACTTGTAATCCGTTTTAAGCCTCAATCCGTCGACAATGTACCGAATTACCGACTCCGTGTCTAATGTCCCACGAGCAGCAATGCGTTTCATCTGTAGCATGTATTCGTGGAAGCTTTCGTTGTTTGCTTTCACTCGCACAGACAGTTGATTGTGAATTTGGGCACTGCATAAACGATCGCACTCGAATTCCGTTATAAGTTGGTGACGCAGCTGGCTGTACTCGTACACTTCTGTAGACTCGAGAAAAAGAGCGGCTGTACATGTCATTTTGGCACGAGCTTGTACGTATTTTTGTTTGTCGTTAAGCCCATATGCTTCGGCGTTTAATTCGAAGTTATTAAACCACTGCTGCACTGACATATTTTCTCCACTGAACTCAGGAATTATTTTGGCAAAATTTTCCACTACCAGCTTCGCATCATTTTTTTTGTCAACCTCGTCGGCGTTAATTTTCAACGTGAGAAGTTTAACCAAATCTTGGAGAGTCTGTGTGTTTTCTTCTAAGACGCTCATGTCGTTTTTGCGATTGTTTCCACCTGTCCCTGATCCACGTGGGCCGTCGTATTTTTCCATTTTCTCATCTGGTGGTTTCTTTTCATTTGTCATAATAATTCTGTTGCGCAATACCTTTACCGGTAGTCTGCTTGCCAATACCGTTTTCTTTTTCTGATCCTCTTTCCTGCTGGTTGTTGTCTCGCTTCCTCTGCTGGCGGCTTTTGAGGAATGCGGCACTAAACTGTTTTTTTGTCTCGCTTTATCGGCTAAAAGTTTCTGAGACATGCGGCTTGCGCATTTTATCACTTTTCACTGGCAATTCCCGACTGGTTGAGCCCCCAAATGTGAGTTATTATATGGTACTGTTTATTAATATTATTTCGAGAGGCACAGATTATGAGTATAACAATTGGCTTTTTTTTAACTGCTGCTGCTATTCTGCTGATGTTTCACACGTTCGTCTGCTTCGATTCTCTTCTGCTTGCTTCTTTATTCGGCTGCTTCTTCTTCAGTTCTTCTTATTCTTCTTCCGCTGTTACTCTGCTGTTATTCTGCTGTTACTCTGCTGTTGCTCTGCTGTTGCTCTGCTGTTGCTACTCTGCTGCTGTTAACCAGTGTGCCTTTAGTAGATCTACTTGTCTACTCTCTGTTACATGCATATTCCTCATATCATCAAACATTTAAAGCAAATGATGAAATACGTATTTGTATTCAAAATCAGGACTTGTATGTACTCCCTCACGAAAGCTATCTTAATTTTCAAGGAGTTGTTAAGAGAGTAGCAGTCGATGGTACAAGCACCACTGATAATATCGATGTTACGTTTCACAATAATTGTATGGCAAATTTTATTGATGAAATTAGATATGAAATAAATGGATACGAAATTGATAGAACACGGTTTGTTGGTATGAGCAGCACACTTAAAAATTATCTATCGGAAAGTCGTCAGGATAGTCGCAAACTTTTAAATGCTGGATGAAGTGGTGGAAATGATATTATTACAAAAGCTAATTTTAATTTCTCGCTACCCTTAAAAAATGTAATGGGGTTTGCTGAGGATTATAGAAAAGTTTTACTGAATTGTAAGCATGAACTTGTACTTTTGCTGACAAAAAATCTGGATGATGTTTATGTGAAAAACAAAGCAAACCATACATATGTTTTGGAAATGACTAATATTAGCTGGAAAATCCCTCATGTAACACCCAGTGATGCTGCAAAAATGAAAATGTACGATATAATAAAGAGTGGCATAAATTTACCGATAGCTTTCCGTAGTTGGGATACATACATTAACCCAAAACTGATACAGGGTACTCAACACGTCTGGAATTTAAAAATAGGAAGTAATAGAAAACGACCGAGATTTGCCATTATAGCCTTCATGTTGAATGGAGAACTAATTACAAATAATTTATCCAACCTGAAAGTCCACTTGAATTCAGAAACGTATCCATATGATGACCTAAATGTAAACTTTGAAAATGACAAATATGCTCACCTTTATGATATGTATGCAAGGTTTCAAAAGAGTTATTACAACCGCCCAGCAGAACCATTTTTATCACCGACAGAATTTAAAATTAAACCTATTATTGTAGTTGACCTTTCATATCAAAATAAAACAGTTAAATCGGGACCTATCGACGTGAGAATTTCAATCGATTTGAAACAAGCAAACTATGAAAACACCCAAGCATATTGTCTCCTTATTCACGATCGTTTAGTTGAGTATAGTCCTTTAAGTGGGTTAGTTCAAAGAATTGTCTAACAACATAACAACCACATAAAATGGAGAAAGATAAAGTTGCAATTGATGTACAAGGATTTTTTGATAACATCGACAAGTTCATTCTAAAGGAAATTGGAGTTGTATTTAGCAAAGAAAATAAGTTTAACAATAATTTCGTTATACAACCTCCATTTGATTTCACTCGTCTTAATAACAAGTCACGAAAAACTGCTCTCTGGCTCACCAAAAACCATCATAAAATTTTTTGGAATGAAGGAATAAACAACTTTAGGCAAACAAGAAAATATATTAAACAAATCACTTCGGGAAAGGAGGTTTTATGCAAGGGAATTGAAAAGAAACGTTTTCTAGAAATCTTTCTCAGATCACCGCACATAAGAGATGTTGAGGAATTGGGTTGCCCACCATTAAACACTGTAAACATAAACCAATTCCCTTTTTGCTCAATACATATTAAAAGCGGTATTTGTGCTCTGAATAATGCACACAATATTTTAAATTTTTGCGATGGAACTATGGTTTAACACATACACATATACAATGGATAACAGACAAAGTGGATTAATAAACCGAATTAATGATTTCACATCCCAATTTGGTGAGGAAATTTTTAAAGAAGATTTAAAATATCTCATTGATACAAGGAATATGTTCATGGATAAAGGAGAAGACGATCTTAACAAAACGGTATATGGCGATCATTTTACGTTTTGTAATAATGGATTCGGGGAAGATGCATGTGCCTGCTTTTTCTATAAAAATCATCGAGACGGAGCCTTAAAACTAATGTCATCATATTTAGTGTATAAGAAAAGCCTGTTACAAATTTCCAAATAAACATGATCTAAATAAAAATTTACATATTCTTTTGTTTGGGAGGGTGTTTGCTTTCAGCTGTTTCTTTTGAGAATTCTTTTGCTATTGGGGTGGGTGTTTGCTTTCAGCTGTTTCTTTTGAGTATTCGTTTGTTCGGGGTGGGTGTTTGTTTCTCAGTGGCAAGCAAAGGGATCCCCTATTCAAGGGTGCTAATCAAGTTACCAAGTCCACGTGTGAACGTGTCAACAACCCGAGACATTTTCTAGAGGCTATGGTTATTAAATTGCTTACCACACCACACTTTCTTCCCGCCTCGTTTCACCCCATTTAATAAATCTATTAACGGACACACGTCAACTTATCACCCTAATTAACGATCACTCGTAACGCACCAGTAACTTCTCCCCGCTTAATTAGAATCCCCGATTTCTGGATAGAATTTCTGGATAGGA